>WOXC01009019.1:0-245000 GCA_011680675.1 Gymnobelideus leadbeateri | reverse complement strand
TTATATGAGTCAGCAGTGTGAAGTATTAATCAAAAACGGTGATACTATCTTGGGTTTCATTACTAGGAGTGCAGCCTTCAGGAGCATGGAGGTGAAAATCACAGTGTTCTTTGCTTTTGCTAGAACTCATATAACGTATTGTGCTCAATTTTGCACACCATGGTTTAAGAAGAATATTGATAAGAAGGAAAGTGTTAAGAGGAGGGCAACCAGGTTAGTGAAGGGTTCTGAGCTCATGTTAAAAAATAATTGTTATGACTTCTTGAAATAATGGGAAATATTTGTTTTAGAGAAAAGATGACTGTGATAAGGTGATAGAGTAAAATGATTTTTAAGTGTTTGAAGGGCTGTCATCTGGAGAAAGGAACAGAATTTGTTTTTTTCTGTTTGGTTCCAAAGTAGATGATGGGAGTTGTAAAGAGAACAATTTAGGTTTGATATCAGGAAAAACTTCCAAATATTTAAAGTTGTCAAAATGGAATTTCTTGATTCATGAAATTACAGGTTACTCTTCTTTGGAAGTCATCAAATAGAATCTGGACAAACACTTGTTGCATATGGCATGGTAGGTATTCCTTTAATATATCAGTTAGAAAATATAGTGTGTAGATCTCCTCTCAGTCTTGAATTCCATGGTTTTGTGAGAAAAGATGGTATAAAGGAAATTATCAGAAAGATAAAGAAATGGTGTGTGTAGGTTGCACAATGAATAGAGCACTGGACCTGGAGTCAGAAGGACCTGAGTTCAAATCTGGGCTCCGGTACTCAACATTTACTATCTGTGTGACCTCGGGCAAGTCACTTAACCATAAGTGACCTGCCCTGCCCCCTCCAAAGAAAACAAAATAAAAAGATAAAGGAAGGACTGAGAGTGGAGAATATTAGGTCAATTATGTAGCAAGAATGACAGATAATTGATGGAAACCACATGAACATTGTTACCTCTGCAATGTCAGAAGATTTCAGGTAAACCCTCCAAGTATATTGAGTGAATTCTTCATGGGAGACATATGGAAAAAAGTTAACTGCAGTGGCATAAAACAAGAAAATGTGGAGATGTTGTGATATGAATCATTGGGGTTAGTGCCCACATTGACAAGTTATACAATCTATTACATCATCAAGACATCAGTATGTTTGAATATAAATAATTCTGAATCCACATGGGTCAAATTGAAAAGAAATGGCACTTTACATAAAGAATAAGAATAAAAATAATAATTTTAGTATAATTTTCCCCAGCAACTTATGCATGCAAAACATGCATATACCATATTTCTACTAAAATAGCAATAGCACCAGCAATAGCAGCAGAAGCAACAACAAAATCAGATGTTCTTACTTTTATTGTCATAATTTTTCAGGAAAATTACATTTGAAGATATGATATTTTATGGAGATTATATTTTTTACATCCTTTAATTAAAATTATATGTCTTTCTTCACTCCTTCCTTCCTTTTGTACTTATTTCCCTTATTTTCTTCCTTTTTCCCTTCCTCCCTTTTTTTCTTTTATATTCTTTCAATTTCTCCCTTTCCTTTTTGCTTTGGTCACTTCTCATTGATCTAACAAGGATAAGATGTTAGCAAAATAACAAGTCTTCCTGTCATTCTGATCATTTACATACAGCAAAAGAGTATAAACCATTGAGGATGCAATTAAAACATCTCTAGGCACTCAAATACATAAACACTTCATTTGCTAAGAGGTACCCTTGCTCTTTTTTCTATAGTACTTGAAATATCTGAGCATTAATTATGCTACTTAAAAGGGAATAACAATTCTGTAATTTTCAGTCTTATTATGATATCTCAAGTAAATGTGGTCTTTGAGGTCTATAAAAGTATTAAAGATAAAACATATGATGGCGTATTGTAAAAATACAAATAATAAATTCATCATTGCAAAGAAAACTAAATTTTGTGTCTCTCTCCTGGTCTCTGAGAAGTATGTGAATGTCTTAAAGAAACTTTTAGCCTACAATATACACAATCATATATACAGAAGGAATGCTTAGATAGAAGAGTTACAATAATATGAGTTACAAAGATAACAAGAGTTACAAAGATAATAAGAGTTACAAAGTATTTTAAGAAATATAACATAGATACCTCATCTCAATCCTCACATACTTGCCATGTGGAAATTTTATTATCCTCTTTTATAGATGAGGAAACTGAGGTTCAGAGACATTCAGTGACTAGTGCATGGTCAAATAACAATCAGATGTTAGAGGCTGGCACCATTTGACATTTGGTTCTCTCAATTCCAAGTCATGTATCCACTACAAAATGCTGCTTTTTGGAGGACAATTGGGGTTAAGCGACTTGCCCAAGGTCACATGGCTAGTAAGTGTTATGTTTCTGAGGTCAGATTTGGACTCAGGTACTCCTGACTCCAGGTACTGTAGTTTACTCACTGTGCCACCTAGCTGAACCCAAAATGCTGCTTCTTAAATGAGAAACAATTAAATGTCTTGTTGCTATGTATGTCTTAGTTCAAAAATGTGATAAGAAGAATGATGTGGTACAGGAATATATTGGGAGAGGGGAAAAAGAAGAAAACAATATGAAATCATCTTACATAAATAGAATGTACAATTAGAAGTCTATGCAACAAGGAGGATGGAGGGAGGATATAATGGCAATGGAATTTGAAGACTCCCTTGTATTGGTAAGCTAACAGGTACTTAGCACTTATTTTCAAGTTAATTATATCAAGCCTCTTTTAAGAAACATAAGGTATGAACCCTTGTTGCTGACGTAACAGGAAGGGGTTGAACAGAGAAGAGCTAATACCACATATAAAGAAAAGCACCAGCTGAGAGAGGTAACAATTTCTCTCAGTGAACATATGGAGGCTGGGCTGCTATTGCTGGTCTGAAGACTGTACTGAGAATAGAGAAGACATGAGAAGAGAAATGAAAATTGAAAATGGAGACCGAATTTCTTGAAGCAAGCCATGTGGAGGAGGAAGAAAGTGATTTTGATTTTGAGAACAGAACTTGTGGTGGCAGAGATTCTTCTGAGAGCCAGCCAATCACCTGGTATCTCAAAATAATTCACTTTACTTCTGATATGTGGGCATTTAATATTTTCTGGAAGTTTCTGGATGGCATCCTTTTTCTGGATGTCTCTAGTTACTATCAGTTTTTTGTTTTTTTTACTTTAGGTCAACTTTGATCTCTCTCTTTCTAATTCCTAACTTTTTCTTCTTTTTCTGCACTCTTGGGTCCAAAAGAAGAAGTATATATTCCTCATCCACATAATCAATTTAAATACTTGAATTAATTTTGCTTCCCATATGGCCTCTTCTCTAGGCAAAATATTCACAGTTCCTTAATTCATTGTTGGTTTGGTGGTTCACCATTCTTCTCCAAATCCTTCTTGAATCCTACCATGCATGTACCAAATTTTTAATATCCATCCTAAAATGGAATATATAGAGAACTGAACACGTTTCTCCAAAAAATGCTAGAGAGAGTAGGACAGGGCAAAGGAGAATTCGCATGTACCTTGATCTGTTTTTTACTCTCAGTCAAGAAAATTGGTATCAAATTCAAATAGAAATGGTCCCCTGCTGCCACATATCAAATTAATAAAAATGAACATTATTTATGTTGCATTGTACTTTTTATTAAGAATTTCCAAGTCTTATTTTAATATGATTCTTGCTACATTTGAGAGTTTTTGGCTACAGTGGCCCAAGACCTGTGAGTTGACACATCTGGTCTAATATAGAATTTAATAGAATAGCAAATCTCAGAATAGGATTCATATTCTATTAAGCCTTTCACTATGGGGATCGTGTTAACTGGATTTCCAGAGAACTTATACTTGTGTCTAGTCCACAACCCAGGGAAGAACACTACAGTGAAATAAAATGGCAGAAGTCCCACACTTCTGACTCTATAGAGTCATAATTTCAGTTGCTCTGAGTCCTCAAAAACTGCCAGTGTGCTAATAGTGGTTGAGTCTAGCATCTATCTACTAAAAACTCCCAAGTAGGAGTAAGCCAATAAATACAAACTTGGGTCAGAAATTTGCAGAACAGGAAGGCAATTGATAGGCTTTTAAATAATTAGGAGCTAATTTGTCAAACTATATACAAAGAAAACCAACAATTTTAATGGATGATATTTTTTCAAATATAAATTGACAAGATTAAAGAAGGAAATAAAATGCTTAATTATTTTATCTTAGAAAATAGAAAATAGAATAAATAAATAGAAAAGGAATAAACAGAAATAAAATATTTTCATTCATTTATTTATTTAAATGTTTTATCAAATACAATATTATTAAATATTTAAATATTATTATTAAATTTAATGAATTTTTAAAAATAATTTATTTAATAAATAAAAATAAAATATAGAAAAGAAAATAAATAAATATTGAATGAACTCCCCTAAAAAAATCTTTTAAATAACCCTTATTTACAAGTAACTTCTACCAAATATTTAAGAAATGATAAATTCCAAACCAAAGAATTTTACTAATTAAGAAACATCTTCCGGTAGGAGCCAAGATGGCGGAGTAGAAACAGCTCATCCAAGCCACTCTGCCCCCAGATTCCCTCCAAACTATGTAAAAGAGGACTGTGAACAACTGCTGGAGCCCCAGCACCCACAGAACGACAGGGGAAAAGCTAACCTCCCGCTGAGGTCAGCCCAGCAGCCCTGAAGGAAGGACCAGTGCAGCACTCTGGGAGCCAGCAGTGCAGCGCCCAGAGTGTGGAGAGCCCAGGCCAGGTCTGAGAAGGAAACAAAATAAACAGAAAAATGCAACATTAGATTCCTCTTTCTGGGGCAAAGAGGATCAAACCATGGAACAGTCAGAGGACTATGAGGTCAGAAATCCTGCTCCAAAAGCCCCAAAGGAAAATATGAGTGGGTCAAAGGCCATAGAGGACCTTAAGAAGGACTTTAAAAATCAAATGAGAGAAGTGGAGGAAAAATTCGAAAGAGAACTGAGAAGGATGCAGGAAAAGTATGAAATGAGGGTCAACAGCCTGACTGAGGAAAACAACACCTTAAAAAATAGACTAACTCAAATGGCAAAGGAGGCCCAAAAGGGCAATGAGGAGAAGAATGCCTTAAAAAGTCGAATTTGCCAGATGGAACAAGAATCTCAAAAGTTCACTGAGGAGATTCATTCCTTCAGAGTTAGACTGGAGCAAATGGAAGCTAATGACTTTATGAGAAATCAAGATGCTGTTAAGCAGATCCAGCAAATGAAAGAGTAGAAGGCAATGTGAAATATCTCATGGGAAAAACCACTGACCTGGAAAATAAATCCAGGAGAGACAATTTAAAAATTATTGGACTGCCTGAAAGCCATGATCAAAGAAAGACCCTAGAAATCACCCTTCAAGAGGAAAATTGCCCTGATGTTTTAGACCCAGAGGGCAAAATAGAGGTTGAAAGAATCCACCTATCACCTCCTGAAAAAAGATCCCAAAAAGAAAACTCCCAGGAATATTAAAGCAAGGTTCCAGAATCCCCAGATCAAGGAGAAAATACTACAAGCCGCCAGGAAGAAACAATTTCAATACTGTGGAAACACAATCAGAATACCACAGGACCTAGCAGCTTCTACACTGAGGGACTGAAGGGCATGGAATACAATATTCCAGAGGGCAAAAGAACTGGGAATGAACTCAAGGGTCACCTACCCAGCAAAACTGAGTATTTTGTTTCAGGGGAAAATATGGTCATTCAGTGGAATAGAGGACTTTCAAGCATTCTTGGGGAAAAAACCAGAATTGAATAGAAAATTTGACATCCAGGCACAAGAAGCAAGATATGCCTGAGAAGGTAATCAGGGAACTGAAATCAAAAGGAACTTATCAAAGTTGAACTATTTACATTCCTATATGGAAAAACAATAACTGTGACTCAGGAAACCTTTCTCAGTATGAGAATAATGGAAGAAGGGTGTGTGGTCATATGAATACATATGTGAATGTGTGTATATATGTTTACAGTTATATATGGATAGAGGGCATAGGTTGAATTTGTTGGGACGGGACTATACTCAAGGGGTGAAATTATGAGGTGAGAGAGGAAAGTGGCAAGAGGAGATGGGGAGTGACAGGGTAGGGTAAACTATCTCATGTAGAAGAAGCAAGGGGAAGAGGTTGCAAGGGAGGGGGAGAATAGGAAGGCAAAAAGGCAAAACCACATTCTCACTGAATTTGGTTCAGGGAGATAATGTCATACATACTAAATGCGATATCTCAACCTACAGCAGAATAGGGGGAAGGGCAGATGAGAGGAGGGATGATTGATGGGAGGGCATCCTTGGGGGGAGGGGAGGTTGGAAGTACCCACTATAGAAGAGGGACAGGATCATGTAGGGAATGGACCAGGTGGGGGTGGGATGAGTGGGAGGGAATTATAAGCAGCCTTGTACAATATATCTACTATGATAATGTTTTGCATAGCTAGACATGTACAACATATACTGAATTACTTGTCTTCCCAGAGGGAATGGGTGACAAGGGAGGAAGGGAATGGATCTGAAATTCGAGGTCTTAAAATTAAATGTTTAAATATATATATATATATATATATATATATATATATATATATATATATATGCAAGCAAAAGAGTATTAATAATAGTATATATATATATATATATATATTTAGTACATATATATACTACTATATATAGTATATATAATAGTATATATATAGTATATATATATACTATTATATACATATATATATTTACAAGCAAAAGAGTATTAATAATAGCATATATATATATATATATATATATATATATATATAGAGAGAGAGAGAGAGAGAGAGAGAGAGAGAGAGAGAGAGAGGAGTGAAGAAGCAAGAGAAAATATGAGAAATATGAATCTAACTTAGGTCTCTGAGTGTTTCCATTATGAATTTACTTGTCCACTCTAAATCTTATAATACAATTTTTGGATTTAGTGTTTAGAATGACTTATAAAATACCTGTGCATTCTACTCAAATAAATGTTTTGTATCATGCCCATAGTTATTCTCAGCTGTTCGACATTCGGGTGAGTGTAGGAAATCACATTTAGTACACAATAAAGTTGGTCAGGGAGGTGATAAGTATAAGATGAAATGAAGCAATAAGCCAAAAATAGGTGGAAAGTGCTAAAAAAAAAAAAAGAGCATGCAGCTTGTGTTACAGAGAATGATCTGCTTCAGGAAATAGAATGGATTTATCTTCAGATTGAATGTCCATCTCCATGCCTATTGTTCTGACTTTAATTGACTCCTTCCTCTCCTATGACCTTAAACATTGTCTTTACAAATCCATCCACATTTTCTGCCTACAATAGGCTTCCTAACTGTTTCTTCACCACCAGACTTCTCCTCAACCCAACTGCATGTTACCTTGAATTCCATGTAATTCTTTAATTGTCATCTTGATCCTACTCAAATACTTCATCACTAGTCAAGTATGCCATTACTGCAGCCCTGTATACATAGACAAATCTATCTCAAAATAGTGAAATATCACCACTCTTCAGACCGGAAACCTATGTTGTTAAGCCATACATACTAATAGATTTACATTTCTCCTAGACTTACTGGGCTAATTCATGGTCACTTAACATATAGAAGTTTGTTTGTTTGTTTTTTTTTTCCTCTTTGGAACCTAAATACATTGGACCTGCTTTCCCCCAGGTCTCTAAATTCTTTCCAGTCATTGAAAGAGAAACAGGATCTAGTCAAATCAGTTAATTTTTGTTTAAAAAAAAACTCCTTGGGGCAGCTAGTTGTCACAGTGAATAGAGCACTGGACCTGGAGTCAGGAGGACCTGAGTTCAAATCTGAATTTAGATACTTGACACACTAGCTGTGTAATAATGGGCAAGTCACTTAACTCCAATTTCCTGGCCTTCCCCCCTTCAAAAAATAAAATAAAATAAAACATCCTCAGAAAAAATACTATTTTCACCCCAAGAGTCCTCAATCACACTTCTAAATTTCCTAAGCTTACAGAGGCAGTTATTACTCCTTTGGGATTGTGACCTCATCGTTCTTTATTGTTATTTTCTAAAAGCTCCATGATTCAAGTCCAACTTTGACTGCTGCGTCATATTTGTCTTATAATTGTATACTCCTCTTCACTTCCTAAATAGTTTACAATGAGAAGTAAAACAAACCCATATCTTCTATGACATATTTACTATTTTCCCTTTTGTCATATTATCCAATCTGATAGGTGTGAGCCAGTACCTTAGGTAGTTTAATTTTAATTTCCCTAATCAATAGTGATTTTAGGGTACTTTTTCATGACTAAGATAGCTTAGTTTCTTGACTAGGGTACTTTTTCATGACTAAGATAGCTTTTTCATGACTAAGATAGCTTAGTTTCTTCTTCTGAAACTGGCTGTTAATACCCTTTGACTATTTATCAATTAGGAAATAATTTACATTCTTCTAAATTTGACTCAGTTCTTGATACATTTGAGAAATGGGACTTTTATCAGAGAAATGTATTGTAAATATTTTCATAGTTATGATTACTAACAGTGTAATTCCCTCCATTCTGTTTTCCCCTGTTGATCTTTCTCTTTCTCTCCTTTCACCCTGTCCATTCTCAAACCTGTTTGTTTCTGGGTCACTACCTCCTCCAATCTGTTTGTTTGTTTGTTTGTTTTCCTTCAATCTGCCTACAGTCTTTTTGTGTCCCCTTCTCCTTTTACCTCCCAGTAGAGTAAGAGAGTTTTCTATTCCCTCCTGAGGATGTGTGTTAATCCCTCTTTTAGCTAATTCCAATGAGAGAAAGGATCAAGTATCATCCTCCACCTTGATCCTCCTTTTCCCTCACTATAAATGCCCTTTCATACATCATTCATGTGAACTAATTTACACCATTTTACCTATCCCTTTCTCCTTCTCTCACATCTTTCTTCATAACCCATTAATTTTACTTTTTAGATATCATTCCATCATAATCAACTTACATTCATGCCCTCTGTCTATGTATATTCTGCTGTAATAATGATAAAGACCTTAGTAGCTAAAATAATTAATTTCCCAGGTAAGAAGGTAAACCATTTAACCTTCTGATTTTTCTTCCCTATCTACCTTTTTTTTTTCTTTGCTTGAGTCTTTGGTTTGAATATCTGTGTTTTTATTCAGCTCTGTTTTTGCCCATCAGTAATCTTTAAAAGTCCTATGTTTCATTAACTAATCATTTTCGCCCAGAAGCATTATACTCAGTTTTGCTGGGTAGATGATTGTTTATTGTAATCTTAGCTCTGTTACCCTTCAGAATATCATTGAATTCAGTCTTTTATTGTAAATTTCACAATTCTTATATTACACCACATGTGACTTCCTGATATTTGTATTGTTTCTTTCTTGTTGAGATATTTTCTCCTTGACATTGGAGCTGTGGCTATAAATTCCTCAGAGTTTTCATTTTGGGATCTCTTTTAGGAGGTAATTGGTGGGTTCTTTCATTTTCTCTCTTACTCTCTGTTTATTGGATACCAGGAACATTTTCCTTTATAATTTCTTGAAAGAGGATGTCTAGGCTCTTTTTTTATCATGACTTTCAAGTAGTGTAATAATTCTTAAATTACCTCTTCTGGATATATTTTTTTCTGGGTCAGTTGTTTATCCAATGATGCTTTTTACATCTTCTGTCCTTTTGAGTTTTTGTACTAATTTTTATATTTCATGGAGTCATTAGCTCCCACTTGCTCAATTTAAATTTTTATGAAGTTCTTTCCTCCAGTGGATTTTTGTACTTTTTTAATGGACTTATTCTGTTTTTTAAAGTGTTATTTTCTTATATCATTACACCTCTTTTATCAAGCTGTTGACTCCTTTTTTCCCAAAAATGTCTTCAACTATCATTCTCCCTCCCATTTTCCCTCTCCCATTGTTATTTTAAAAAATGAATTCTTCCAGGAATTCTTTTTAGGCCTGAGACAAATCCACATTGTTTGAAGGTTTTGGGGAAAAAATGTTTTGACTTTTCTTTTACTTAGTATATCTTTTGATATGCCCTATCACCATAGTACCTTTGTATAATCATATTCTTGTTTGTTTGTTCCTCATTTTCAAGTCTATTTCTTGATTTAGTTTTATGTTAAAGTAAGATTCTCCTCCTGGGGTGGAGGGACTGTCCCACACTTCAGTTTTCTCATACTACTGTTTTTAGAGATGGTTTTATGTTTCTGTAAACTTCCAGTTCTTCCAAGGTAGTATGATTGAAATAGAAGTATGGTCATTTATTTCCCTGACTGTGATCTTTTCTGTGAGTGGCCCCCAGAACAGTTTTGTGTATGAATGCTATGCCTTGCTGTACCTGACATTACATTGGAGCAATGCAGCAGAGTCCTATACCCAGGGCCCACAAAGGGTTTCCTGTAATCTCCTGACAGCTGTCCAACTCCTCTATGGTCTGTGATCTGAGAGCTATAGAAACTACTGTTGCTGATACAATAGCCCCTATGGCTTGCTGCTGACTTGCCCAAGGGTCTACTGAATTACATTGCTCAACTGAACTCCACTCTCATTCTGGTCAGACAGACTTTTCTTGTCAACCTTCTAAGTTACCTTGTGCTAGAATTGTTTTTTCACCTTGTCCTTTTGTAGATTCTGTTTCTCCAGAATTCATTTTGATGTATTATTATAAAGTTTATTAGAAGGGTATGTTTATGGAATAGATTTTTGAAGACATTGAAGTTGGAAGAGGCTTGTAATATATACGGGTTCTCTGTGGGTAGAGGGAAAGGAATTAGATTTGTAGAATAAATAACCCATATATAGTATTATATGCAAACATCTGAAGATGATTCAAATATGAAGTAATTTGCTTAGTTGGGGATTTAATTGTGGACTAGACAAGCCAAATGTGATGATCGATTTGAATGTAGCCTGTGCTCAAGCAGGCAGACTATTTCATGTTGAAGTTTAAAAGCAATTGAGTCACGTTTGCCTCATTTGTCAAAATGGCTTCAAAATGATGGAAGAATTTTTCACTATGTTCAATGTTAATAGGCATATCTCAATGAGGAGTCATCTCCAAATAATGTTAGAAGCTTGCTGTAACTAGATTTGATCTCCTCCAGTGCTCTTTTACTTTCTTTTTTCCTAGTCTTTACAATACCTTTCTTGCTTTCTTCAGACCTACCTCCTTTTTGCTTTTGCTTCATTTGCCTTTGCCTCTTATCAATTAGCTGGGATAGGCTATGACTCTCAGTGTTTGATCTCTACAAATACATGTAAAACAACTTAATTCATAAATCTTTCCCAACTAAGAAAGGTTTTTTTTTTAAGATTTCTTTTGATGATATCTTCTGATCTGTTTCACCGTAGTCATGCTTAGACAAATGAGATATTTAAATTGATGAACAGATAACTATCTCAAACTCCAAAGTTTAGACAATTGAAAACATGACATTAATGTGCTAATTGATTATCTTCTGGTGAAACTGTATGTAATTCCACAAAATAAATGGAATGATACTAAATTCAAAATCAGGACCACCTAGGTTCTGATAAAAATTAGCAATATGACACTGGACAAATCATTGTGCCAAGCAACTTTCTAAAAACCTCTGTTGCTGAGCCATTGCTGATTTATATTGTTAGAATTTCCTCATTTTTTGTGTAATATACCAGTGAAATCACAGGTTTGAGTTTCCTAGACTGATGAAATTTAAAATGCTCAGACAATACACATATATACATGTACACACATATACACACCACTTTTATAAATAGTCAACTTTAAAATACTAAACTAAAAATGGGGCAGCTAGGTGGCCCAGTGAATAGAACACCAGCCCTGGAGTCAGGAGGACCGGAATTCAAACCAGACCTCAGACACTTAATACTCATTAGCCATGTGACATTAATCAAGTCACTTAACCCCAATTTCCCTGCCTTCCCTCCTCCAAAAAGCATAAAATAACATACTAAAAATAAAACTCAAAGGCTACTAATATCATCAACGAAGTCTAGATGTTCTGACTCCATATAAAAATCACAATGTTTTCTTTCTTAGATGATACATTCAGTTCTGGTTCAGGCTATTACTAGTACAAACACCATGATAACTTCCACCTGAAAGCTGAAAGAGAGAGCGAATAGTTGAGGAAGTGGTCAATTAGGGAAGAGGATGTGCACAGCTATCTTTCAGCTTATATATAGGGTAAGTTTTTGTCTTACCTGTAGATATACTCACATATATGTGTATGTGTGGATCTATATGTATATTTGCCAAGGTTATACATGTAGAACAGGATCATATAACTCACTTAGCAACATTATAAGCAATCATCCCCATACTTCTCCAAAACAATCCCTTTCAGATCTTTCTTCTCAGTATCTAAATTCCAAGGGAAGTCAGGTCAGACAATTGAGTTCTCAGGGTTGACCCTACAAAGGCCAGATATAATCAGATTTGACTCATTCTGAAGAGTTCATTCTTCAAAAGTCATTTTCCCAACCTCAAAACATACAATTCCATACTTTTTTGGGAGATTTTATTTTACCCTATGAAAAATTATAGACTTTAACAAATTTATCAACTGACAAACTTCCTTCAATTGAAGGATTAGGAATGTCTTGGACTCTACTTTGTTCAGAGTATGGGATTGTGTGGATACCAAAAAAAAAAAAAAAAAACAGAGGCATTATTTGGTGTTGTGCAGTTTTTACATCTTATGTCCTCTAATATTTATCATCAGTATTTAATGCTATGTACGTGTTTTACTTTATCTTAAACCATTCACTTTTCTTTTCTTTCATGCTTTATTTGGGCACCAAGCTAATTGACAAAATTCCCACATACTCCCTGGCATTTGGGTCAAGTATGTCAAGGTGAAATTTGCTTGAGTTTAGAATATATTAAAATTTTCTTTTTGAAGGATATTGTTAATTATGATGTTATTGAAAGGCTATCAGTAACATTTTGAAATTTGAACTAATTATTTGCTCCTGAAAAACAGAGACATCCACGAATTTTTGCCTATATCTTAAGATGTGCCTTGAAATAAAAACATTAAAAATATTCAAAACTATTGTTAACTTCCAACCACTGCACCCTAAAATAAGAAAAAATATTAGCATAGTTTGACAAGAAATTACAATTGATATTTAATTCAAAGAATTTAATTCCAAGAAATTGAGTCAGTAATGAATGACTAAATATTATTAATTAAAATTTATAGCTTCCATTCAGAAGGGCACACATGAAAAAATATTGCTACATTTTCTAAGACATGTTTGTCAAGAATAAAATAAGTTTTCTCTCCTCCTACCAAATTAAATACATTTATTGCAGCTTTTCTTTTTAATAAGGTATTTTGTTTTTTTTGCTTTTTTTGAGGGGGAAGGCAAGACAATTGGAATTAAGTGATTTACACAACCCAAGTTCATAAGGCTAGTTAGTGTTAAGTGTCTGTTTTCGGATTTGAATTCAGTTCCTCCTGACTCCAGGGCTGGTGCTCTATTGCCTGCATGAACTAACCACCCCTTGATTAGCTTTTTTATGTAATAATAATTGAAGAAATTAAAAGTAAATCTTTCCTTCCTTCCTCCCTTTTTTATTCTTCTTTTCTTCTTCCTCCCTCCTTTCCTTCCTTTCTTCCTCCTCCTCCTCTTCCTCCTTCTTCTCCTCTTTCTCCTCCTCCTCCATCTTCTTGTTCTTCTTGTTCTTGTTCTTGTTCTTGTTCTTGTTGTTGTTGTTGTTGTTGTTGTTGTTGTTGTTGTTGTTCTTCTTCTTCTTCTTCTTCTTCTTCTTCTTCTTCTCCTCCTCCTCCTCCTCCTCCTCCTCCTTCTCCTCTATCTTTTCTCTTTGTCTGTCTCTCTTTGACTCACACACACACACACACACACACACACACACACACACACACACACGACATTTTCTTATGATAGAGACTGTATGGTTAAAAAGAACACTGGATAAGGGTTCCAATATCAGCTCTGCTACCTTACTATTGGTATGAATTTGAGTATAACTGTTAACTTTACTATTCTTCAGTTTACTCATTTGTAAAATGAAGGAATCATACTAAATGACCTCTAAATTTCTCACCTGATCAAAATTTTTATTACTATCAAATTATATAATGCTTACTTATTCCATTAAATTATTGTGTTTATTTTGGGTAATTTGTTTTAAAAGTGGCATGTGCAAGTTAGAATGTGTCCAGAGGCAAAATGCCAGCATCATTTTGAAACTTAAAGCCACACAATATAAAAATCAGTTGAACAAGACCAGTTCTTTCTAGTTTATAGTGGAAAAGCCTTCAGAAGAACACAAATATTGTTTCTACATATTTAAATAATTTTCCTGCTGAATATGGGATTTTCTTGTTCTACTTGGCTCCATAAGGCAAAACTAGGATAAATGCACAGGAATAAAAGGAAATCATATTTCATTTCCACAAATTAATCCTCTGATGCCTTATGATTGCATCAAAATTACTCTCATTGTCAGTTTCAGTTTTTATATTTAATGTAAAAATAACTTGACCTTGACCATATGTGAGTTCATTCAATAATAAAAATGTTTTCAACACAAGTTATTTGAATTTTTCAAAAAATATGTATTTGTAAGAAGCATTTTTATAGTGACAATGCAATATTTACCATGTCTTCTGTCATGATAAAGACCATGACATTCCTAAAATATACCAAACTCTCCAGAAAAAGGATATAACTGAAGCATTTATTTAGACATCATAAATCCCAATCCCAAAATCAGTAATCCCATTCCATCATAATACCAAAGATATTTAGAAGCCATAATAATGCTGAGAGCCACAGCATCCTTTAGTGGGAAGGCCACAAAACAGTACAAGATGAACATTTACTCACAAACCTCTCTACTTCCTTGCCTGAAGGTGCTCTTTCTCCACCATCATCTGGCTAGCTCTGAACACCTTCAAGTGGGCTCTGCTTCCCTTCAGCACACTCCTCCCACCACAGACTCCATGAAACTATATTTAGACTATTAGGGGATAGAGTTTATGTTCACAGCAGGAAAGCTTCCTGTGGGCTCTTCCTAACCGTTCAGCAAATTCCCTCCATCACAGTCTCCATGTGATTACATTTAGCCTATTGGGGGCAAAGTTTACTTTCAAAGCAGGGGAGGTCTTCAAACTCCCCTCTAGGTCTATTTAGGGGCAGGCAAGATCTTTAAATTCCCATTGCCATTATAGTTATCTGTTTATTAATAGAAATATGTGAATTTTTTGTATTCCTAACCCACTTCTAGATCATGTGCTGCTTTTTCTTCTATTTGCACATAGGAAAAATGCATATGAGTGAGTTATTTCTAACACTTTCTGGATTAAAAACTATTTTATTGATCCATGTGTAACTCACATTACTGAATTACATGCATTGGAAGTTTGGTTTACAGCAGAGTTCCAGTGAATGAATGGAGCTCCATTTAAAAGTTGATATATGGGCAATGTCAAAATAAAATAAAAAAGGAAGGCATAAACTATCAGTGCAAAATTATGAGATGGAAAAATTAACTTTCTGCATATCTTCTCCTTTCAAATTCTTCTCAGATATCCTTTGGGAACCAAGGATAAATTAAAACAAAGAGTGAGTAGAGAACAGGGTCAAAGAGCTTAGGAAACATTGGCCAATCTAATCAAATATCCTATGTTTTCTTTGAGACACCCATTGGAAGTTAAACTATATAAAGAAATGAATTTTAAAGGAATCATTAGAGTCTGCAACTTGGTTACCATTAGCAGGATAATGATACTCTGGACATTTTTTTCCTGGAGATGATTTTTATTTGATGGTTTCCATCTTCCAAAATTCAAATGAGGAACAGGGTTTGTGATTTGGGTATGACAATTGTAGTAAGAGTAATTGTAGTAATAGGAGGGGAAGAACATAGAAAAGGAGGAGGGAGAGGAATATCAACTCACATTTATATAGAATTTTAAGGCTTTTACATATATTATCACATTTATTCTATGCAACAACTTTATAAAGTAAATATTTTGATGTCCATTTTACAGAGGAGGAAAATAAGAGTCAGAGAAGTTAATTGACTTACACAACTAGCAAGAGTTAAGGGCAGAGTTTAGGTATGGATCTTCCTAATTTCAACTGCAATGCTATACTTATGTTTTTTTCTACCTCTAGCTATATGACCAGATTACCTTTTTCAGATATACAAAGAATCATGGGATCATAGATTTAGATTTTACGAGGCCCTAGAAATCATTGCTCTATAAACCATAATTTTACTAATGAGGTAACTGAGACCCAAATAAGTGGAGTTATTTGCTCAGGGTCATAGATATAGTGAGTAACAGAGCTAGGATTCAAATTGAAGCCTATTGACTTCAAACTCAGTGCTCATTCTTCTATATCATGCTAAAAATTTTTCTGTTGGCAACCTATGTATGACTTTTCCTGCTCAATCCATCATTTGTACTATTTTACTCTAACGGCATGAGTTATGAACCCATGAACATTGCCATTGCCCTTTTGGTGACTGCTAGCTTTACTTATTCAAAGACTATATTTTTCCATGAGTTTCAGTCATACAAAATCACTGGAAGACAATTAGCATTAAACTGAAATACAGTTTATTTTCAAAAAAGGAAATAAACAATGAATGTGCTAAGAACTGGGGATATGGGGGGGGGGCAAGTAAGACAATCCTCACTCTCAAAGGTTTTACATTACAATAGGGGAAGACAAAACATAAATGGGAGGCAAAGTTGAAAAGCAGAGTGAGAGAGTTTGTTGGAGAAGGGTGTTCACATTTTTAAATGATCAAAAGAGAGATGGTAACCAGGTTTTAGGCAAGATAAGGTAAAAATTCACCTATCAAAACCTGGGGGGGGGTTGGTGAGTAGAGCATCATCCCTGGAATCAGAAGGACCTGATTTCGGATCCGGCCTCAGACACTTAATGCACACACAAACAAAAACCTAGCCGTGTGACCTTGGGCAAGTTACTTAACCCCAATTGCCCAGCAAAAGGCAAAAAAAAACCAAAAACAAAAACAACAACAAAAAAAAAACAACAACAACAACAAAAAACAAAAACAAAAACAAAAAAAACTAGGATTCCAATGGTGGGAATCTGTTTTCTTATGATGAAAGGAGAGCCTGAGTATGGTTAGCATTGTTTGGATATGGCTATAATTGAGCCACCTGTTCAATTCTCTATACAGTTTACTATTATGACAAGATTTGTATACAGATATCCAAGTTCTTTTTTGTGCTTTTTAAAATATATACATACATATAAACTGATTCTTCTTCTTCTTCTTCTTATTATTATTATTCCCCACATTCATCTTGCTACTCTCAGATGTTGGATAACCCTTTGAATATTCTTGGAATACTTTCCCTGTTTTCATCCAACTTTTGAAATCATAAGTCCCTCCAAGACTCAGATCAAATGCGTCCTAGTCCATCAGTCATGACCTGAATGCCCTTCTTCCAGGGATTTACTAGTAAATGTTTAACAGCGGGATCTCCTTAAAATGCCTTATAATACTCTTTAAGATTAATCTGTATTAGTAACACTTACTCTATCACTTCCATATATCTAGATAACTAACAAAAGCAAAATAAAATAGTCCACATATGTAGATTTTGCCAATTTTGAAAGGGTAATGCTAACAATGAAAATTTGACAATTGGCACTAGCCAATTTTACTTGTCTCCAACACACTCCTTCACCATCCCTAGTTGAAAGAACTCTCCATCCTCCCTCATTACTTTGAATTTACATTTTACATATGTATATCTATATATTTAGTTATACAACAAATGCTCTTCAGGTGTATGAATACATTGAAAGTAGGAAACAATTTCAAGTTTGTCTTTCTATCCCTAGTACCTAGTACTCTCTGGTGCATAGTAGGTACTTAAGAAGAACTTGTATATTTGATCTATGGAGATTGTTAACCAATATTAAAATATTATATTTATTTTTACACAGGGACTGTCTGAATATGTACGTAACCAATGCAAACAATATTTATGGAGTGAGAAGGTACAAAGCACTTTGATGGACACATAGGTATATTCAGATAAAAAGAAAACAAGGAGAATTCAATCTAGTAGGGGAGACACAAAACAGAATATGATTAGAGGAGGGAAAGCATTAACATGTTGCTCTTTGAATTTAGGAGAAAGATGACATCTGCATGGGAAAGTTTCATGGCAGAACTAATAAGAATTGGAAAGATGGGGAGAATTTTGACACATAAGAATGAGAAAGGAGGAATTCAAGCAGAAAATAACTTCATGGACAATCTTAGAAAGAGGAACTCTATGAACTTGTCTGCCATGCATAAACTGTGACAGGGAGCAGATGAAAAAAAAAAGTGTACTAGAGTCAAATTAAGGACATCCTTAAATGCCCAACAATGGAGTTTTCAGTTTATTGAAAAGTATGAATTTAGTAATTGAAATGTATGAAGTGTACCAAGATCTCAGGTTAGTAAAATCTTTCTATTAGCAACTGTTCAGCAACATAAAATAGTAGAATTGATTGGGGAAATGAAAGGTTAAAAGGTTCAGGATAATGCAGCCAGTATGTAACAGTGCTAAGACTTGAACTTAGATCAACCTGAGATTTTTTTTTTTAAAGCAATTGGGGTTAAGTAACTTGCTCAAGGTTACACGGCTAGTCATTTGATTTATGCGTGGGTGCTCATTTTCTGAGGCCGGATCTGATCTCGGGTCATCCCAACTCCGAGGCCGGCACTCTTACTCACTGCGCCACCTAGCCGCCCCTTCAGGGCAATTGGGGTTAAGTAACTTGCCCAAGGTTACACGGCTAGGTTTTTTTGTTTGTGCGGATTAAGTGTCGGAGGCTGGCTCCGAACTCAGGTCCTTCTGATTCCAGGGCCGGCGCTCTATTCACTGCGCCACCTAGCCGCCCCCAACCTGAGATTTTTTAACAACTGTGTAAATTAGTTCTTGTGAGTAGTGAATATATTTGTCTTCTTATCTTTGTATCCCCAATTCTTAATGTATACATATATACATATATATATATATATACATACACATTTCTACATATATACATATGAATATATGTGCATACCTGTAAACTCTTACATAGAATGCAAAATATATGTATATATACGAAATCAAAATCATAATTTATACTCTTTGTAAAAAAAAATCTCCCAATATATAAAATACAGAAAAATGGAGCAAATTACAACCAAAGATTGACATCTGGCAATTCCAGTCCCTGTGCCTAGTCTCGTATTACTTTACTGGCAAGTGCTACAACAAAGCAAGCTATCACCAGAAACTGTGCACAAGTTCCTCTCAAGGTGCTGCCTCTCTCATGGTCACACATTTTTGGTGTTCTAATTTTTTTAAAGCAATTGGGGTTAAGTAACTTGCTCCAGGTTACATGGCTAGTCATTATTTATGTATGTGTGGGTGCTTATTTTCTGAGGCCAGATTCGATCCCGGGTCATCCCAACTCCGAGGCCAGCGCTCTTACTCACTGTGCCACCTAGCCGACCCAGGTGTTCTAATTTTAAGGGAGAAAAGCCATATCATTTTTTCCACCATGAATATGCACCTGCAGTTGGACTGCATGTTCCATCTCTCTCTCTCTCTCTCTCTCTCTCTCTCTCTCTCTCTCTCTCTCTCTCTCTCAACTGTTTTTTGTCCTAAGTGAAATGATGCCTAGTTATAATTCTGTGGTATGATACAGCTTTTACAATATCTACCTATTAAATACAAGATGAAGAAATATGAGAACTGTTCAAACTTAGCTAAGACATCTTATCTCAAAAGAAATGATAGTATAGGTAGCATAGGAGTAAGTTGAATTCTGTTGATGATTTGGGAAGTAAAAATTTTAACTAGTGACAAAAAGTATCAATAAAAGTATGTCATAACTATGAAAAAGTTTTGATCAATAAACAAAGTGATGAGAAAGTTAAATATAATGGATGACAAAGAAAAAAATGGGGGGGGGCAGAGCCAAGATGGCGGAGTAGAAACAGCACTTCCATGACACTCCAGGCCACACCACTTCCAAACCATGTAAAAGGTGGATTCCGAACAATCTCTGGAGCTCCAGAACCCACAGAATGACAGAGAAAAGCTGACCTCCCACTGAAGACAGCCCTGCAGCCCGGGAGGGAACTGCTAGCACAGCTGGAGGCAGAATCCTACTCTGGCAACAAGACCAAAAGTCAAATAATTGAGTGGCAACATGCCTAAGCAAAGAAAACAAAATAAACAGAAAAATTCAACATTAGACACCTATTTTGGTGGAAAAGAAGATCAAAGCATGGAACAGGAAGTGGACTGTGAGGTCAGATATCCTGCACCAATAGCCCCAAAGTAAAATATGAGCACATTACAGGCCATAGAGGACCCTAAGAAGGATTTTAACAACCAAATAAGAGAAGTGGAGGAAAAATTGTGAAGGGAAATGAAAAGTATTCAGGAAAAGTATGAAATGAGAGTCAACAGCCTGACGGAGGAAAATAACACCTTAAGAAATACACTAGGATTCATCTTTGAAGATGGCGGAGTAGAAACAGCTCATCCAAGCAGCTCTGCCCCCAGATTCCCCCCAAACTATGTGAAAGGGGACTCTGAACAACTTCTGGAGCCCCAGCACCCACAGAACGACAAAGAGAAGCTAAGTTCCT
Source organism: Gymnobelideus leadbeateri (assembly GCA_011680675.1). Lineage (NCBI taxonomy): Eukaryota > Metazoa > Chordata > Mammalia > Diprotodontia > Petauridae > Gymnobelideus > Gymnobelideus leadbeateri. The sequence continues at coordinate 224,342 of WOXC01009019.1, read as the reverse complement.
GCTGAGGACAGCCCAGCAGCCCTGCAGGGAGGACCAGTGCAGCGCTCTGGGAGCCGGCAGCGTGAAACTCGCAGAGCGCAGGAAGCAGAGCCGAGGGGAGCCCAGGGCCGTGTGAGCCAAGGTTTTAGCCAGGGTGGCAGGGCCAGCAGCCGGCTGGAGGCATCCCAGAACACCAGCAGCCGTGGTGACTCCAGAATTATCAACTTAGACATGCCTAGGACAAAGTAAGAGGTTAGTGTCCTATGGACTTTGGGACTTGTTTTTTGGGGGAATGCATCGGCATCCTTACCTGGGGTTAGAAGGCTCTGAGGAGACACGCCATTTTGTAGTTTTCAGAGGCAGCTCCAGCTCTTGGCCTGCAATTAATTGTAGGGAGATCCAGTGATCAATCTTGGGGGGTAATCGCTCTTGCTTTAACCTCCCTGGATCTGGATTGTGATCTAGGGTGGAAGTCTTGGGTGGGTTTACAGCTTGCCAGAAACGGAATTTGCACCCCCCCCCCCCAACATGTTCGGGACGAAAATTCCTCTATCTGGCCTTAAAGCCATACTGTGGCAACAAGCCCAAAAGTCAGGTAATCAAGTGTCAACATGTCAAGGCAAAGGAAACAGAAAAATGCAACCCTAGACTCCTATTTTGGGGGCATAGAGCGGGAAAAGGACTGTGAGGTCAGAAGTCCTGCTCCAAAAGCCCCAGGGGAAAACATGAGCAGGTTGCAGGCCATAGAGGACCTTAAGAAGGACTTTAAAAATCAAATAAGAGAAGTGGAGGAAAAATTGGAAAGAGAAATGAGAAGGATGCAGGAAAAGTATGAAATGAGGGTCAACAGCCTGACTGAGGAAAACAACACCTTAAAAAATAGACTAACTCAAATGGCAAAGGAGGCCCAAAAGGGCAATGAGGAGAAGAATGCCTTAAAAAGTCGAATTTGCCAGATGGAAAAAGAATCTCAAAAGTTCACTGAGGAGATTCATTCCTTCAGAGTTAGACTGGAGCAAATGGAAGCTAATGACTTTATGAGAAATCAAGATGCAGTTAAGCAGATCCAAACAAACGAAAGATTAGAAGGCAATGTGAAATATCTCATGGGAAAAACCACTGACCTGGAGAATAGATCCAGGAGAGACAATTTAAAAATTATTGGACTACCTGAAAGCCATGATCAAAGAAAGAACCTAGAAATCAGCCTTCAAGAAATCCTCAACGAAAATTACCCTGATGTTTTAGACCAAGAGGACAAAATAGTGGTTGAAAGAATCCACCAATCACCTCCTGAAAAAAGATCTCAAAAAGAAAACTCCCAGGAATATTATAGCCAGTTGCCAGAATCCCCAGATCAAGGAGAAAATACTACAAGCAGCCAGGAAGAAATAATTTCAATATTATGGAAACACAATCAGAATAACCCGGGACCTGGCAGCTTCTACACTGAGGGATCAAAGGGCATGGAATATGATATTCCAGAGGGCAAAAGAACTGGGAATGAACCCAAGGGTCACCTACCCAGCAAAACTGAGTATTTTGTTTCAGGGGAAAATATGGTCATTCAGTGGAATAGAGGACTTTCAAGCATTGCTGAGGAAAAAAACAGAATTGAATAGAAAATTTGACCTCCAGACATAAGAAGCAAGAGATGCCTGAGAAGGTAATCAGAGAAAAGAAATCAAAAGGAACTTATCAAAGTTGAACTATTTACATTCCTATATGGAAAAACAATAACTGTGAGTGATGATATCTTTCTCACTATGAAAATAATGGAAGAAGGGTGTGTGGTCATATGAATACATATGTGAATGTGTGTGTATATGGATATAGGGCACAGGTTGAATTTTCTGGGAAGGGAGAATACTCAAGGGATGAAATTATGAGGTGAGAGAGGAAAGTGGCAAGAGGAGATGGGGAAAGACAGGGTAGGGTTAACTATCTCATGTAGAAGAAGCAAGGGGAAGTTGGAAGTGGTTGCAAGGGAGGGGGAGAATAGGAAGGGGAAAAAAAGGCAAATCCACATTCTCATTGAATTTGGTTCAGGGAGAGAATGACATACATACTAAATGGGATATCTCAACCTGCAGCAGAATAGGGTGAAGGGGGATGAGAGGCGGGATTATTGATGGGAGGGCATCCTTGGGGGGAGGGGAGGTTGGAAGTACCCACTATTGAAGAGGGACAGGATCATGTAGGGAATGGACCAGGTGGGGGGTGGGATGAGTGGGAGGGAATTATAAGCAGCCTTGTGCAATATATCTACTATGATAATGTTTTGCATAGCTAGACATGTACAACATATACTGAATTACTTATCTCCCAAGAGGGAATGGGTGACAAGGGAGGAAGGAAATGGATGTGAAATAAGATTAAATGTTTCAAATATATATATATATATATATATATATATATATTTGTAACATTTAATATATATATAATATATATATAAATTATATATATGTGTATATATATAATATATATATATAAATTATATATATGTGTATATATATATATATATATATATATATATATATATATATATATATATATATACTATTATTAATACTCTTTTGCTTATACTTGGGAGATAAGATGTGCAGGCACTGGGACACAAAGATTCACCTTCCTCTAATGGAAAAGTCATAGGGGGTATGGGAGAAGGTATGCGAGAGAGCAGATTGGAGGAAGCGATATCCTGTGGCACTGCTATTCTGGGAAGTTGGGTAGGGGAATAACTGGGGGAAAATGATTGTAACACAAAATATGGTGGAAATGAATGATGTAAAACAGAAGTTAATAAAGCATTTGTTTAAAAAAAAAGAAACAAAAAAATTAAAAAATTAAGAAATACACTAAATCAAATGGCAAAGGAGGCTCCAAAGGGCAGTAAGGAGAAGAATGCCTTAAAAAGCTGAATTTGACAGACGGAAAAAAGAATGTCCAAAGCTCACTGAGGAGATTCATTCCTTCAGAGTTAGACTGGTGCAAATGGAAGCTAGTGACTTTATAAGAAATCAAGATGCTCTTAAACAGATCCAAACAAATGAAAGAATAGAAGGCAATGTGAAATATCTCACAGGAAAAACCACTGACCTGGAAAATAGATGCAGGAGACATAATTTAAAAATTATTGGACTACCTGAAAGCCATGATCAATGAAAGAACCTAGAAATCATCCTTCAAGAAATATTCAAGAAAAATTGCCCTGTTGTTTTAGAAACAGAGGGGGGAATAGAGGTTGAAAGAATTCACTGATCACCTCCTGAAAAAGATTCCAAAAAGAAAACTCCTAGGAATATTATAGCCAGGTTCCAGAATTCCCAGATCAAGGAGAAAATACTACGGAGGAAACAATTTCAATACTGTGGAAACACAATCAGAATAGCACAGGACCTGGCAGTTTGTAAACTGAGGGAATGAAGGGCATGGGATATGATATTACATACATCAAAGGACCTGGTATTAAAACGAAGATTCACCTACCCAGCAAAACTGAGTATCTTGTTTCAGGGGAAAGTATGGTCATTCAGTGGAAGAGTGGACTTTCAAGCATTCTTGAGGAAAAAAAACAGAGTTGAATAGAAAATTTGACATTCAGACACAAGAAGCAAGAGATGCTTGAGAAGGTAATCAAGGAAAAGAAATCAAAAGGAACTTATCAAAGTTGAACTATTTACATTCCTACATGGAAAAGCAATAACTGGGACTGATGAAACCTCTCTCATTATGAAAAACATTGAAGAAGGATATATGGGCATATGAATACATATGTGAATGTGTGTATATATGTTTACAGGCATACATGGATAGAGGGCAGAATTTGTATTTGGTGGGTAGGGATAATTCTTAAGGGGTGAAATTGAGAGGTGAGAAAGGAATGTTGCAGGAGGAGATGAGGAGAGACAGGGTGGCGTCAACTGTCTCATGTGGAAGAGGCAAGGGGAAGATGTTGCAGGGGAGGGGAAGAACAGGAAGGCAAAAGAGCAAAACCACATTCTCATTGAATTTGGCTCAGGGAGAGAATGATACACATACTAAATGGGATATCTCAGCCTGTAGGAGAGTATGTGGAAGGGGGATGAGAGGGGCATGATGACAGGGAGGGCATTCTTGAGGGAGGGGATGTTGGAAGTACCCACTTTTAAAGAGAGACAGGATCAAAGTAGGGAATGGACTAGGTTGGGGGTATGATGGGTGGGAGGGAAACATAAGCAGTCTTTTACAATATATCTACTATCTCAATGTTTTGCATAGCTATACATGTCCAACACATACTGAATTGCTTATCTTCCCAGTGGGAGTTGTTGACAAGGGAGGAAGGGAATGGAGCTGGAATTTGATGTTTTAAATCAAATATTTCAAATATATGAAAATACTATTATTAATACAATTTTGCGTGTAATTGGGAGATAAGGTGTAGAGGCATTGGGGCACAGAGTTTCTCCTTGCCCTATTGGTAAATTCAAAGGGGGTATGGGAGAAGATATGAGAGAGAGAAGATTGGATGAGTGGCTATCTTGTGGGATGCTATTCTGTGGTGGTGGGTAGGGAAAATGGGGAAAAATTGTAAATCAAAATCTGACAGAAATGAATGATGTAAACCTGAAGTTAATAAAGCATTTGTTTAATTAAAATGTGTGATAAACTGCAGAAAATAAATGTTTTACACATTCTTAAAGCACCTCAAGGAATGAAAAATAAATGTATTAAATCTAATTTTCTAAGTTTGTTACTGCATATCCTGGGGTAAGTGTATCACAGTTTTAACATGTTCAGCCTGGACCTCTGCACTGTGCTCAACTGGGGATTAATGCCAGAGGCAATGGAAAGGATATAAATGATATTTGATCCAGTTTCCTTTCAATAAAGATAGAATTTGAGGATGCTCCAATCTAGCTCTCTTTATATAATTTCAGCACATTGATATTTTATCCAGACATCCCTGAGAGAAATATTTGAAATTGAAACAATCTTTCTTTTTAATATACTCACAGTTTCTTCATTTATATGTGTATTTTGCTTATGAAGTGAAATTCAGGAAGTTTATACTAATGCCATCCATTTCTACTTTTCATTAATGTCTAGACTGTCCTCACTTTTCCCTGCCATCTGTCAGGTCCTCACTGTCTCTTGCTTATTCTTTTTAAATCTTTGTGAATTCACATACCCTATCACTGATATCTCTCTTTTCTTCAATTTTATATCATATTTATTTTGTCCTTTTCCTTAATTAGATCTTCCTTGAAGTCAGGGACAAGTTATCCTCTGTGCTCATTATGTTGTCAAGAACAATGCCTTGCACATAGTAGGCAATTAATAAATATTTTGCTATGTTCAGAAATAAATGACAATGCTCCTCTTGTTGATTTCATATGTCAAAAAGTCTTGTGAACATATAAAGAATAAAATACCATGACTCCTTTATTAAAATTAAATGGAAAAATTAATTATATATCTATTTTTATGAAACTGCCATCATTTCATTCAACAGACATCTCTTCTCTCTTTTACCACCCATATTCAATCAGTTAATAGTTGTATAACTTCTACCTCCATGGTGTTTTTCACAAATTGCAAGTACTATTCTTTCTATTCACATCACCCTTATCCTATTATAGCATCTCATCACATATCATTGGGGATCTTTTGCAAAAGCCTTCTTATTACTCAATCTGTTTACTTTCTTTGTCTTCTCTAAACCATTCTGTATCAGGGTCCAAACAAATATCATTCAGACACAGTACTGAACATATTTTTTCGCATTTATTAGTTTACTTTTAGTTTTTAACATTCACTTCCACAAGAATTCAATCTAAAATTTTTCTCCCCATCACTTCCCTCCACCCACTCCAAGACAGTGTGCATTCTGATTACCCCTCTGCCCTCCATTCTATCAACCTCCCTTCTCTTATCCCCTTCCCTTCTATTTTCCTGTAGAGCAAGATACATTTTTATACCTTATTGCCTGTATATGTTATTGCCCAGTTGCAATTAAAAACAGCTTTTAACGCTTATTTTTGAATTCTTCCCTTCCCTCCCTCCCTCCCCACCATCATTGAGAAAGCAAGCAATTTTATGTAGGATATACATATGTAGTTCCATACAGCAATTCCACAACAGTCAAGTTGTGAAATGTTAACTATATTTCCCTCCATCCTATCTCCCCCAATTTATTGTTTTCTATCTTTTGTTTACTTCTAATTACCCCCTCATCCCATTTGCCATCCCTTGTGTCATTCTCATCTCACTTATCCCATTCCAAACTATAGCATTCACTGGAGAGCATAAGAATAAATGAAACATTCCTTAAAATTTTAAGTGGTATCTATCTAAAACCATCAGCAAGCATTATTTGTAAAGGGGATAAACTAGAAATTTTCCCAAGAAGATTAGGTGTGAAATAGGATGCCCACTATCACCACTGTTATTCAATATTGTACTATAGATATTAGATTTAGCAATAGAAGAAGAGAAAGAAATTTAAGGAATTAAAATAGGCAATGAGGTGACAAAACTATCACTCTTTGCAGATGATATAATGGTATACTTGGAGTATCAAGAATCAACTGAAAAACTACGTGAAACACTGAAAAATTTTGGCATAGTTGTAGGATATGAAATAAACCTACATGAAGAATCAGCTTTTTAAAAAGAAATCCTTTTTTAAAATAAAAGTAAACAATATAAAATATTTGGTGTTATACTTCCCAAGAAACATACAGGAAATATATGAACACAGAATTACAAAACACAAATACATCAGATAAAAAAAAAATTGGAAAAATATAAATTGCTTATGAATAGGTCAAGTAAATATGGTAAAAATGACAATTCTACCTAAATTAATTATAGTATCATGGTGCTTGGAAGGAAATTAGTTTTAACCAATGAAGACATTGTAGTCTAAACATTTAGATCACTTTCTTGTGTTTACAAAAGTCTATATTGGCAGAATCAAGATTCAAACTCAGGTCTTATGGCTTTAACTCAATTTTCCTCATAATGTACTTCCTCTTTTTAACTTATTTCTGTCTTTTAGTTCATTCTATTTTATTGTGAATATTTATTCTCAATCTATTTTTATCATGAATGTCCTTTTCCTTTATTTGGTTAACGTTATGCTGTTTTGATGTAATGAAGGAGAGCTAGGCTTTGATCTGACCATTCAGCAACTTGCCCCAAATCTCTTTAAGCTTTTGAAAAATGTTCTTAAAAATTCCCATGATCAAATTAGTATTTGACTGATTAAGTACTGTGACCCTCATTCAGTAGTTACAGCTGAACTTACTTTCAAGGCTTGTTTTGAAGATAGCTATTTTTTTTTTCAAATGGGTTGGAATGTTCTCCCATTCTGTACTTGCTAAGCTCTTCTTGCAATACTTTCTACAGCTACTCCATTCTGTAAATTAAATTTTACAAAATGATTTCCTAATCAGTGTTCTAACAAAAAGAAAATGTATGGTAACTGTAGAATGTCGCAGAAAAGATGTAAATGGGACAAGCAATTGCTTCCTTGTCCCCTTGCCAGTTAAAATTAAGATTGTAATCCAGAATCTTAACCTCCTCTCACCTAATCTTGATTTTCCCTTGGGAGGGAGAGGGAAAGAAGGAAAGAGGGAGAGAGAGAGAGGAAGAGAGAGAGAGAGAGAGAGAGAGAGAGAGAGAGAGAGAGAGAGAGAAACAGAGAGACAGAGACAGTGACAGAGAGTGACAGAGTGACAGAAAGAGACAGAGAGAGACAGAGACAAAGGCAGAGGCACAGAGAGACACAGAGACAGAGAGAACAATAGAAAGAGAGACAGAGACAGAGACACAGAGACACAGAGAGACAGGAACAGAGAGATAGACCCATAATTTCCCAATTCTCCATTTTGGCATTACAGTGTTAGAGACTAGGTAAATATACCTCCAGTTGTGAAAATGACTTAAAAATCACCTTCTTTTGCCCATACCAATAGGCCATTTCAATAATGTCAAATTCTTAGGATTAATGGTCTGCTAGTAAAAAAAAGACAATTATACCTGATGCCCAGTCATGTATAATGATAAGGGTTTCAAAGAAGGCAAAATGCTTACTTCTCCACAAAAGTTAGTAGCATAGTCTACAAGAGGAGAATGACTTGTTCAAGTTGGCTTTAAGCTGTCTTCAATGTATCAGAGAATTTTATACCTACTGTCTATTTTAAATTTTCATTGCATAGAGTAAAAAGTAAGAATAGGAAAAATCCATAACAATAGGATACAGCCTAAGAACTCAACTAAAATCTGAAGCATGAAGGATATAAGTAGGAATCTTATAGCATGGAAATAAGTGCTCTGGGGACTTGAAGAAAAAGCCCTATAACTGTATCACCATAGCAGCATACTTATCATTTCTGATTTTTGCTCTTAATTCTTACTCCCTCCTGTCCTGGCTAGGCTGAGAAAAGGGCCTAAGCTGCCTCAAAACATGCTGATGGAGTGATGACCATGCATAGAAAAGACAATTCTTTTCAAGGGCAGCATGAGGATAGATAGTTCTATTGACTTTTAAACCCACATAAGCTGATTTTCCCTACCATGGAGAAAAAAAACAAACAAACATCAATTCATTATATTATAATCACAAAGAAGGATGTAGGTTCACTGAATTTTGGGGAAAAAAAGCAGTAGCAGTCAAGATAACCCAGCATGGAAGTAGGGTCCCTCATTTTGAGGGAAAAAGCAAACAATATTTTGAAGTCATAAATTCAATTAATCATGTTCTAAGGACATTAAAGGTACATTAAAAATATTGGGTTTTAACAATGTCATTATCTTTATAAGAGATTATAGACTCCTGAGTCTGAGATGCAAAGTCTTCCTCTTTGGCTCCTGCCTACTTTTGCATTATCATTCCACATGTTACCCTTCCATAAACTCTCCTTTCTAGTCAAACTGTTCTGTTATCTGTTTCATATCTCTGTGTATGTATTTGTATATGTATATATGTATGTATGCATATATATATGTATATATGTAGGTGTGTGAGTGTGTATGTATATATGTATACACAAATATATATTTATATATATATGTATATATAGACATATATATGTGTGTATGTGTGTATATATCTATCTATATCTAACTATCTATCTATCTATCTATCTATCTATCTGTACATTTAATTTTAAAACTTTGAATTCAAGTTTCTTACCCTTCCTCCTTTGCCACCCAACCTTATTGGGAAAATAAGCAATTCAATATAGGTTGTACATCTGTAGTTAAGCAAAACATTTCCATAGTGAATATATTCTGAAAGACTGATTATATTTCTGTCCATCCTATCCCAACCCCACATGTTCTATTCCCTACTTTGATCCTGTCCCTTTTCAAAAGTGGTTGCTTCAAACTTCTTTCTGCCCCAACCTGCCTTCCCTTCCATTACCATCCCTCTAAATTCCCTTCCCCTACTCTCTTGTAGGGTGAGATACCCTATTTAGTGTGTATGCCATTCCCTCCCTAAGCCAAATTCAATGAGAATAAGGTTTACTCATTCCCTTTTGCTTTCTTCTTCTTGCCCTACATTGTAAGGTTTCCCTTGTCTCTTCTGTATGAGATAATTTACCCCATTCTGTCTTTTCCCATCTTCTCTCATTATATTCCTCTCTCACCTCTTAATTTCACATTTTTAATTATCATCCCTTTGTATTCAATGGGTCCTGTGCTTGTGTATATATTCTCATACTGAGAAAAGTTTCATATGTTACATTTATCATTTTCTTTCCATTTAGGAATATAAATAGTTCAACTTTGATAAGTTCCTTATGTTTCCCTTTCCCTTTTTACCTTCTCATGCTTCTCTTGCTTCTTTTATGTGAATGTCGAATTTTCTGTTTAACTTGGGTTCTTTCATCAAGAATGCTTGAAAATCCTCTATTCCACAGGATGAGCATGTTTTCCCCCGAAACATGATACTCAGTTTTGTTGGGCAGGTGATTCTTGGTTTTAATCTCAGTTGCTTTTACCTCTGGAATATCATATTCCAAGCCCTTCAATTCTTCAGGGTAGAAGCTGCCAGATCCTCTGTTATCCTGATTGTATTTCCACAATATTGAAATTGTTTCTTCCTGCTTGTAATATTTTCTCTTTGATTTGGTCATTTGCCACAGTAGAACTCTGCTACCAGAAAAGGGAGCTATAACCCAATCATTGGGTTATTCACAGATGCTGGAGCTATTGGGTGAGCTTTCTGAAGCCTCAACATGTGGTTGCAAACTGGTCACGCATCCCAGGACCTCCACCCTAGACAGCAATCCAGATCCAAACAGGTTAAAGCAAGAGCAATTACCCATCAGACAGATTGTTTGGTCCCCCTATAATATGCAGTCCAGGAGCTCTGAAGCAGCTGAGGCTGGTTTTAAATTACACCTTCATTACATTCGCCTTTCCTCTACCCCACTGAGCACTTTGAAGAAAGTTAAAAATAAATGCCCATATCTGCATAGTCCAACAAAACAAATTCCAACAGTTAGCCATGACCCAAAATATACTTTTTTCTTCTTAAAGTTTATTTTCTAGATCTTTCTGTCAGGATATAATGGTGATATTTCATATTAATTATTTTTTATCATTGTGCTGGTTGTTTCCATTCATTTTTTTTTACAATATTTGAACTATTATATAAACTGTTCTTTTTTTGGTTATTTCACCCTGAATTGTTTTCATAAAGAAATCGTCAGTTTTTTCATGGAATTTTCCATTCCATCATTTCTTAAGGCACATAAATATTTCATTGCCTTAACAGACCATAATTTCTTGATTTATTCCTTAATAGAAAAAAAAGAAAGGAAGGAAAATGAGAAGAAAGGGAGGAAAGAATGAAGGAAGGAATGGAGAAAAGAAAGCAAACCTTTGATTAAATATGATTTTTTTCATTCATTTTTAAGTTATGTTTGACTCTTTATAACTCCATTTGGATCTTTTGGAGCAAAAATCCTAGAATGGTTTGCCATTCCCTTCTGTAATACTAAGTATTTATAGTCAAGCAAAATAATTTCCATAATAGTCTTGTCTAGAAATACATTTTTCCCCAATATTCAGTCAAAGTTCTTCATCTTTCTTTTAGGAGGTAGCTAACACATAATATGGTTGACCAGAGTGTCCTCTTAAATTTTGTTTGGTCATTGTTTGGTTAGAGTTCTTAAGTCTTTGAAAGTTGTCTTTACAACTACATAGGAAGATGTGGGGGAAAAAAACAAAAAAAAATGTATTGAAGTAAGTTTAATAACAATAGGCCCACCTTTTCATTTAAAGTGCGTCTACAAATTCAGGTTGCCATCTAAGTATGAAGGACAATGTATGCATACCTGATTGTCATAAGACACTGTTGCTAGGATTTTAATGAGAATTGCTTCTTCAGCAATTGCAAAGTATGATAAATTACCCTTCTCCACCAACCGAAATACAGAGGACTAGTAGGGCTTCTTAAAACATCTGTGAAGCTTCTCTCCTTTCTAATTAACCCTCATTAAAAGGTGAAATTTTTACATAATGATCAGCAATGACACAAATATCTGTGAACATTTGTGAGACAGGTGCTCAATGTTCATTTTGTCAGGTGCATTTCATCAATTGAAAAGTCACTTAATCATTTTTGTCTACGTTTCTTTGTGTGCCCTAAATGACAGAAAAAGCCTCCCTAGACTTATTTTCACAGAGTGATTTGAGAATCTTTTAAGAACCAGAATCTTGGGTGGAGCCAAGAGGGTAGAGTAGAAACAGCAGTTCCAATGTGCTATTCCCCACTCCACTTCCAAACAATGTAGAATATGGATTCTGAACAACTTCTGGAGCTCCAGCAGCCACAGAATGACACAGAGAAGTTAATCTCCCTCTGAGGACAGCCCAGCAGCCCTGCAGGGAGCAGCCAGCACAGCACAGCACAATGCTCTGGGAGCTGAGCACCATGCTCCAGGAGCCAATCCCAGGCCTGCTTGAGCTGCAGTTTTAGCCCCAGGGCAGCTGGGCCAGCAGCCAGCTGGAGGGACCCCAGAACACCAACAGCTGTGGTAATTCCAGAATTATCAACACAGATATGACTAGGACAAAGTGAGAGGTTAGTGACCTATGGACTTTGTGACCAGTATCTGGGGAATGTTCAGCATCATCCCCTGGGGGCAAAAAGTGGCTGAAGAGGCAAGGAACAGAAGCCATTTTGCAGCCTCAGTGGCAACTTCAGCTCCTGGTCTGCGAACTGTAGGGAGATCCATAATCAGTCTGGGAGTTAATTGCTCTTGCTTCAACCTGCTTGGAAATGGATTGTGATCTGATGCGGGGGGGGGGGGGGGGTCTGGGGTGGGTATCCAACTTGCCAGGGTGTGTGGAGGCTTTATAGAGGCGACCCATCTAATACCTCTGGAAGTTGTGAAAACCCCAAATTTGGGAAGGAAGCTCCCCTGTCTGGTGGCAGAGTCCTACTGTGGCAACAAGCCCAAAAATCAAGTAATTAAGAGGCAACATGCCTAGGCAAAGGAAAAAAAATAAACAGAAAAATGCAACATTAGCCTCCTATTTTGGGGGCAAAGAGGATCAATGCATGGAACAGGAGGAGGACTGTGAGGTCAGAACTCCTGCACCAAAAGTCCCAAATGAAAATATGAGCAGGTTATAGGCCATAGAGGAACTTAAGATGGATTTTAAAAACCAAATAAGAGAAGTGGATGTAAATTTTGGAAGAGAAATGAGAAGTATGCAGGAAAAGTATGAAATGAGAGTCAACAGCCTGACTGAGGAAAATAACACCTTAAAAAATAGACAAACTCAAATGGCAAAGGAGGCTCAAAAGGGCAATGAGGAGAAGAATGTCTTAAAAGGCCAAATTTGCCAGATGGAAAATGAATCTAAAAAACTCACTGAGGAGATTAATTCCTTCAGAGATAGGCTGGAGCAAATGGAAGCTAGGGACTTTATGAGAAATCAAGATGCTGTTAAACAGATACAAACAAATGAAAGAATAGAAGGCAATGTGAAATATCTCATGGGAAAAACCACTGACCTGGAAAATAGATCCAGGAGAGGTAATTTAAAAATTATTGGACTACCTGAAAGCCATGATGAAAGAAAGAAGCTAGAAATCATCCTTCAAGAAATTCTCAAGGAAAATAGCCTTGAAGTTTTAGAACCAGAAGAGGAAATAGAGGTTGAAAGAATCCACCAAACACCTCTTGAAAAAGATCCCAAAAAGAAAGCTCCTAGGAATATTATAGCCAGGTCCCAGAATTCCCAGATCAAGGAGAAAATACTACTAGCAGTCAGGAAGAAACAATCCCAGTACTGTGGAGACACAATCAGATTAGCACAGGAACTGGCAGCTACTACACTGAGGGATTGAAAGGCATGAAATATGATATTCCAGAGGTCAAAAGAGCTGGGATTAAAACAAAGAATCACCTTCCCAGCAAGACTGAGTATCTTGTTTCATGGGAAAATATGGTCATTCAATGTAATAGAGGATTTTCAAGCATTATTGAGGAAAAAATAAGAGTTGAATAGAAAGTTTGACATTCAAACACAAGAAGCATGAGATGCTTGAGAAGGTAATCAGGGAAAAGAAATAAAAAGGAACTTATCAAAGTTAAACTATTTACATTCCTACATGGGCAAACAGTAGCTGTGACTGGTGAAACCTTCCTCACTATGAAAATAATTGAAGAAGTGTATATGAGCATGTGAATACATATGAGTATGTGTGTATATATGTTTACAGGTATACATGGATAGAGGGCACAGGTTAAATTTGGTGGGAAGGGATGATACTTAAGGGGGAAAGTTAAGAAGTGACAGAGGAAAGTGGCAAGAGAAGATGGGGAGCGACAGGGTAGGGTAAACTATCTCATGTAGAAGAGGCAAGGGAAGAAGTGGCAAGGGAGGGTAAGAACAGGAAAGCAAAAAGGTAAAACCATATTCTCATTGAATATGGCTCAGGGAGAGAATGACATACACACTAAATGGGACATCTCACCCTGTAGGAGAGAAGGGGGAAGGGGGATGATGGAGGGGAGGGCATTCTGAGAGGAGGGGAGGTTGAAAGTACCCACTTTCAAAGAGGGACAGAATAAAAATAGGGAATGGACCAGGTGGGGGGTGGGATGGGTGGGAGGGAAATATAAGCAGTCTTTTACAATATATCTACTATGGTAATGTTTTGCATAGCTATACATGTACAACACATACTGAATTGCTTATCTTCCCAGAGGGAATGGATGACAAGAGAGGAAGGGAATGGATCTGAAATTTGAAATTTTAAAATTAAATATTTCAAATGTATATAAATAGTATCATTAATACTAAATGTATATTATTAGTATGTATAGTATTAGCATATATATTATATACACATATAATATATATAGTATATAGTATATTATTAGTATTATAGCATTAATTCTAAATGCATATAAATAGTATCATTAATACTATTTTGCATGTAATTGGGAGATAAGATTTGCAGGCATTGGGGCACAGAGATTCACTTTGCTGTAATGGCAAAGTCGAAGGGGGTATGGGAGAAGATGTGGTAGAGAGCAGATTTGATGAGGGGATATCTTGTGGCATGGCTGTTCTGGGTTGGTGGGTAGGGGAAAAATGGTGGAAAAATTGTAACTCAAATCTGGCTGAAATGAATGACATAAACCAGAAGTTAATAAAGCATTTGTTAAAATTAAAAAAAAAAGAATTTTAGCTTATGGGTGTTGTAAAGGTTTTTGTTTCCCCAAAGAAATGGTACAAAGGGTAAAAAAAATATTACTCGTGTGCCTGTTATCAAGAGGGGTCATATGCCAGTAATTTATGGTAATGGAATCTTGAAATAGTTTTGGGATATATGCACATTTATTTATTCAGGATGTAAAAATATCTAACTGCAGTCCAGGCAGCATCAAATGTCTCAGTGCCTTTATGTCTCTGCAAGAAAAAGTATATGTAGAAAAGAGCTAGTGTACCATAATAACAAATAGACCTTGTAAAGAATTCATTTATTAAGAGTATAAGAAAACCATTTCAACAAACTGTTTCTTTCTATATGAAACTAATAACAAATTATATTACAACAAATATTTGTTAACCTATCAGTAACAGAATTTGAGACTGTGTGAAGAATGTTATGCTAGTTTGAAAATAGGGTAAAACATAATCTCTGACTTCATAAATCTTATAATGTTTGGACTAGATTAAAATATCCATGAAGAAAATGATTATACAAAAATACCAATTAAATGTATGAACATTCAATAGAAAATGTATTAAGGATTATCTAATTGAAAAAGTACGTATAGGTTGATTTACTTTATTGTTCCTTGTTTATATATAAGATAGAGCAGCTTTGTTATGTTGACATTTTGGTTGCTCAAAAGGAAAGGAATAAAGAAGATTTGCACTTAAAACAGCAGTAAAATTAATCTGGAAAGAAATATAGCACATCCTATAAGTTTTCTTGAAGACAAACATTTCTGAGAATACCAGAGAAAGAGCCATATCTATGAGACAAAATCCCAGATTAAAGATGACAGTAGTTATAAGGATTATTGTTCACTCATTCATGTACACAAAGCCATTTTAATGTCTTAAAGGACATAGCTAGTGAAATATACATTGCAGACCTATTAGCAGACCATGAGAAAATTTATATATTATCTTTTTTGCCATAACTGAGCGGATTATGGAATACTTTTTTTCCCTAATTAGATTGCTTTATCACTGCTCAGAAGGCAGTACTGGTCTGAGACATTAAAGTCAGAGATGACCAGATGAGGAAAAAATATAAATGATGAAAAGAAGGTGTGCTCAGAAGAAATCAAAGGAAACAAGCTACAGACGATATAAAAAGTGACAAGTGAAATTACTTAATGAGGACAAAAAGCTGACAGGAGCTGAGCAAAGTTGACATGCAGGCTTTAGAGCAGAGTGGGGAAGTTATTAGATTGAAATGTAACACTGTAGGCTGATGAAAGCTGGAAAGAAGGAAAGCAAGAATATTCATTATTTGAGGATCTGTTTGGGATTATTACCCTTTAGTGTCACCTGCATTCTCATAAATGCGAAAGCATTTTACACGTGCCTAAATTGTTTTTTAATGACTTCTACAGTTAGGTGGAGAAAAGCAATGATGGGCTTTGTAGCTGTCTTTTCTGGGATTTTTGCTGATATTCTTTTGCTAAAAGTGGGTAACACTTTTTCTGAGCATTCCTCAAGGTGGTTGTGTGCTGAAAGACATTCCCATTGCTTTAGAAGCTTAAATATAGAGGACAAATGTATTTACTTAATAGACATGACATAAAGACCAGAAAGACGATATAAGGAACACATAGCAAGGAAGCATTGTTTCCACTGTTTGAAATAAGATACAAATTTTTCTTTAAAGAAGTTAAAGACTTCAAGTCCTTCAATTCAGAGTTATAAATTATGCTAGTCATATGGATTCCACCAATCTTGTGCCTTCCTGTAAATCTTCTGTAATTGTGTGCCCAAGGGATATCAAATGTAACAAAAGGATGGCAGTATAACAAGGAGAATTATAGATAAGCTTTTCCACACAACTCTTGCTCAAACACCTAAAATGTGTCAGATTAAATTCTAACTGGGAAGTTTGAGAGAAAGACACAATCATTTATTTTTCTGGTTTAGCTTGGCATATTGTGTCAGGTAGAAGAGTTTATGGACACTAGGTACAGCAACCAACTAGGAACAATTGTGTCAAGCAATTCACCACAGGAACCGTAAGATGATTGAAGCTATGTACTAGGGCAAAAAGAGGTCCCAAACTCACACAAAATAACCTGATTTTATACAAGATAAAGAGATATATGGCATCTAGTGGTAATGACAAAGGCAACTTCCAAGGTTCAATATACTATGGTAGCAGCTTTCCCTTATATTCAGTGACAAATTAAGAAGAGAGAAAATCATAATACAGTATAATTCAAAATACAGCATTCACCAAGTGTAATTCAATAATTTTCAAGTACTACTTGACCCTTGTACCCTTGAGTGCATTGATTTAGCAAATTCCAAAGTCCCTCTTCTCAAATGGAGATAAGTTTCCAATCATATAAAAGCAGATTCCTTTGTCAGTCACAGAGCACAAAAAAAAGTAAAACGTTTCCCACCCCTTGATCACAACTGAATTACAATTATCTCCAGTTAATGCCAAAAATCTTCTCAAAAGGGGCAGTAGAGAGCACAAAGGCCATCTACCCTTGAGTTACAACAGGGTTAAGATATCATCACAGCATTTAATACCAAAATAGAGGTCTTTTCTTCATCTTGACCCAAGGCAAGTTCTTAGCAATCTCTCTTCCTGGGGAGATAAAGCTTAACAAGGCCACAAGACACATTGCCAATTCCTCATTAATTCATTCTCTGCTTGCATAATAGTCCTAGGATCCCTGATAACCTCAACAACACCCTCTTCCAGGATTTCTGTAAGCATGCAACAAGAAAATCCTTCTTCAGGGCTTCTGAATCAACAGAAAGGTTCCAGGACCTCTTCAACAACAGCACTGTCCTTCAAAAATTATGTGGAAGAACCTGGCAAAACAAAATCAAAATAGACAAAGTACCAGAATCACATCTATATCTCTTCAATCCTTGGCAGATCCGGGTGGCAGCTCTCAAAAGTCCTGGCCCTCAGAAATCCTCTCTCCCTTTGCCTCCATGATGCTACATACAAAAATTCTTCTGCCTCTCTTCCTCTGCTTGTGCCTCTCTAAAGCCAGGCCACCCGCTCCTCCCAGTTCAGCCCTCTCTTTTCACATGAACAAGTCCATTCCACAAGAGGGATTCACAAGCTCTACATTTTAACACAACCCAAAAACAAAGCCAATACACTGGCATCTTTAAATTTCATTACTATTACACTAGTAGCACTTTAGCTTACTATTCAATTTCATATCATAGATCCAGTGCTCACCGAGAGAATTTGTATCTATTGGTAACATCTCAATATAAAGAGAAATAATAGACCCTAGTCTGGATTTTGAGTCAGGATTAAGTTGAGAAACAAGTTATAGTTGTGTGGCAGGATGTCAGAAGTGAAGTAAGGTAAAGGTTCTAAGTTCTAGCATCGATCTTCATCAGAAATCTTTAGTGTAGTGACCATGGTAGGAAACTCTGATAACAGGGAAGCCTACAATTATGTCACTCAGAAATAGTAAAGCTCTTTAACTGGATAAAATTGACTAAATTCACTTACAGGTTAGAACCAGGGTGAACCAATACTTGTATTACTTAGAAGTAAACACAAGTCAGGAAGTTACAGAGGTCAGACAAGGAGAACAAAAGTCATATGTTGCCCTACATCATATGCCTTGGGAGAACTGAAAGCCTGTAGGTCCCAAGCTGAGGTATACTTGAGGTCCTCAAATATAACAAAATTCACACCCTAGTCACAAAGGAACATAAGTTCAGCTTACATTCTCCCCAGAAGTATGAAGAACCCAAACCTAAAAAAGAAGTCTGAATTCAAAAAATAGGTTAGAAAAATGGTCAAATAAAAATGAAATCTCACAATAAGAGATATTATAGTGATAAGGATGCTCAAGGCAGAAATCCAGATGAAAAGAATGACTTAAAAGTATTTATAAACAAAACATCAAAAAAAAACTCAGCTTGTAAACAAATTCACCTAAAATTTCTGTCGAATAAGAAGCAAGATTCTTTTTTAGGACTGATTTTTTTAATAAATGAAATGAAAGAAGAAATTTAAAATATATATGAGAAATGAGAATTTGAATTAAATTGGCGGTTTGGCTCAAAAGTTACAAAATTTTATCCTGACAAAATCTCTGAAATTAGAATGGAGGGAAAAACCTCAGGAGAAATGAAATGTTAAAACAAAGCCAAAAACCTGAAAACTTGAAGAACCTATAAGATATGTCTCAACAAAAAAACATTGAATTGGAATTAAAGAATAACTGGACTAACCTAAAACTGTGATATAAAATAAAACTGGGCAGTTTTCTTTGAACTAGAGGGCAGAGAAAAATCAGAAACAACCCATCACTCATTTCCTTAAAGAGTACCTACTAGGGAAATTCCCAGGAAGATTACTTGCAAAATCCAGAGATTCCAGGTGAAATAAAAATACTATAAGTATCCTAAAGGATGAATAACTCAGTATCAAGTATGACAGGATCGCATATAAATTAGCAATTACCCCTATAAAGCATCACAGAGCTTGGAAAACACATTTCAGAAGGGAAAAGACTTAACCTTACAACAAAGAATAATTTACCCAGTAAAAGAGTTTAAATCTACAGTGGAAAAGCTGTGTATTTAATGAAATAGATGACTTTCCAGCATTTTTATTAAAAAAAATATATATATTTAAGTAGAAACTTTGAAGTTGAAACAAAGAAATCAAGTTCTGCATAAAAGGTAATTATGAATAAGTAAACAAAAGGAAAAACACAAGGGCAAGCAGATTAGATTCTAATATAGAGAAATATTGAATATTTACCCTCAGAAACCTTTCATGAACTGGGGTGGTAGAGGGAGTCTAATAAGGCAAGAAGCCAGAAAGTGATTCTCATGTTTTGATTATCTTAAAAGGAGAGTGGAAAGGGAGGAGAAAAATAATAGGGGGTGGGAGTGGGTTGAAAAGGAGTAAGGAAAGTCCTCTACATAGTGTGGGCAAACAGAAGACTATAAAAACAAGGAAGAAGGTGTGTGGAGGAAGGGTGAAACAAAACACATTTCCTTCTCACATGATAAAAGGAAGGAAAAATGTATACATACAAAGTTGCAGACAGTAATACATTACAGTAAATGTAGAAATGAGGGAAAGAATGCAGGGAGAAGTAATGAGAAGGGGATTAGAAGAAGTGATGAATAAGTATTTTTTACCCATTTCTTTTTTTTTAACTTCTGTTTTACATCATTTATTTCCATCAGATTTTGAGTTACAAAATTTCTCCCCATTTAACCACCACCCACCTCCCCAAAATAGGGGGACAACAGGATATCCCCTCCTACAATCTGCTCTCTCCCATATCCTCCCCCCTACCCTCTTCAAATTTTCCAGTAGGGCATGGTGGATCTCTATGTCCCAGTGGCTAAACATCTCATTTGCCACTTACATGTAAACTAGTATTATATATATATATATATATATATATATATATATATATATATATATATGTGTGTGTGTGTGTGTGTGTATGTATATATATAATTATATTATATAATAGTAAAATGTAACATAATATACTATTATATATACTAATATTATACAATTAATAGTATTATATATAGTAATTACATATATTTACATATGTACACACAGATATATATATACAGAGATATATATATACAGATATATATATATGATATATATATATATATATATATATATATATATATATATATATATATATATATATATATATATATATATATATACACACACACACAGATATATATATAGCTCAAAAAATACAAAATTGTATCCTGACAAAATCTCTGGAATTATAATGGAGGGAAAAAACCTCAGGAGAAAAAAGACATGTTAAAAGACTGGTTAAAAAACTGGAAGAGGGAGGCGGAGCCAAGATGGCGGAGTAGAAACAGCTCGTCCAAGCCTCTCTAGCCCCAGATTCCCCCCAAACTAGGTAAAAGGGGACTCTGAACAACTTCTGGAGCCCCAGCACCCACAGAACAACACAGAGAAGTTAACCTCCCGCTGAAGACAGCCCAGCAGCCCTGCAGGAAGGACCAGCGCAGCGGTCTGGGTGCTGGCAGCGTGCAAAGCACAGAGCGCAGGAGACGAGCCGAGCCCAGGTCCACGTGAGCCGAGGTTTTAACCCCAGGGCGGCAGGGCCAGCAGCCAGCTGGAGGAACCCCAGAACACCAGGAGCTGTGGTGACTCCAGAATTATCAACATAGACATGCCTAGGACAAAGTAAGAGGTTAGTGTCCTATGAATTTTGGGACCTGTATTTGGGGAATGCGTCAGATCCCTCCCCTGGGGGCTAGAAGCCTCTGAGGAGACACGCCATTTTGTAGTTTTCAGAGGCAACTCTGGCTCCCAGCTTACAAATCGTGGCGAGATCCAGCGATCAGTCTTGGGGGGTAATCTCTCTTGCTTTAACCTCCCTGGATCTGGATTGTGATCTAGGGTGGAAGTTGTGGGTGGGTTTACAGCTTGCCAGAAACGGAAGTTGCCCCCCACACGTTCAAGATGAAAATTTCTCTATCTGGCCTTAAAGCCATAGTGTGGCAACAAGCCCACAAGTCAAGCAATTAAGTGGCAACATGCCAAGGAAAAGGAAACAGAAAAATGCACCCCTAGACTCCTATTTTGGGGGTATAGAGCGGGAAAAGTACTATGAGGTCAGAAGTCCTGCTCCAAAAGCCCCAGGGGAAAACATGAGCGGGGTGCAGGACATAGAGGAACTTAAGAAGGACTTTAAAAATCAAATAAGAGAAGTGGAGGAAAAATTAGAAAGAGAAATGAGAAGGATGCAGGAAAAGTATGAAATGAGGGTCAACAGCCTGACTGAGGAAAACAACACCTTAAAAAATAGACTAGCTCAAATGGCAAAGGAGGCCCAAAAGGGCAATGAGGAGAAGAATGCCTTAAAAAGTCGAATTTGCCAGATGGAAAAAGAATCTCAAAAGTTCACTGAGGAGATTCATTCCTTCAGAGTTAGACTGGAGCAAATGGAAGCTAATGACTTTATGAGAAATCAAGATGCTGTTAAGCAGATCCAAACAAATGAAAGATTAGAAGGCAATGTGAAATATCTCATGGGAAAAACCACTGACCTGGAAAATAGATCCAGGAGAGACAATTTAAAAATTATTGGACTACCTGAAAGCCATGATCAAAGAAAGAACCTAGAAATCACCCTTCAAGAAATTCTCAAGGAAAACTGCCCTGATGTTTTAGATCCAGAGGGCAAAATAGAGGTTGAAAGAATCCACCGATCACCTCCTGAAAAAGATCCCAAAAAGAAAACTCCCAGGAATATTATAGCCAGGTTCCAGAATCCCCAGATCAAGGAGAAAATACTACAAGCTGCCAGGAAGAAACAATTTCAATATTGTGGAAACACAATCAGAGTAGCCCAGGACCTGGCAGCTTCTATACTGAGGGATCGAAGGGCATGGAATATGATATTCCAGAGGGCAAAAGAACTGGGAATGAACCCACGGGTCACCTACCCAGCAAAACTGAGTATTTTGTTTCAGGGGAAAATATGGTCATTCAGTGGAATAGAGGACTTTCAAGCATTCTTGAGGAAAAAACCAGAATTGAATAGAAAATTTGACATCCAGACACAGGAAGGAAGAGATGCCTGAGAAGGTAATCGGGGAAGAGAGATCAAGGGGAACTTATCAAAGTTGAACTATTTACATTCCTATATGGAAAAGCCATAACTGTGACTGATGATATCTTTCTCACTATAAATATAATGGAAGAAGGGTGTGTGGTCATCTGAATACATATGTGAATGTGTGTGTATATGGTTACAGTTATACATGGATAGAGGGCATAGGTTGAATTTGTTGGGAAGGCAGAATACTCAAGGGATGAAAGTATGAGGTGAGAGAGGAAAGTGGCAAGAGGAGATGGGGAGAGACAGGGTAGGGTAAACTATCCCGTGTAGAAGAAGCAAGGGGAAGTGGTTGCAAAGGAGGGGGAGAATAAGGAATGCTAAAAAGGCAAAACCATATTCACATTGAATGTGGTTCAGGGAGAAAATGACATACATACTAAATGGGATATCTCAACATGCAGGAGGATAGGGGGAAGGGGGATGAGAGGAGGGATGATGGATGGGAAGGCATCCTTGGGGTGAGGGGAGGTTGGAAGTACCCACTATAGAAGAGGGACAGGATCATGTAGGGAATGGACCAGGTGGGGTGGGATGAGTGGGAGGGAATTATAAGCAGCCTTGTACAATATATCTACTATGATAATGTTTTGCACAGCTAGACATGTACAACATATACTGAATTACTTATCTCCCAAGAGGGAATGGGTGACAAGGGAGGAAGGAAATGGATCTGAAATTTGAGGTCGTAACATTAAATGTTTCAAATATATATAAATACTATTATTAATACTCTTTTGCTTGTAATAGTGAGATAAGATGTGCAGGCATTGGGACACAAAGATTCACCTTCCTCTAATGGAAAAGTCGATGGGGGTATGGGAGAAGGTATGGGAGAGAGGAGATTGGAGGAAGCAATAGCTTGTGGGACTGCTATTCTGGGAGGTTGGGTAGAGGAATAATGGGAGGAAAGTGATTGTAACTCAAAATCTGGCGGAAATGAATGATGTAAAACAGAAGTTAATAAAGCATTTGTTTAAAAAAAAACTGGAAGAAACTATCAGATATATACTATATAACTATAAAAATATATAAAAATAGTATATATATATACATACATATGTGTATATATATATATATATATACATACATACATATGTGTATATATATATATAGAGAGAGAGAGAGAGGGGGGGGGGGACTTATATGTAAACATTTGGATTTGGTTTTAAACCTTTGGATTCCAGATTCATTCCCTTCCTCCCTCATCACCCACCCCTACTGGGAAGACAAGCAATTCAATACAGGTTGTGCATGTACAGCTAATGGGAAACATTACCTTAGTAGATATATTATAACAGACTGATGATATTTCCCTCCCTCCTATCCCACCTCCCACTTGTTCCACTCTCCATCTTGGTTCTGTCCACGTTCAAAAGTGAGTGCCTCGCACTTCCCTCCCCAATCAGCCTACCCTCCCCTCAATTATCCCCCCATTCATCCCCCTCCCCCCCTCTCCTGTATCGTGAAATCCTGCATCTAGTGTGCATGTCATTCCCTGAGTCAAAATTAATGAAAGTAAGGTTGACCCATTCCCCCAACCCTCCTATTCCCCTCCTTCACAAAAACCATTTTACCTTGACTCTTCTATACAAGACAGTTCATCCCATTCTGTCTCTCCCCATCTCCTCCCACCACATCCCTCTCTCACCTCTTAATTACACCTTTTTAAGTATCATCCCTTCCTATATAAATTATATGTAAATAATAAATAAATTATATATATATATAATTATAAGTATAAATTATATATTTATAATATATAGGTGTGTGTCTGTGTTTCTATTTGCCTATATACCCTCCAATATAGAATATATATATATATATATATGTATATATACACATACACATACATACATACATATGAGTGTGTATGTTTCTATTCCCTTTAAATATTTTCATACTGAGAAAAGTATCATCAGTTACAATTATTATTTTTCCATGTCAGAATTCAAATTGTTCCAACTTTGATAAGTTCCTTATGATTTCTTTTCCCTGTTTACCTTCTCATGCTTCTCTTGCTGCTTGTATCTGTATGTCAAATTTTCTATTCAGCTCTGGGTTTTTCTTCAAGAATGCTTGAAAGTCCTCTATTCCACTGAAGGATGATGTTTTTCTCTGAACATGACACTCAGTTTTTTTGGGTAGGTAATTTTTTTTTGTGAGTCTTGGTTTTAATCCCAGCTCCTTTGACCTCTGTAATATCTTATTCCAGGCCCTTCGATCCTTCAGTGTAGAAGCTGCCAGATCCTGTGTTATCCTGATTGTGTTTCCACGATATTCAAATTGTTTCTTCCTGGCTGCTTGTAATATTCTCTCTTTGATATTGGAATTCTGGAACAATTCTGAATAATATTCCTAGGAGTTTTCTTTTCAGGATCTTTTGCAAGAGGTGATGGATGGTTACTTTCTTTTTTAAAACAATCTCTCCTGGATCACTTTTCCAGGTCAGTGCTTTTTCCCAGGAGATATTTCACGTTAACTTCTATTTCTTCATTTGTTTGTATCTGTTTAACAGCATCTTGATTTCTCATAAAGTCACTGTCTTCCATTTCCTCCAATCTAAATCTAAGGGAATGACGCTCCTTAGTGACCTTTTGAGATTCTTTTTTCCATCTAACAATTTTGGCTTTTTAGGTCATTGTTCTCCTCATTGCCTCTTTGAGCCTCTTTTGCCATTTTTGTTAGTCTCTTTTTAAGTTTTTATTTTCCTCAGGCAGGCTATTAACTCTCATTTCATAATTCTCTTACCTCATTCTCATTTCTCTTCCCAATTTTTCCTCCACTTCTTTTATCTGCTTCTTAAGGTCTTCTATGGCCTATTACCAGCTAAATTTAGAGGATGCTCATTAGTTGAAGAATTACTGAAAAATATGTGGCATATTATTTGGATGGAATAGTATTGTACCATAAAAATGATGAGGAGCATGGTTACAGGAAAAAAAAAACAACAAAACAAAAAACATGGAAAGAACTTTAGGAATTGTTGTAAAGTGAAATCACAAGAATTGAAAGATCATAATGCATAGAAACAGCAATGTTGTGTTGATGATCAATTGTGAAAGACTTGGATACTCCGATAAAATATGATCCAGGATAAGTTTGGGGGAGGGGGGGTCAGAGTCAAGATGGAAGAGTAGAAACAGGACTTCCTCACATCTCCCACTCCCACCTCCTCCAATGCATGTGAAAATTAATCTAAAACATCTTTGGAGCTAGAGAAATTACATAATGATAGAGAGAAGCTAACTTACTGATGAAGACAGCCCAGCAGGCTGGCAGGAAGGGGCCAGCTCAGGGCAGTAGAAGCCAAGACCAGCCCTGCAGTATCCAGAGATTTTAGCCTCAGGGCAACCCAACCAGCCGGTGGCTGAAGGTACCTCAGATTACCAGAGGCTGTAGTGGTTCTCAGAATTATCATCTTGTAGATGCTAAGGACAAAGTGAGAGGTCAGTGCAGTGTGGACTTATGGATTAGGGAGAAAAGGAACAGGAACCAACCTTTATCTCCTGGCGAGAAAAGCATCTGAGACAGGGTGGCCACACAGCTGCCAACATGTGACTGCTTCAGTACAGGTGCTACCATGTGACTGCTTCAGAGCTCCTGGCCTGCAGATTGTAGGAGGATGAAGCAAAGAGTCTGAGGAGTAATTGCTCTTGCTTTACCCAGCTTGGATATGGACTGCTGTCTGGGGTGGATGTCCTGGGGTGTGTTACTGGTTTTCCAGAGTGTGAGGACCCCTCAGACAGGACATGTAACTAATACATATACATATACATATACATATACATATACATACATATATATGTATATATGTGTATATATATATATACACACACATGCGCAGACACACACAATCACATATGTATTCACACAACCATATACCCACCTTCCTGTGTGTGATGTGTGCTGTGGTGTGTGTGTGTGTGTGTGTGTGTGTGTGTGTGTGTGTGTCCAGGTATACATAGACAGAGGAAACAACAAATTGATTAGGAAGGAAGGTTACTTAAAAGGAGAAATTAAGAGGTGAGAGAGGAATATAATGAGAGGAGATATGGAGAGACAAAATGAGGTAAATTATCTCATATAAAAGAGGCAGTGGAGGAGCCAAGATGGCCGAGTAGAAACAGCTCATCCAAGCCACTCTCCCCCCAGATTCACCGCAAACTATGTAAAAGGGGACTCTGAACAACTTCTGGAGCCCCAGCACCACAGAACGACACAGAGAAGCTAAAGTCCCTCTGAGGACAGCCCAGCAGCCCTGCAGAAAGGACCAGCGCAGTGGTCTGGGACCTGGCAGTTTGCAGCGCACAGAGCGCAGGAGCCGAGCCGAGCCAAGCCCAGGTCCGCTTGAGCCGAGGTTTTAGCCCCAGGGCAGCAGGGCCAGCAGCCAGCTGGAGGAACCCCAGAACACCAGGAGCTATGGCGACTCCAGAATTATCAACATAGACTTGCCTAGGACAAAGTAAGAGGTTAGTGTCCTATGGACTTTGGGACTGGTATTAGGGAATGCGTCGGCTCCCTCCCCTGGGGGCTAGGAGCCGCTGAGGACAAACACCATTTTGTAGTTTTCAGAGGCAGCTCCCGCTCCCAGCCTGCAAATTTGTAGGGAGATCCAGCGATCAGTCTTGGGCGGGGGGTGGTATTCGCTCTTGCATTAACCTCCCTGGATCTGGATTTTGATCTAGGGTGGAAGTCGTGGGTGGGTTTACAACTTGCCAGAAACTGAAGTTGCCCCCCACCATTCAGGAAGAAAATTCCTCTATCTGGCCCTAAAGCCATAGTGTGGCGGCAAGCCCAAAAGTCAAGTAATTAAGTGGCAACATGCCAAGGCAAGGGAAACAGAAAAATGCAACCCTAGACTCCTATTTTGGGGGCATAGAGCAGGAAAAGTACTCTGAGGTCAGAAGTCCTTCTCCAAAAGCCCCAGGGGAAAACTTGAGCAGGTTGCAGGCCATAGAGGACCTTAAGAAGGACTTTAAAAATCAAATAAGAGAAGTGGAGGAAAAATTGGAAAGAGAAATGAGAAGGATGCAGGAAAAGTATGAAATGAGGGTCAACAGCCTGACTGAGGAAAACAACACCTTAAAAAATAGACTAGCTCAAATGGCAAAGGAGGCCCAAAAGGGCAATGAGGAGAAGAATGGCTAAAAAAGTCGAATTTGCCAGAAGGAAAAAGAATCTCAGAAGTTCACTGAGGAGATTCATTCCTTCAGAGTTAGATTGGAGCAAATGGAAGCTAATGACTTTATGAGAAATCAAGATGCTGTTAAGCAGATCCAAACAAATGAAAGATTAGAAGGCAATGTGAAATATCTCATGGGAAAAACCATGACCTGGAAAATAGATCCAGGAGAGACAATTTAAAAATTATTGGACTACCTGAAAGCCATGATCAAGGAAAGAACCTAGAAATCACCCTTCCAGAAATTCTCAAGGAAAACTGCCCTGATGTTTTAGATCCAGAGGGCAAAATAGAGGTTGAAAGAATCCACCGATCACCTCCTGAAAAAGACCCCAAAAAGAAAACTCCCAGGAATATTATAGCCAGGTTGCAGAATCCCCAGACCAAGGAGAAAATACTACAAGCAGCCAGGAAGAAACAATTTCAGTATTGTGGAAACACAATCCGTATAGCCCAGGACATGGCAGCTTCTACACTGAGGGATCGAAGGGCATGGAATATGATATTCCAGAGGGCAAAAGAACTGGGAATGAACCCACGGGTCACCTACCCACCAAAACTGAGTATTTTGTTTCAGGGGAAAATATGGTCATTCAGTGGAATAGAGGACTTTCAAGCATTCTTGAGGAAAAAACCAGAATTGAATAGAAAATTTGACATCCAGACACAAGAAGCAAGAGATGCCTGAGAAGGTAATCAGGGAAAAGAAATCAAAAGGAACTTATCAAAGTTGAACTATTTACATTCCTATATGGAAAAGCAATAACTGTGACTGATGATATCTTTCTCACTATGAAAATAATGGAATAAGGGTGTGTGGTCATCTGAATACATATGTGAATGTGTGTGTATATGGTTACAGTTATATATGGATAGAGGGCATAAGTTGAATTTGTTGGGAAGGGAGAATACTCAAGGGATGAAATTTTGAGGTGAGAGAGGAAAGTGGCAAGAGGAGATGGGGAGAGACAGGGTAGTGTAAACTATCCCATGCAGAAGAAGCAAGGGGAAGTGGTTGCAAAAGAGGGGGAGAATAAGGAAGGCTAAAAAGGCAAAACCACATTCAAACTGAATTTGGTTCAGGGAGAAAATGACATACATACTAAATGGGATATCTCAACCTGCAGCAGGATAGGGGGAAGGGGGATGGGAAGAGGGATGATTGATGGGAGGGCATCCTTGGGGGGAGGGGAGGTTGGAAGTACCCACTATAAAAGAGGGACAGGATCATGTAGGGAATGGACCAGGTGGGGGGTGGGATGAGTGGGAGGGAATTATAAGCAGCCTTGTACAATATATCTACTATGAAAATGTTTTGCATAGCTAGACATGTACAACATATACTGAATTACTTATCTCCCAAGAGGGAATGGGTGACAAGGGAGGAAGGAAATGGATCTGAAATTTGAGGTCGTAACATTAAATGTTTCAAATATATACAAATACTATTATTAATACTCTTTTGCTTGTAATAGGGAGATAAGATGTGCTGGCATTGGGATGCAAAGACTCACCTTCCTCTAATGGAAAAGTCGATGGGGGTATGGGAGAAGGTATGGGAGAGAGCAGATTGGAGGAAGCGATATCTTGTGGGATTACTGTTCTGGGAGGTTTGGTAGGGGAATAATGGGGGAAAATGATTGTAACTCAAAATATGGCGTAAATGAATGATGTAAAACAGAAGTTAATAAAGCATTTGTTTAAAAAAATATAAAAGAGGCAGTGGAAAACTGTTATCATGGAGGGGAATAATAGGAAAGCAAAAGGGAATGACTCAACCTTATTCTCATTGAATTTGGCTTAGGGAGGTAATGATATACACAGTAAATAGGATATCTCACCCTACAGGGAGTAGGGGGGAAGGAAATGAGAGAGGGGATGATTGAAGAGAGATCAGGCTGGGGTGGAGGGAAGCTGGAATCATCCACATTTGAAAAGGGACAGGAGTAAAGTAGAGAATACAAGTGGTGTTTGGATAGAATGGAGGGAGATATAGTCGGTTTTTCACAATATATTCCTTGTGGAAATGTTTGGCATAGCTACAAATGTAAAACCGGTATTGAATTGCCTTTCTTCCCAGTAATGGTGGATGACAAAGGAAGAAGGGAAGGAATCTGGAATTCAAAATTTTAAATTAAAATGTAACCTATTACCGGGAAATTAGATATACAGGCACTGGGGCATAGAGATCCACCTTGCCCTACTGGAAAGTCGGAAGGGGTATGGGGGAAGATATGAGAAAGAGCAGATTGGGGGATCACTGTTTTGGGCTGGTGGGTAGGGGGAAAATCTGGAGAAAATTTGTAACTCTAAATTTTGTGCAAATGAATGAAGTAAACTAAAAAAAAAAATTAAAAAGTGGGAAAAAAAGATGTTCCAAAAAAATTCCAAAAGACTCATGTTGAAAATTGCCGGGGGCGGAGCCAAGATGGCGGAGTAGAAACAGCTCGTCCAAGCCTCTCTGCCCCCAGATTCTCCACAAACTATGTAAAAAAGGACTCTGAAAATCTTCTGGAGCCCCAGCACCCACAGAACGACACAGAGAAGCTAACCTCCCGCTGAGGACAGCCCAGCACCCTGCAGGAAGGACCAGCGCAGTGGTCTGGGAGCCGGCAGTGCGCAGAGCGCAGGAACCGAGCGGAGCCCAGGTCCACGTGAGCCGAGGTTTTAGCCCCAGGGCGGCAGGGCCAGCAGCCGGCTGGAGGAACCCCAGAACACCAGGAACTGTGGAGACGCCAGAATTATCAACATAGACTTGCCTAGGACAAAGTAAGAGGTTAGGGTCCTATGGACTTTGGGACCTGTATTTGGGGAATGCGTCAGCTCCCTCCCCTGGGGGCTAGAAGCTGCTGAGGAGACATGCCATTTTGTAGTTTTCAGAGGCATTTCCGGCTCCCAGCCTACAAATCATGGGGAGATCCAGCGATCAGTCTTGGGGGGTAATCGCTCTTGCTTTAACCTCCTGGATCTGGATTGTGATCTAGGGTGGAAGTTGTGGGTGGGTTTACAGCTTACCAGAAATGGAAGTTGCCCCCCACACGTTCGGGACAAAAATTCCTCTAGCTGGCCTTAAAGCCATAGTGTGGCAACAAGCCCAAAAGTCAAGCAATTAAGTGGCAACATGCCAAGGCAAAGGAAACAGAAAAATGCAACCCCAGACTCCTATTTTGGGGGCATAGAGTGGGAAAAGGACTGTGAGGTCAGAAGTCCTGCTCCAAAAGCCCCAGGGAAAACATGAGTGGGTTGCAGGCCATAGAGGACCTTAAGAAGGACTTTAAAAATCAAATAAGAGAAGTGGAGGAAAAATTAGAAAGAGAAATGAGAAGGATGCAGGAAAAGTATGAAATGAGGGTCAACACCCTGACTGAGGAAAACAACACCTTAAAAAATAGACTAGCTCAAATAGCAAAGGAGGCCCAAAAGGGCATTGAGGAGAAGAATGCCTTAAAAAGTCGAATTTTCCAGATGGAAAAAGAATCTCAAAAGTTCACTGAGGAGATTCATTCCTTCAGAGTTAGACTGGAGCAATGGAAGCTAGTGACTTTATGAGAAATCAAGATGCTGTTAAGCAGATCCAAACAAACGAAAGATTAGAAGGCAATGTGAAATATCTCATGGGAAAAACCACTGACCTGGAGAATAGATCCAGGAGAGACAATTTAAAAATTATTGGACTACCTGAAAGCCATGATCAAGGAAAGAACCTAGAAATCTCCCTTCAAGAAATTCTCAAGGAAAACTGCCCTGATGTTTTAGATCCAGAGGGCAAAATAGA
This sequence comes from Gymnobelideus leadbeateri, assembly GCA_011680675.1. Taxonomy (NCBI): domain Eukaryota; kingdom Metazoa; phylum Chordata; class Mammalia; order Diprotodontia; family Petauridae; genus Gymnobelideus; species Gymnobelideus leadbeateri. Next base: position 193,042 of record WOXC01009019.1, on the reverse strand, counting down.
GGTTGAAAGAATCCATTGATCACCTCCTGAAAAAGATCCCCAAAAGAAAACTCCCAGGAATATTATAGCCAGGTTCCAGAATCCCCAGATCAAGGAGAAAATACTACAAGCAGCCAGGAAGAAACAATTTCAATATTGTGGAAACCCAATCAGAACAGCCCAGGACCTGGCAGCTTCTACACTGAGGGATCAAAGGGCATGGAATATGATATTCCAGAGGGCAAAAGAACTGGGAATGAACCCAAGGGTCACCTACCCAGCAAAACTGAGTATTTTGTTTCAGGGAAAATATGGTCATTCAGTGGAATAGAGGACTTTCAAGCATTCCTGAGGAAAAAACCAGAATTGAATAGAAAATTTGACATCCAGACACAAGAAGGAAGAGATGCCTGAGAAAGTAATCAGGGAAAAGAAATCAAAAGGAACTTATCAAAGTTGAACTATTTACATTCCTATATGGAAAAGCAATAACTGTGACTGATGATATCTTTCCCACTATGAAAATAATGGAAGAAGGGGGTGTGGTCATACGAATACATATGTGAATGTGTGTGTATATGGTTACAGTTATATATGGATAGAGGGTATAGGTTGATTTTGTTGGGAAGGGAGAGTACTCAAGGGATGAAATTATGAGGTGAGAGAGGAAAGGGGCAAGAGGAGATGGGGAGAGACATGGTAGGGTAAACTATCTCATGTAGGGGAAGTGGGTGCAAAGGAGGGGGAGAATAAGGAAGGCTAAAAATGCAAAACCACATTCACATTGAATTTGGTTCAGGGAGAAAATGACATACATACTAAATGGGATATCTCAACCTGCAGCAGGATAGGGGGAAGGGGGATGAGAGGAGAGATGATGGATGGGAGGGCATCCTTGGGGTGAGGGGAGGTTGGAAGTACCCACTATAGAAGAGGGACAGGCTCATGTAGGGAATGGACCAGGTGGGGGGTGGGATGAGTGGGAGGGAATTATAAGCAGCCTTGTACAATACATCTACTATGATAATGTTTTGCATAGCTAGACATGTACAACATATACTGAATTACTTATATCCCAAGAAGGAATGGGTGACAAGGGAGGAAGGAAATGGATCTGAAATTCAAGGTCGTAACATTAAATGTTTCAAATATATATATAAATACTATTATTAATATTCTTTTGCCTATAATTGGGAGATAAGATGTGCAGGCATTGGGACACAAAGATTCATCTTCCTCTAATGGAAAAGTCGATGGGTGTATGGGAGAAGGTATGGGAGAGAGCAGATTGGAGGAAGCGATATCTTGTGGGACTGCTATTCTGGGAGGTTGGGTAGGGGAATAATGGGGGGAAAATGATTGTAACTCAAAATCTGGCGGAAATGAATGATGTAAAACAGAAGTTAATAAAGTATTTGTTTAAAAAAAAAAAAGAAAATTGCCATGCACCTCCTGAGAGAGAGCATATTGAATAATAACTTTCTCTCTTTTTTTGCTGCTGCTTTTGTTGTTGTTGTTTTGCTGTATGACTAACATGGCAATGTGTTTCACATTCATAACTGATTTCTTTGTTTCTCTTCTCAATGAGTTGGGAAGCGGGATAGAGGGAGAAAATTTAAAATTTAAAAAATGCAAATAATATTATAATTAAATAAAGGGTCATAAATGAATAAATGGAGCCAAACAACATAAAATCATTGAATAAACAATCATTGGTCCCAAAAATATACATGATGCTCAGCCACTTATTCTCAAATAGAAGGCTTACATCTGGGTATCCCTCTACATGCTCTAGGTTCCTGTCACAGCCTATTATTCTTTTTGACAGGTAAAGAGTATATGATTACATAGGCTTTATGCTTCAAAATATCTTTGTGTTTTCTATAAAATATATTTCTTCATCTAATTCCTCTTTTCTCTACTTAGACGTGGGTAGGTAGTACGGTGGATATATCACTAACCTTGGAGCCCAGATGACATGAGTTCAAATTCAACCTCAGATACTTAAAATCTATGTGACTCTGAGCATATAATTTAGCATTTGTCTGCCTCAGTTTCCTCAACTATAAAACAGAGGACATAATGGCAACTGCCTCACAGGTTTGCTGTGAGGAAAAAATGAGACGATATTTGTACAGTGGCTAACAGTGTCTGGCACATAGTAGGCAGAAATGGTTAGAGTAAACTTAAATATTTTTCCATCAAATTAAAGATTAAAAACCGTGACCAATAAAGTGACCAACCACTGTTTCTTAGGTACAATGATGAACTTTTCTACTCAAGTATTTATGAAGAGGTTAAAATAAAAGTAATAAAATAAAACTAATTTCAACATGACAATTTAATTGGCTTTGTTATAAAGATGTTATGCCCTCACACTCCAAAAAAAAAAAAAATCTCCCAATGGAAAAGGGGTTAATGGTAGAAAAAGAAAAATAATATGAAATAGTTGAAAAAATATAAATCTTAATTTTGTTAAAATTAGAATGTACCTATTCTATACCATGTATAAAATGAGAATGATTGAATGGAAATAGAAATACACAGTAATAAAGGGAAATCTGTAGAAGAAAAAAAAATCTCACATTAAAAGACCCTAATATCTCTAATATAATTGACATGTATTTATATTAAATACAGGATGTACAGACAAGGAAAAAGGAATATATATATATATATATATATATATATATATATATATATATATATATATATATCAGAGCACAATACTTTTTTAAAGAATGACATGAAGTAAGAAATAATGCCAAAAAAGTCCAGAATTTTTGAATTCAGGAAACAAAACATAAATAATGTTGGATGGACTGATGGAAGACAGCTGCATTCATGAGCTCTTAAAAATCTTCAGTTTAATAAATGTTTATTTTTAATCATTTTTTCTTTATAAATTTTATTTCAAAATCTCTTCCTCTACCCCACTTCACTCCCTCCCCATCCTCTGAGAACACAAAAAACATGATTTCAGAGATATGAAATCATGCAAAGTATATTTCCATATTAGTCATATTCTAAAATCCCTAGAAAAAATTTCACTTTGATTAGTACTCAGAGTTCATCAGTTCTCTATCTGGAGATGAATACCACTTTTTCATCATTAGTCTTTTGGAATTATCTTGAATCATTATGTTGTTCAGAGGAGTCAAGCCTTTAGAATTGATCTTCGTTATGACACTGATGTTACTATGCACAAATATCTCCTGGTTCTTCCCACTTCACTTTGCACATCATTTCATATAGGTCTTTGCCAGATTTTCTTAAATCATTCTGCTTGTTATTTTGTATAGCACACTCCATCTCAATCACATATCAGATGTCTTCAGCGGTTCTCCAAGTACGGAAATACTTTCCCACCAGAAAACGACCTGTGACAAATGTTTAATTTGCATATAGGTACCCCTTTTAAAAATCTCTTCAGGCTATAGACCTATTACTAGTATTACCTTTTGTGCATAGTTACAAATTATTCTACAGAGTGGTTGGACCAGTTCACTATTGCACCAGCAATTCATTCGTTTCCTTATTTTTTTCCCTCATCCCATCCAAGATTTTTCCTAAAAATGGCAAAGTGAGAATATAGATGTGAACTGGTATCTCAGGGGTATACTAATTTTACTTATGCTTATCAATAGATATTTAGAGCATTTTTCATATGCCTATATCCTGGATCTATTTTCCAGGTCAGTGGTTTTTCCCATGAGATATTTCACATTGCCTTCTATTCTTTCATTTGTTTGGATCTCCTTAACAGCAACTTGATTTTTCATAAAGTTATTAGCTTCCATTTGCTCCAGTCTAACTCTGAAGGAATGAATCTCCCCAGTGAGCTTTTGAGATTCTTTTTCCATCTGGCAAATTCAGCTTTTTAAGACATTCTTCTCCTCATTGTCATTTTGGGCATCCTTTGCCATTTGAGTTAGTCATTTTTAAGTTGTTGTTTTCCTCTGTCAGGCTGTTGACCCTCATTTCATACTTTTCCTGCATCCTTCTCATTTCTCTTGCGAATTTTTCCTCCACTTCTCTTATTTAATTTTTAAAGTCCTTCTTAAGGTCCTCTATGGCCTGTAACCTGCTCATATTTTCCTTTGGGGCTTTTCGAGCAGGATTTCTGACCTCACAGTCCTCTGACTGTTCCATGCTTCGATCCTCTTTACCCCCAAAATTGGAGTCTAATGTTTCATTTTTCTGTTTATTTTGATTCCTTTGCCTTGGCATGTTGCCACTTAATTACTTGACTTTTGGGCTTGTTGCCAGAGTAGATCTCTGTCATCAGACAGGGGAGCCTCATCCCGAACGTGTGGGGGGACAACTTCTATTTGTGGCAGCTGGAAACGCGATACACGACCTCACCCCCAGACCACAATCCAGATCCTGGGAGTTTGAAGCAAGAGCAATTAACACCCCCACCCCTCCCGTCCAGCCTGAGACTGATTGCTGGATCTCCCTACAGTTCGCAGGCCAGGAGCTGGAGCCACCACTGAAAACTGCAAAATGGCGTGTCTCCTCAGCAGCTTCTAGCCCCCAAGGGAGCAAGCTGACGTGTTCTCCAAATACTGGTCCCAAAGTCCACAGGGCACTAACCTCTCACTTTGTCCTAGGTATGTTTGTGTTGACCATTCTGGAATCGCCACACCTGCTGGTTTTCTGGGGTCCCTCCAGCTGGCTGCTGGCCTGGCAGTCCTGGGGCTCAAACCTCTGCTCACTTGGATCTGGGCTTAGCACTCCAAGTGCTGCACTCTGAGCTGCCAGCTCCCAGAGCACTGGGCTGGCCCTTCCTGCAGGGCTGCTGGGCTGTCAGCAGAGGGAGGTTAGCATCTCTGTGTCGTTCTTTGGGTGCTGTGGCTCCAAAAGTTGTTCAGAGTGCCCTCTTACATAGTCTGGAGGTAATCTGGGGGGGGAATGAGCCTTGGAGGTGCTGCTTCTACTCCTCCATCTAGGCTCTGCCCCACAATGACTACTTCTGAGAGGGAGTTATGCAGCTATGGACATCGCATGTCAGGGCAAAGAAAATTAGAGCTCTTGGCAACAATTGACAGCCTTACGTGGTGGAAACAGGCAATAATAAATGGCATTCACAGCAAAATTGGGGAAAAAAACACATAAATGATTGGGGAGTTAAAGAGTAGTAATGGATGAATTACTCGAAGGCACAGTGTATTTCTATCATGGTAAAGTACTTCTGTCCTTTTTTTTTTCTTGTCAAACTAGGAAATTAGTTAAGGTTGAAGGATGTGCTCTGCCCCACACAAATTTCAAACAATGTGAAAGGGAGCTCTGAACAACTTCTGGAGCCACAGCACCCACAGAACAGCACAGAGAAGCTACCCTCCTGCTGAGGACAGCCCAGCAACCCTGCAGGGAGCAGCCAGCGCAGCCCTCTGAGAGCAGGCAGCACAGCGCTCTGGGAACAAACAGGACAGCCCACAGAGCCGAGCCCAGGTCAGCGGTTTTAGCCCCAGGGCGGCCGGGCCTTCAACCGGCTAGTGGAACCCCAGAACACCAGCATTTGTGGTGATTCCAGAATTATCAGCACAGATATGCCTAGGACAAAGTGAGAGGTTAGTGCCCTATGGACTTTGGGACCAGTATTTGGGGAACACGTGGCTTCCTCCCCTGGGGGCAAAAAGCTGCTGAAGAAACAGCTGCACAGAAGCCATTTTTCAGTGTCAGTAGTGGCTCTAGCTCCTGGTCTGCAAACTGTAGGAAGACCCAGCAGTCAGTATGGGGGTTATTCGCTTTTGCTTTAAACTGCCTGGATCTGGATTGTGGTCTGGGGGGGAAGTTTGGGGTGGGTATCCAACTTGCCAGAATGGGTGGAGGCTTGACAGAGGCCACCCAACTGGCAGAAGTTGTGAAGACCCCACGTTTGGGCGGAAGCTCCCCTGTCTGGTGCAGAGTCCTACTGTGTCAACAAGCCCCAAAATCAAGTGATTAAGTGGCAATATGCCTAGGCAAATGAAACAAAATAAACAGAAAAGTTCAACATTGGACTCCTATTTTAGGGGCAAAGAGGCTCAAAGCATGGAGGACTGTGAGGTCAGAACTCCTGTACCAAAAGCCCCAAATGAAAATACAAGCTGGCTACAGGCCATAGAGGACCTTAAGAAGCAGATAAGAGAAGTGGGGGAAAATTTGGGAAGATAAGTGAAAAAGATTCAAGAAAAGTATGAAATGACAGTCAACAGCCTGACTAAGGAAAATAACACCTTACAAAATAGACTAACTCAAATGGCAAAAGAGGCTCAGAAGGGAAATGAGGAGAAGAGTGCCTTAAAAAGTCGAATTTGCCAGATGGAAAAAGAATCTCAAAACCTCACTGAGGAGATTCATTCCTTCAGAGTTAGAATGGCCTGCAATTAATTGTAGGGAGATCCAGCAATCAGTCTTGCGGGGTAATCGCTCTTGCTTTAACCTCTCTGGATCTGGATTGTGATCTAGGGTGGAAGTCGTGGGGGGGTTTACAGCTTGCCAGAAACGGAAGTTGCCCCCCACACATTCAGGAAGAAAATTCCTCTATCTGGCCTTAAAGCCATAGTGTGGCAACAAGCCCCAAAGTCAAGCAATTAAGTGGCAACATGCCAAGGCAAAGGAAAGTGAAAACTGCAACCCTAGACTCCTATTTTGGGGGCATAGAGCAGGAAAAGGATTGTGAGGTCAGAAGTCCTGTTCCAAAAGCCCCAGGGGATAACTTGATCGGGTTGCAGGCCATAGCGGACCTTAAGAAGGACTTTAAAAATCAAATAAGAGAATTGGAGGAAAAATTGGAAGGAGAAATGAGAAGGATGCAGGAAAAGTATGAAATGAGGGTCAACAGCCTGACTGAGGAAAACAACACCTTAAAAAATAGACTAACTCAAATGGCAAAGGAAGCCCAAAAGGACAATTAGAAGAAGAAAGCCTTAAAAAGTCGAATTTGCCAGATGGAAAAAGAATCTCAAAAGTTCACTGAGGAGATTCATTCTTTCAGAGTCAGACTGGAGCAAATGGAAGCTAATGTCTTTATGAGAAATCAAGATGCTGTTAAGCAGATCCAAACAAATGAAAGAGTAGAAGGCAATGTGAAATATCTCATGGGAAAAACCACTGACCTGGAAAATAGATCCAGGAGAGACAATTTAAAAATCATTGGACTACCTGAAAACCATGATCAAAGAAAGAACCTAGAAACCACCCTTTAAGAAATTCTCAAGGAAAATTGCCCTGATGTTTTAGATCCAGAGGGCAAAATAGAGGTTGAAAGAATCCACCGATCACCTCTGGAAAAAGATCCCAAAAAGAAAACTCCCAGGAATAATATAGCCAGATTCCAGAATCCCCAGATCAAGGAGAAAATACTCCAAGCAGCCAGGAAGAAACAATTTCAATATTGTGGAAACCCAATCAGAATAGCCCAGGACCTGGCAGCTTCTACACTGAGGGATCGAAGGGCATGGAATATGATATTCCAGAGGGCAAAAGAACTGGGAATGAACCCAAGGGTCACCTACCCAGCAAAACTGAGTATTTTGTTTCAGGGGAAAATATGGTCATTCAGTGGAATAGAGGACTTTCAAGCATTCTTGAGGAAAAAACCAGAGTTGAATAGAAAATTTGACATCCAGACGCAAGAAGTAAGAGATGCCTGAGAAGGTAATCAGGGAAAAGAAATCAAAAGGAACTTATCAAAGTTGAACTATTTACATTCCTATATGGAAAAGCAATAACTGTGACTGATGATATCTTTCTCACTATGAAAATAATGGAAGAAGGGTGTGTGGTCATATGAATACATATGTGAATGTGTGTGTATATGGTTACAGTTATATATGGATAGAGGGCATAGGTTGAATTTGTTGGTAAGGGAGAATACTCAAGGGATGAAAGTATGAGGTGCGAGAGGAAAGTGGCAAGAGGAGATGGGGAGAGACAGGGTAGGGTATACGATAAACCATCTTATTTAGAAGAAGCAAAGGGAAGTGGTTGTAAGGGGGGGAAGAATAGGAAGGCAAAAAGGCAAAACCACATTCTCATTGAATTTGGTTCAGGGAGAGAATGACATACATGCTAAATGGGATATCTCAACCTGCAGCAGAATAGGGGGAAGGGGGATGAGAGGAGGGAAGCTGGATGGGAGGGCATCCTTGGGGGGAGGGGTGGTTGGAAGTACCCACTATAGAAGAGGGACAGGATCATGTGGGGAGTGGACCAGGTGGGGGGTGTGATGAGTGGGAGGGAATTGTAAGCAGCCTTGTACAATATGTCTACTATGATAATGTTTTGCATAGCTAGTCATGTACAACATATACTGAATTACTTATCTCCCCAGAAGGAATGGGTGAGAAGGGAAGAAGGAAATGGATCTGAAAGTCGAGGTCTTAACATTAAAAGTTTCAAATATATATAAATACTATTATTAATACTCTTTTGCTTATAATAGGGAGATAAGATGTGCAGGAATTGGGACACAAAGATTCACCTTCCTCTAATGGAAAAGTCAAAGGGTGTATGGGAGAAGGTATGGAAGAGAGCAGATTGGAGGAAGCGATATCTTGTGGGACTGCTATTCTGGGAGGTTGCGTAGGGGAATAATGGGCGGGGGGGAATGATTGTAACTCAAAATCTGGCGGAAATGAATGATGTAAAACCGAAGTTAATAAAGCATTTGTTTATTAAAAAAAAATTAAGTGACACCTTTAATAATACCAGTTTCAAAAGTGAACGTTACTTTTATTAGAAGGGGAGAAAATTCTTTCTCTCCAAGTACTTATCACTTTGCAGACATATGTCATAATCATCAGAAATACAATTATTAACAACAATAATTTGAGTAAGGCATATTTCAGGAATGTCCTATGGGATATTCATGACATATCACTCCCAAGGACGTCATCTCTAATGTATAAAAGCAGCAGGAGCACTTGAAGGTAGTTTGGGATATCAGCCAGACAGCGTAAAATGGTTTTGTGCTTGAGTCCAAAAGGCTCATCTAGGATCTGGGTTAATGTTTCCTAGCTACAAAGTATATCCATATATCCTGATAGGTTGATGTGTTAATAACATTGATAATTATTCACTTGTTGTTTCATTCATTCAATAACAATTCATTAAGAACCTCATTATATGCTTGAGTCGCATAGTACATTGGGTTGGTCCTCAGCTAGCATTTAGAATAGAAAGAACTTCTCTATAATACTTTGCTCAATAAGATAAAAGCATGGCATGGAGATTACTTAAGCAATTAAAAGCTGTGGATGTCTAAACCACTAAAACCCTATGTGAGGAATGAAATAAACCATTCTGGCAAGGCAAAAAGTGATGTCATTTCAATATCTTCATGCTTATACCTGTTTTGTCATTGTTTAATATTATGAATCATTCTATCATTTTCGGTATTAAACAGATTTTTTTTCTTTCAAATCCTGCTTCTTTTAAATTTCTTTTGTGTTTTCACTTCTTCTATGTTCTTTCCTTCCTCCAACCTTGCCCCACCCACTGCAAGAAATATGATGTTCATTTTAAATATGCATGTGAAGTCATGGAAAACATATTGCCATACTGACCATGTTACCAAAAAAAAAAGAAAGAAAAGGAAAGATAATTTACATAATATATACATATGCATATGTAGCTCTATGCATACAGACACACATATTTTCATACACACAGATACACGTTATATTTGTATTTATATCTGCACTCTGAGTCTATCAGTTTTTTAAATAGAGGTGGATAGCATTATTAATCATGAGCCCTTTGGAAATGTGGTGGATTATTTTATTGATCAGAGACACTTTGGCTTTCACAATGTTTATTGTCATTATGATATTGTTCTTACTATGCAGATTTTTTCTTCTGTTAATGCCCTCTTTACTTTGTATCAGTTATTATAATTCTTCTTAGTTTTTTTTTTTTTTATTCTGGAACTATCCCCTTTTTCACTTCTTATAACACAATAGTATGCCATCATATATACATACATATATATATATATATATATATATATATATAATTTGTTCAACCATTTTGCAACTGATGGTCATACCTTTAGTTTCCAATTCTTTGCCACCATAAAAAAGTTACTCTAAATATTATTGTGCAAATAGATCCTTTTCCTTCTATTTTTTCTCCCCCTGGAGTATAGACCTCATATTGATATTGCTGGATCAAAAGATACGCACAGTTTAATATCCCTTTGGGCTTTGACTATCAGTAGATTGTAATAATAGATGAAAGATGTCTCTAAAGGTCTATATTTTAGTATTCGAAGGACTGTCTTGTAGAATAACAATATTATTTGTTTTGTTTGTCATTAGAGGCATCATTTAGAACCATTAAGTGGATGTTGTCCTCTAAATTTGAGAACTGTTCAGAAAAGTCCACAAAATAATGATTTATGGTCTTAATATTCCTTTAGTTCATCAAAATGTTTAGATACTTTTCCAGTCATTACATATACATTTCTATATATTCTAGATTCATTTCTTAACTAATCCTCATAAATCATCAATCTACACCATGGTAAAAATGGTAAAAATTAGCTACTATGATTAGGATTTAATGAGAACCTACCATTCCAGGGCTGCATAGAAAAAGAGGTCTTAGAAAAGCAAAAAAAGTGAGAAATTTTGTGTGCTACCATTCCCCTATGTAAATTTTCCATTACAGAAATATCTATGTTCCCCATAGCTCTATAATTTTTCATCTATGTCATTGCTTCTCTTATTGGGTGAGATACTAAAAGTAAGGAATTTTATTGGAAAGATTTATTATTTTCTATGAGATTTCTTTCTTTATATCACAAAGACAATGACTATTTTTAATCTTAGAAATATCTAAGTAAATACAACACAATATTGATTTCTTATGCCTAAGATGTATATGACTTAAGTAAATGTGTTAGGAATATTCACTCAGAAAATAATACTACCTAATTATATATTTTTTAATCCTATATGTCTTAGATGAATGCCTTCTTGCATCTCTATAAATTTTCCTCTGGCTAGAGAAAGTAGGACAACCAAAAAGTGTGCTCACAAACTGGAATGAAGGGATTTATGTATAGATTTTAGTAATACTGTTAACCTGAATGGGGAAACACATATTTATTTTCATTAAACATTTACTGAAATGTATCCTCTTTTAAAAATTACGATTTTAGTCAAGAAATTTTCTGGACTTCATCATAATATCAATGGCTTCCAACATACACACAATTAATAAACTCTGGAGTAAACTTAAGTGTGACATAATCTGTGCACATTTCATCAAAAGAGAAAACTGTTTTTCAACTTATATATAGTTCTGAAGAGGGGAAAATATTTTCCCACCCACAGCCTAAAGGCAAATGTATATAGTTGCTTGATCTTCTCTTGAGCAAAGTTTCTGAATCTTATAGCTAACTTCTTGCAACATCTATATAATTCTTTTTAGATACCCCCGGGCACTGGAAATCTTCTACTGTCCTCTGTTGGTAACCAGAGTATTTCAAGAACTAAGGTTATTATGGAAAAAAAAAAAACTGTCCTATAAACTGTGAACATAATTCATTTTTTTTCCTACATAGAAAATATGCTCCACAAATTTATCTTTAAAGATAAATTGATTAATTTTAACCAAATTCCCTTCTCTTCTCTCCAAGTAGTTCATTCTTCCATCTACTATGAAATATTGATATATAAAAATGGCTATATCTTTGCCAATGAAACTGTTAACCATTTTTAATGATGTCGCATGTTTAATTCTCTATTATAGTTTATTTTATAAATGACCATTAAATCTCAGTAGAGTTTGTGTTGACAAGATTGTTTCTTTTCTTTTTTTGTTAGTGAATGGAGACTAACAAAGGATTTTTGATACAATATCTTAAGCTATTAATCACATATTTTTAATTTGTCTTTTACACTGGCTCTTCCCCTACCTCCTACAAACATTTCCACATGGCCTCTACTCTCAAAAAATCTTCACTTCATTATTCCATCCCTGCTGATTATATCCTATATTTCTTCTACCCTGCTAAACTCTTTGCAACAATAGTTGCCTCCAAAATTTTTTATCTTCTTAAACCCTTAAAATCTGACTTTTAATGGCATGATTAACCCAAAACTACTCCCTTCTAACTTATCAATAAGCTCTTAGTTACATCAAGTTTACCTCTATTCTAAACCATGCTTCATTTATCCACAAAAGTCATTTTCCTAAGGCACAGATCTGACAGGATAACCTTACCACTCAGCCCCATTTATTCTCTGTTGTCTGCAGGATCAAATACACAATCCTTTCTAACTTTTAAATCCTTTGAAAACCTACCAACTTCTATCTTCGCATTCTTCTTACACCTTATATTCCATTATGTACTCATCAATTTAATATTGCTTACTTCATACATTTTCCATGAACAAGATATTCCATGCCTTGCTTCTGGGCATTTTCTTTGGCTGGTCTCTGTTCTTAGAATAATGTCCCTTCTGATATATCCCTATTGTTCAATCTTACTATAAAACAAAACAAAACAAAACAACCTTTTCTTAACCCCTCTTAATTCTAGAGACTTCCGTTTCTTAATAATGTCCTATTGGTCCTGTATACCTGTATATAGCTTGTTTGTACATGTTCACTTCCTTGATCTTCCCATTAGATTGCAACCTCTTTGAAGACAAAAACTATCTTTTGCCATTTTTTTTTAATCTTTAGCACTTAACATGGTGCATGACACATATTAGGCATTTAACAAATATTTATTGACTGATAGCTACTTTATAGCTAATTTATGTAGCTATTTTAGTAACTTAAAGGTGCAGCTTGTCTTATAATAAATTCTAATATATGATATATACCAGATTTTCTTATTCTAAATTCCTAGCTGAAATCTCAAATAACCCATATTACATCTAGTATGTTGTTCATAAACAACTATTTTAATCTTATAAATTTCAGAGACATTTCTTAGATGTCTAGTTTGCAATATACACCACTGTACCTAGTCTCTGATTTATAAACAGTCTATGGTTCATTTTTAATTTTGGACTCATTTGCCACAAGAAACAACATGATATGTGGCAGTCAGGTTCCTATGCCAGATATTAAACTGATGATATACCTGAAGTATCACATTGTTAGTACTATTGAAATAATACCTTAGTCCATCCATAGGTGCACAGAGAAAGTCTTCCCAGGTGGGTAAGAATTGCCACAGCTTGTTCCCTATTAGCTCAGACTTCAAGAATATAGGGTCACCAGTAGGAGACTGTGGAACAGGAGTGCATATAAATCTCAGAAAAGAAGCATAGCCTCATTTTTATCTAGACTGGGCTTCAGCAGATAAAAGCCTATGCCAGCAAAGTTCAATAAATGAGTTTAATATAGTATTGAATAATGGGTGTGCAATTTTCAAAATGTGCTCCAGATATTACTAGATTTTTAAACTGTGCATATGTGATATTCTCTTTATTTCCAAAAAAGAATATGCTCAGGAATTATCAGTGACCTTTCAATTTCACTTTCCATCTAAACTGAAACCATGGCAACATGGGAATAAGCAATTCATTTTTTCTCTGTTAAAAAGTTCAGCTTGTCTTGAGCATCTCTTCTTTGCTATATAAATCACATTGCAATCAATATATAAATGAATTATTAGCAATATATTGTTTTTAGAATGGTGTAACAGGTACTAGAAATGTTCTAATTTTAGGAAAATCATACATCCCTAAATTACAAAAAAGCAATTTAGATGCAGATACATTTGGTGACATGTTAATTTTAATAATTTACTTTTTACATTTTGAAAATATAGCATTTTGCCTTAGAGCCAAGATTTATGTTTGCTTTTGCTTAGTAGATTCTGAAAAATAAAGACACACACACACACACACACACACACACACACACAAACTCATATATTCTTCCCCTTGGATTGCTGGCTCTATTCAGCAGTGATGGGAAACAGAGTAGAATATCTGCGGATTATATCAAGCACTGTGGAAGCTTGTCATTTGTGCTAAAATATAGCAATCATTTAACTTTGTGAGATGTCAATGAAACATATCAAATTGTTTTTTAGTGACATTTACATTAAAAATAAAAGCAATAATTGTAATTAATCTTCCTGCCCCTATTCCATTTTTCTCTCTGATTCATTCTACCAGCAATTCTAAGTCTTAGGATAATTGGATCATAGATTTCAAGCTAGAAGGGAATGTAGCAAATATCTTATGATGGCTAGCCTTCACATTTCTCAGTTGAGAAAACTGGGGCCAAGGAATTAAAAGAACCAAGTACAAATGGGTACAAGTATAAGGGTTAGATTAAGATCTGTATCTTCTGATTCAAAATTCATTTTATTTCCAATGCATAATATGGTAAAGTTTAATATTCCTACAGAAGAATTCTGATAACATTATCCACTTTTCATTCTGCAATACATTTAATGACTTTCCATTGCCTGGGAAGTTACAAATAAGGCCTAAATACCGGGTCTCAACTTGCAGGTTTTGCATGATTTGGCATCAACCTACCATTGTAACTTTATTTCATACTACTCCCCTTCACATATCCTAAGGACTAACTACATTGGAATGCCTAAATATGTTGTGTGGTTTCTTTGCCCTTGTTTATGTTTGACCCAACAATAGATCTTTCCTTACCTGGATGTACTTCTGACTCTAGATTTTGATGCTTCCTCAGCTGATTTTCACATTGGAGTTTTCCTCAGTTCTTGTGATCTCCTTTTCCTAGAATCTCCCTTATCCCCATCCCTTTTGTCTCATTAGCCTTCAGGAAGCCTCTATTTTGTAGAAGGACCTCAGTATAGTCATTTCTCATTTTTCTACCAGACCTGATTCTAATTTTTCAAACTCATCTTGGAACTTCTATCTGTGCCCATGACCTTCTCATCCTGGAAAATCCTTCCATTAATTTGAACCCTTAATCCTATTGAAGATTTTTTCCCCATCACCTAGATTTTAAGGTAGAAAATCTAGCATAACTATTTCATTGTCTCCCATCTCTGCTTCTGACTAACAAAATGCCACAATGCTTCATCAAATCTAATTCCCTCCTTTTGTCCAATTTACAATTTTTGCCTTTTTATGTTGTCTTTCTTCATTGCAGCATGAATTGTCTTCCTTTTTTTCTTAATATTTTATTGTCAGTGATGATTCACCCATCATGGGGGCAATTCCCAGATTTCACACCATAGGAGGTGGGATCTGAAGCAACTGAGTAAGAAACTACTATCCACAGCCTGGATGTTTAAAAATCGCCAAACAGAACTTCAGGGAGTCAAGATGGCAGAGTAATCCTAGGTGCTCTAGTCATCTCCTCTAACCCTGAAAACTCATAGAACATTGCCCCAGGGAAATGTCCTGAAATAGTGGAACAATCTGTAGGCTTGAGAGTCCTAGAGGAAAAGCATGAGTGTGTCTGGGTCAAGGCTAAAATGAAGGGGGGAAGGCATCCCAACAAGCTCAATCTCAGCCTATCAGCAGAAGATCTTGAAGCCCAGGGTGGTGGTGCAAACAAGTATTAACATGCAAACCCCACATGTGATTTCACATAATCAGGGCTATCTTTAGACACCAGTGTGACCCTGCCACCAGTGGCTTAACCTGCCAAACCTCTAGCCCAGGTGTCTAGAGGCAGATTGCTGAAGTGACAAAACCACCACTCACCCACACCTTACCCTAGGATCTTCAGTGAATCCCTTGGACATCACCAAAAAACCTGGATGTAGTATCAGTCTAGAACCTTAGAGGCGACAAAACACAAAGCCAATAACCAGTCCCCTAGCACCCAGCATAAGAAGAATGGGTTAGAACCCTCTGTACCCCAGAAGGAGGAATCCACTTTAAAAGTCAGGAAATAGGCAATTACAATGTGCAAGAAGCAAGTTGGAAAAATGATTTAATCCTATTATACTGAGCAAAAAGAACCATATTCAGAGGGGTACAGCATTGACTCTATACCCACATCTGAAGCATCAAAAGGGAATACGAACTGGTCTCAAGCCAAAAAAGTATTCTTAGAACACAAGAAAGATTATAAAAGCTAAAGTAGAAAGGTAGAAAATAAATTAACCAATATTTTTTTTAATTACATTTGCCAAAATAGGAAGAAAATAACTGAAATAAAAAAGCTCCTTAAAAAGTAAAATTTGTGAAATGAGAAATGAGGTTCAAAATTTAACTGGAGAGGGGCGGCTAAGCGGCACAGTGAGTAAGAGTGCCAGCTTCGGAGTTGGGATGACCTGGGATCAAAACCTGCCTCAGAAAATGAGCACCCACACATAAATCATGACTAGCTGTGTAACCTTGAGGAAGTTACTTAACCCCAATTGCTTTAAAAAATTAACTGGAGAAAATAACTCCCTAAAAATGGAATCTGAAGGTATGGGAGAGGAACTTCAAAATTAACCTAGGAAAATAATTATCTAAAAATTAGAATCAGTCAATTGGAAGTTAATGACTATGATGCATCAGGAATCAGTCAAATAAAATATAAATAATTAAAAATTTGAAGAACATAAAAAAAAAATATCTCATTGGAAAAACAACTGACCTGGAAAACAGAACCAGGAGAGATAATTTAAGAATTACTGGTCTACCAGAAAGCCATGATGCAAAAAAGCCTGGACAAAATCCTCCAAGAAATCATAAAGTAAAAATGCTCTGAAGTCCTCGAAATAGAGTGTAAAATATTTGTTGAAAGAATCCACTGGACACCTCCTAAAAAGATCCCAAATTGAAAACTCCAAGAAAAATAGTAGCCAAGTTCCAGAATTATAAGGTCAAGGAGAAAATATTTCAAGCAGCCAGAAAGAAACAATTCAAATGTTGTAGACTTACAGTCATGATCACAAAGGATCTAGAAGCTTCTGCATTAAAAAGATAGAAGATATTTGAATATGATTTCTTGTAAGGCAAACCAAGGATCAGCTACCCAGCAAAATTGATCATAACCTTTCAGGTAAAGAGATGGTCATTCAGTGAAATAAGGGACTTGCAGACGTTCCAGATGAAAAAAACCAGAGTTCAATGGAAAATTTTATCTCCAAATACAAGAGTCAAGAGAGACATAAAAAAGTAAAGGTGGGAAACACACACACACACACACACACACACACACACACACACATATTTTTATTTAATAAGAGCAAACTGTTTAAATCTCTATATGGGAAATTGTTACTGTTCAGTATTGAGAATTGTCTAATTATCATGATATTTAAAACAGACACACATAGTTAGAAGGTGGGGTATAAATTTACTAAAGTGAAGATCTAAAACCTTATTAAGGAGATTGAAGGGGCTGTAATGGGAGAAGAGGAAAGGAGAAGGCAAAAAGAGTAAATTGTGTCAAATGAAGAGTCATGAAAACATATTCTAGTAGAGGGAAAGGAACATTATATGAGATTACTCTCAACAGATTTGGTTCAAGGAAGAAATAACACATTTCATTAAGTATAAAATCTATCCCACCATACAGGAAGTAGGAGAGGAAAGGGGTAAGAAAAGAGGGGGGTGGTTAGAAGGGAGAGAAGAAGTAGCAATGGGGAAGGTTAGGAAAAGGGTGAGGGGTTGATAGGGAGGGAATACTGAGGGAGGTGGTGGTCAAAAGGAAAACTCTTAAGGAGGGGAAGGGAGAAGAGAGAAACAAAAGCATAAACAGGGTATGGAATAGCATGAAGAGAAAGAAACAAATAATAATCATAACTGTGAATGTGTGTGGGATGAACTATCCCATAAAACAGAGGCAGACAGCAGAATGGATTAAAAAGCTTATTTCCTACATTATGCTGTCTATAAGAAACATATTCAAGGTGGCCATAGCCAAGATGGTGGAGTAGAAACAGCATTTCCAAGGTGCTCTCTCCCACACCACTTCAATTTTAAAATTAAATGTTTCACATATATATCAATACTGTTATTAATACTATTTTGCATCTAATTGGGAGATAAGATGTGCAGGCATTTGGGCACAGAGACTCACCTTGAACTAATGGAAAAGTTGATGTGGGTATGGGAGAAGATATGAGAGAGAGCAGATTGGATGAGGGGATATCTTGTGGGACTGCTATTCTGGGGTGGTGGGTAGGGGAAAAATGGAGGAAAAATTGTAACTCAAAATCTGGTGAAAATGAATGATAACCCAGAAGTTAATAAAGCATTTGTTAAAAAAAAAAGAGAAACATATTTGAAACAATGGGATCGATATAGGGTCAAGGTAAAATGCGGGAGTAGAATGTATTATGCTTTGGGTAAAGTTAAAAAAGCAGGGATAGCAATCCTTATATCAGATAAAGCAAAATCAGAAAGAGATCTAATTTTAAAAAGATAAGGAAGGAAACCATATCCTTTTGAAGGTCACCACTGAAAATGAAGCAATATCATTACAAGACATATATGAACCAACTGGGATAGCATCCAGTTTCCTGGAGGAGAAGTTAAGAGAGTTAGAGGAAAAAACTGATAGCAAAGCTATAGTAGTGGTGGACCTAAATCTTCCCTTCTCTGATCTTTATAAATCTAACACCCAAATAAACAAGAAAGTAATTAAGGAGGTGAATAGAATTTTAGAGAAGATACATATGATAGTCCTCTGGAGAAAATTGAATGGGGATAAAAAGAAATATACCTTCATTTCAGCAATACATGGGATATACACAAAAATTGACCATGACATTGGGCATAAAACCTCACAATCTACTGCAGAATGGCAGAAATATAGAATGCAGCCTTCTCAAATCACGATGCAATAAAATCATATATAATAAAGGGTCATAGGAACATAGTCTAAAATTAATTGGAAGCTAAAAAATTTAATCCTAAAGAATTAATATGGGGAGAAGCCAAAATGGTGGCATAGAAGCAGGAAGATTCCTTACACTACCCCCATAACCACCTCAAATGCCTCTAAAGAATGACTCTAAACAAATTTTATGGCTATACAATGCATAAAGGGACAGAGAGAAACAACCCCCCTGCTGAAGACAGCCTGGCAGACCAGCAAGAATGGTATACTACAGCATGCTGGGAGCAGAGCCCAGCCCCTTGTGAGCTCATGGTTTTAGCCCCAGGGCAGCCCAATCAGCCAAGGCTAGAAGGAAGTAAGGAGAGGAGTTCACCAGCAACTGTGATTATCAACCCATAAATGCCAAAGACAAAGTCCGATGTCAGTGCAGTGTGGACTTTGGTAACAGGGAATCCAGGAGAGTGGTCCTGCCTCTGCCCAATGGAGGGGAAAGCGGCTGAGGTGCTGCTGGCCATGCAGCCACCTCCACATGACAGCTTCAGAGCAAATGGCCTGCAGATCTTAGGGGGACCAAAAGACCAGTCTGAGGGTCTCTTGCTTTAAACAGCTTGCATCTGGATTGCTGTCTAGGGTGGAGGTTCTGGGGTGCATGACAAGTTTGCCAGAGCCAGTGGAGGATTCTGAGAGGGCACTCCACTAATAGCTCTGGCAACTGAGAAAACCCTAGCAATTTGGGCAAAGCTTGCCTCTCTGAAAGCAGAGTTCTACTGTGGCAAAAAGCTCAAAACTCAAGTAATTGAACAGCAACATAAGCAAGCAAATGAAGCAATGTACGTAGAGCAATCTGACTTTACACTCCTATTTTGGGGACAAAAAGAATCAAAGCATGGAACAGCAGAAAGACAATGAAGTCAGAACCCATGCACTAAAAGCCTCCAAGAAAAATATGACCTGATTAAAGGCCATAGAGGAGCTTAAGGGTTTTGAAAACCAAATAAGAGATTCAAAGGAAAAATTGTGAAGAGAAATGAGAATGATGTAAGAAAATTATGAAAAGCAAGACAAAAACCTGACTGAAGAAAATAACCTTAAGAAAAGACTAACTCAAATGGCAAAAGAGGCTCAAAAAGCCAATGAGGAAAAGAATGCCTTAAAAAGACAAATTTGCCAGATGGAAAAAACCTCAAAAGCTAACTGAAGAGAATCATTTCTTAACTAGATTGGAGCAAATAGAAGCTAGTGACTTTTATGGGAAATCAAGATATTATTAAACACACACACACACACACATATATATATATATATATATATATATATATATATATATATATATATAATTTTTGCATGCTACTCTCTTCCCAATATATGTATAACATTTGATTTAAACATTTGATTTAAAACTTTGGATTCCAGAATCTTTCACTTCTTTTGTCATTACACACCCCTGGAAAGATAAGCAATTTAATATAGGTTGTACATGTGTATCTATGCAAAGCATTTCCATAGTGGATATACTGTAAAAGACTGACTATATTTCCCTCTCTCCTATACTGTATTCCACTTGTTCTATTCTCTTCTTTAACCCTGTCCTTTTTGAAAAGAGGGTAGCTTCCAACTTCCCTCCCCCACAACCTGCCCTCCCCTCCATCATCTCCTGTCTCCTCTGATTCCCCCCAACTGTCCTTTAGGGTGAGATACCCTATTTGGTATATATGTCATTCCCTCCCTAAGCCAAATTCAAGGAGTGAGTGTAAGTTTGACCTAATCCCTTTTGCCTTCCTGTTATTCCCCTCCATTGTAACAGGTTCCCCTTCCCTCTTTTCTATGGGATAATTTACCCTATACTGTCTCTCCCCATTTCCTCTCAATATATTCTTTTCTCACCTCTAAATTTCACCTTTTAAGAATCCATTCATTCCTGTGCTTTCTACGGTTTTCAGTAGACCATTTCTACTTTTTTTTGAACAAATGCTTTATTAACTTCTGATTTACATAATTTCCACCAGATTTTGAGTTACAATTTTCCTCCCATTTTTCCCCTACTCACCACTCCTGAAGAGCAGTCCCACAAGATATCCCCTCATCCAGTCTGCTCTATCCCATATCATCTATCATACCCATTTTGAGTTTTCCATTAGGGCAAGGTGGATCTCTGTGCCCCAATGCCTGCACATCTTATCTATCAATTGCATGCAAAAGAGTATTGACAATAGTATTTATGTATTTGAAAGATTTAATTTTAAGACTTCATATTTCAGATCCATTCCCTTCCTCCCTTGTCACCCACTCCCTCAGGGATGATAAGTAATTCAGTATCTGTTGTACATGTATAGCTATGGAAAACATTACCATAGTAGATATATTGTAAAAGGCTGCTTATAATTCACTCCCACCCATCCTGCCCCCCCACCTGGTCCATTCCCTACTTTGATGCTGTCCCTCTCCGATAGTGGGTACTTCCAACCTCCCCTCCCCGCAGAATGCCTGCCCCTCCATCATCCTATCTCTCATTCCCTTTCCCCGTACTCTATTGCAGAGTGAGATATCACATTTAGTATGTATGTCATTCGCTCCCTAAGTAAAATTAAATGAGAATATGGTATTGCCTTTTTGCCTTACTGTTCTTCCCCAACCCTGCAACCACTTCCCCATGTTTCTTCTACATAAGATAGTTTACCCTACCCTGTCTCTCTTCATCTCCTATTGCCACTTTACTCTCTCACCTCATAATTTCACACCTTCCCAACAAATTCAACCTATGCCCTCTATCCATGTATAACTGTAAACATATATACACACATTCACATATGTTGCATTTTGTGGCATGTTGCCACTTAATTACTTGACTTTTGGGCTTGCCGCCACATTGGGACTCTGCCACCAGACAGGGGAGTTTCTGTCTCAAAGTTGGGGTCTTCACAACTTCCGTTTCTGGCAAGCTGGATACCCACCCCATGACCTCTACCCCAGACCACAATCCAGATCCAGGGAGGTTAACGCAAGAGCGATTATCCCCCAAAGACTGATCGCTGGATCTCACAACAGTTCTCAGGCCAGGAGCTGGATCTGCCACTGAAACTGCAATAGGGTGTGTCTCCTCAATGGCTTCTAGCCCCTAGCGGAGGAAGCAGACTTTCCCCAAATACTGGTCCCAAACTCCATAGGGCACAAACCTCTCACTTTGTCCTAGATATGTCTCTGTTGATAATTCTGTAATCGCCACAGCTGCTGATGTTCTAGGGTCCCCCCATCCAGCTGCTGGCCCAGCTGGCCTGGGGCAAAAACCATGGCTCAAGCAGATCTGGGCTAAGCTCTCTGAGTGCTGGGCTGTTGTTTCCAGAGCGCTGGCCTGGCCCTTCCTGCAGGACTGCTGGGCTGTCTTCAGCGGGAGGTTAGCTTCTCTGTGTCGTTCTTTGGGTGCTGGGTCTCCAGAAGTTGTTCAGAGTCCCCTTTTACATAGTTTGGAGGTGATCTGGGGGGAGAGTTCCTTGGACGCACTGTTGCTCTTCTGTCATCTTGGCTCCACCACCCTATATCATCCACTTTTTTTTAATTGATATATTAGTTTAGTTTCAGTTAACAAGATTCAATTCCATAGTTCCTTGATTTCCAAATTTCCTTTACTTCCCTCCCCCCTCCCCTCATGACATCATATAGTACAGTATAGGGTCTGCAGATCCATTCATATTAGACATTATTCCAAATACAAAGGCATATTGTACTAGGTGGGATGAAAGATGGTAAGGAAGAAATAAAACCAAACAATGAGAAGAACAAGATCATTTAGTTTGCTTCCATCAGGATTCAGGCTCAGTTCTTTCTAGTTATATCTCTGGATGGCGCATTTCTCATTTTCTTGAGTCATTTGGGATTAACTTATATCACTGCATTGTTGAAAAGAGTCCAGTCTGTCATAGTTGGTCGTCACAGATATGGTATGTCTGTGATTGTATACAAATTTCTTCTGATTCTACTCTTTTCGCTCAGTATCAGTTTGTATAAGTCTCTCCAGGTAATTATGAAATCCGTCACCTCCTCGTTTCTTATAGCAAAATAAAATTCCATTACATTCATATACCACAACTTGTTTAGCCATTCCCCAATTGATGGGCACCCGATTAGGTTTCAATTCTTTGCAACCACAAAAAGGGCTGCTAAAAATATTTTTGTACATATGGGTCTTCCTCACACTTCTATGATCTCTTTGGGATATAACCCTAGAAGTGGTATGGATGGGTCAAAGGGTATGAAATTATTTATAATCCTTTGGGTATAATTCCAGATTACTCTCCAGAATGGTTGGATAAGTTCACAACTCCACCAGCAATGTATTAGTGTTCCAATTTGTCCACATCCTCTGAAGCATTTGTCACTTTCTTGTTTTGTCATCTTAGCCAATCTGACTGGAGAGATGTGGTATCTCAGAGTTGCTTTGATTTGCATTTCTCTAATCAATAGTGATTTAGAGCATTTCTTCATATGCTTATAGATATCTTTAATTTCTTTCTCTGAAAACTTCCTATTCATATCCTTTGACCATTTCTCAATTGGGGAATGACTTGTATTCATATAGATTTGGCTCGATTCTCTATAAATTTTAGAAATGAGTCCTTTATCAGAGACACAAGTTGTAAAAATTCTTTCCCAATTTCCCACCTCCCTCTTGATCTTGGTTACATTGGCTTTGTTTGTGCAGAAGCTTTTCAATTTAATGTAATCAAAATTATCCATTTTGCATTTTATAATGCTCTCTAATTCTTAGTTGGTCCTAAAATCTTCCCGTCTCCACAGATCTGTCAGTTAAACTATTCCTTGCTTTCCCAAATTGCTTACAGTATCATCCTTTACCCCTAGATCATGCACCCATTTAGACTTGATTTTGGGATATGGTGTTAGATAGTGATCTATGCCCACTTTCTGCCATACTGTATTCGAGTTTTCCCAGCAGTTTTTGTCAAATAGTGCATTCTTATCCCCAAAACTGGGGTCTTTGGGTTTATTGAACAATAGATTGCTATATTCATTAACTGCTTGTTCTCATTCACCCATTCTCTTCCATTGATCCACTACTCTACACCTCTGCCAGTACCAAGCAGTTTTGATGACTGCTGCTGTATAATACAGATTAAGATCTGGCATAGTTTGTACACCTTCCCTAGCATTTCTTTTCATTAATTCCTTTGATATTCTAGACCGTTTGTTTTTCCAAATAAATTTTGTTATTATTTGTGTGAGAAGTGTTTTGTAGTTGTGATCATATAGATTCTGGGTGTGTTTTGGCAAGTAGATTCCCAAATATTTTATAATGTCTACAGTGACTTTAAATGGGATTTCTCTTTCTATCTCTTGCTGTTGAGTTTTATTAGAGATGTACAGGAATGCTGAGGATTTATGTGGGTTTATTTTATATTCTGCAACTTTGCCAAATTTATTTATTGTCTCAAGTAATTTTTTACTTGATCCTCTAGGATTCTCTAAGTATATCATCATATCATCTGCAAGGAGTGACAGCTTGGTCACTTCTTTGCTTAATTTGATTCCTTTGATTTCTTTTTCTTCTCTAATTGCTACTGCTAACGTTTCTAGTACCAGATTGAATAAGAGGGGTGATAGTGGACACCCTTGTTTCCCTCCTGATCTTATTGGAAAGGCTTCTAGTTTATCCCCATTGCATATAATACTTGATGATGGTTTTAGATAGATGCTAGCAACTATTTTAAGGAAGGCTCCATTTATTCCTATACTTTCTAGTATTTTTAATAGGAATGGATGTTGTACTTTGTCAAAAGCATTTTCTGCATCTATTGAGATGATCATGTGGTTTCTGCTAGTTTTATTGTTGATATGCTCAATTATACTGATGGTTTTCCTAATATTAAATCATCCTTGCATTCCTGGAATGAATCCTACCTGATCAGGGTGTATTATTTTTGTGATAAGTTGTTGGAGTCTTTGGGCTAATATTTTATTTAGAATTTTTGCGTCTAAATTCATGAGGGAGATTGGTCTATAACTTTCTTTCTCTGTTTTATCTCTTCCTGATTTAGGAATCAGTAGCATATTTGTGTCATAGAAAGAGTTTGGTAGGACTCCTTCTTCACTAATTTTCCCAAATAGTTTGTAGAGTATTGGAATCAATTGTTCTTTTAAATGTTTGATAGAATTCACTAGTGAACCCATCTGGCCCTGAAGATTTTTTCCTAGGGAGTTCAATGATGGCTTGTTTGATTTCTTTTTCTGAGATGGGGTTATTTAGGTAATTCACTTCTTCTTCAGTTAATCTGGGCAATTTCTGATTTTGTAAATATTCATCCATTTCACTAAGATTGTCATATTTATGTGCATACAATTGGGAAAATAATTCCTCATTATTTTTTTGATTTCCTCTTCATTGGAGGTAGATTCACCCTTTTCATTTTTGATACTTGTAATTTGGTTTTCTTCTTTATTTTTTTTTCATATTGACTAAGGGGCTATCAATTTTGTTGATTTTTTCATAAAACCAGCTCTTAGTTTTATTTATTAAATCAATGGTTTTCTTAATTTCAATTTTATTAATCTCACCTTTGGTTTTCAATATTTCTAATTTAGTACTAAATTGGGGATTTTCAATTTGTTCTTTTTCTAGCTTTTTCAATGGCATGTCCAATTCATTGACCTCCCTTCTCTCTGCTTTAATTAAGTATGCACTCAGGGATATAAAACTTCCCCTGAGAACTGCCTTTAGTACATCCCACAAATTTTGGTATGTTGTTTCATTATTATCATTCTCTTGAATGAAATTATTGATTGTTTCTATAATTTCTTCTTTGACCCACCAATTTTTTAGTATTAAATTGTTTAGTTTCCAATTAGTTTTTAGTCTATCTTTCCATGGCCCTTTATTGCATATAATTTTTATTGCATCATGATCTGAGAATGATGCGCTTAATATTTCTGCCTTTCTGCACTGGATTGTGAGGTTTTTATGCCCTAGTACATGGTCTATTTTTGAGTATGTACCATGCACTGCTGAGAAGTATGTAAATTCCTTTTTATCCCCACTCAGTTTTCCCCAGAGAGCCATCATATCTAGTCTCTCTAAGATTCTATTCACCTCCTTAACTTCTTTCTTGTTTATTTTGAGGTTAGATTTATCGAGTTCAGAGAGGGGGAGATTAAGGTCCCCCACTAGTATAGTTTTGTTATCTATTTCTTCCTCTAATTCCTTTAACTTCTCCTCTAGGAATTTGGATGCTATACCACTTGGTGCACATATATTAAGTAGTGATATTGCTTCATTCTCAATGGTGCCTTTTAGTAGGACATAGTTTCCTTCCTTATCTCTTTTAATTAGATCTATTTTTGCTTTTGCTTTATCTGAGATAAGTATTGCTACCCCTGCTTTTTTTACTTTAGCTGAGGCATAATAAATTTTACTCTAACCTTTTACCTTTACCCTGTGGGTATCCCTTTGTTTCAAATGTGTTTCTTGAAGACAGCATATTGTAGGATTATGGTTTTTAATCCATTCTGCTATCCTCCTCTGTTTTATGGGAGAGTTCATCCCATTCACATTCACAGTAATGATGACTATCTGTGTCTTCCCTTCCATCTTATTCCCTCCCTTGTTTATGTTTTTGTTTATTCCTTCTCCCTTCCCCTCCTTGAAGTTTTCCCTTTTGACCACCCCCTCCCTCAGTGTTCCCACCCAGTGACCCCCCTTCTTAACCTACCCTCTCCCCTTACTACTATTTCCCTCCCATATAATCCCTCCCTTTAGTCTCCTCCTTTTCACCCCCCCTTACCCTCCCACTATCTATAGGACACAATAAATTTTTATACTTATCAGAGTAAATTACTCCCCGTTTGATTCCAAACCAATGAGAGTAAATTTCAAACAGTGCTCCTCTCCCTCCCTCCAATTCCTCTATTTAATGAATTTATGTGTCTATTCACGTTAGATTCTTAAACTTCACTGATTAATTTGATCCTTCTTTGAACCAGAACCAGTGAGAATAGTGTTTAAATGATGTTCCTCTCCCTCTTACTTTCCCTTCTTCTATAGTGTGTTTTGATGCCTCTTCAGATGGCATATTTTACCTTTTCCTAGCTCATCCTTTCCTTTTTCCCATTACAGTACCTTTGATCCCCTTAATAGTCTTTTTTTTTAGACTCCATGTTAGTGCATTCATACCCACACCCTCTAAGTATAACCCTTTTGCAGGTCATGATAATCACAAAGATTTCAGATATTGACAGTTATCAGCTCCACATACAGGGATGTGAACATTTTGCTCTTGTTGCATCCCAAGTAATGAGCATGTGTTTGTGGGTGTGGGTGTGTGCACTTCTGCATGTTTGAGTCTATGTTACCCTTGTTTAACTTTTTATGTCCTTCTGGAGTCTTGTAATTGGAGATCAAATTTTCCATTGAGCTCTGGCTTTTTCATTAGGAAAGTCTGGAAGTCCCTTACTTCATTAAACGTCCATCTCCTTGCCTGAAAGATTATGCTCAGTTTTGCCGGGTAGTTAATCCTTGGTTGTAGTCCTAGCTCTCTTGCCCTACGAAATATCAAATTCCAGTCCCTCCACTCTTTTTTTTTTAAACAAATACTTTATTAACTTCTGTTTTACATCATTCATTTCTGCCAGATTTTGAGTTACAATCATTTCCCCCCATTATTCCCCTACCCAACCTCCCAGAATAGCAGTCCCACAAGATATCGCTTCCTCCAATCTGCTCTCTCCCATACCTTCTCCCATACCCCCTTCGACTTTTCCATTAGAGGAAGGTGAATCTTTGTGTCCCAATGCCTGCACATCTTATCTCCCAATTATAAGCAAAAGAGTATTAATAATAGTATTTATATATATTTGAAACATTTAATGTTAAGACCTCGAATTTCAGATCCATTTCCTTCCTCCCTTGTCACCCATTCCCTCTTGGGAGATAAGTAATTCAGTATATGTTGTACATGTCTAGCTATGCAAAACATTATCATAGTAGATATATTGTACAAGGCTGCTTATAATTCCCTCCCACTCATCCCACCCCCACCTGGTCCATTCCCTACATGATCCTGTCCCTCTTCTATAGTGGGTACTTCCAACCTCCCCTCCCCCCAAGGATGCCCTCCCATCCATCATCCCTCCTCTCATCCCCCTTCCCCTATCCTGCTGCAGGTTGAGATATCCCATTTAGTATGTATGTCATTTTCTCCCTGAACCAAATTCAATGTGAATGTGGTTTTGCCTTTTTAGCCTTCCTTATTCTTCCCCTCCTTTGCACCCACTTCCCCTACATGAGATAGTTTACCCTACCATGTCTCTCCCCCTCTCCTCTTGCCACTTTCCTCTCTCACCTCATAATTTCATCCCTTGAGTACTCTCCCTTCCCAACAACATCAACCTATGCCCTCTATCCATATATAACTGTAACCATATACACACACATTCACATATGAATTCGTATGACCACACCCCCTTCTTCCATTATTTTCATAGTGGGAAAGATATCATCAGTCACAGATATTGCTTTTCCATATAGGAATGTAAATAGTTCAACTTTGATAAGTTCCTTTTGATTTCTTTTCCTGATTACCTTCTCAGGCATCTCTTCCTTCTTGTGTCTGGATGTCAAATTTTCTATTCAATTCTGGTTTTTTCCTCAAGAATGCTTGAAAGTCCTCTATTCCACTGAATGACCATATTTTCCCTGAAACAAAATACTCAGTTTTGCTGGGTAGGTGACCCTTGGGTTCATTCCCAGTTCTTTTGCCCTCTGGAATATCATATTCCATGCCCTTTGATCCCTCAGTGTAGAACCTGCCAGGTCCTGGGCTATTCTGATTGTGTTTCCACAATATTGAAATTGTTTCTTCCTGGCTGCTTGTAGTATTTTCTCCTTGATCTTGGGATTCTGGAACCTGGCTATAATATTTCTGGGAGTTTTCTTTTTGGGATCTTTTTCAGGAGGTGATCAGTGGATTCTTTCAACCTCTATTTTGCCCTCTGAATCTAAAACATCAGGGCAGTTTTCCTTGAGAATTTCTTGAAGGGTGATTTCTAGGTTCTTTCCTTGATCATGGCTTTCAGGTAGTCCAATAATTTTTAAATTGTCTCTCCTGGATCTATTCTCCAGGTCAGTGGTATTTCCCATGAGATATTTCACATTGCCTTCTAATCTTTGGTTTGTTTGGATCTGCTTAACAGCATCTTGATTTCTCATAAAGTCACTAGCTTCCATTTGCTCCAGTCTAACTCTGAAGGAATGAATCTCCTCAGTGAACTTTTGAGATTCTTTTTCCATCTGGCAAATTCGACTTTTTAAGGCATTCTTCTCCTCGTTGCCCTTTTGGGCCTCCTTTGCCATTTGAGCTAGTCTATTTTTTAAGGTGTTGTTTTCCTCAGTCAGGCTGTTGACCCTCATTTCATACTTTTCCTGCATCCTTCTCATTTCTCTTTCCAATTTTTCCTCCACTTCTCTTATTTGATTTTTAAAGTCCTTCTTAAGGTCCTCTATGGCCTGCAACCCGCTCATGTTTTCCCCTGGGGCTTTTGGAGCAGGACTTCTGACCTCACAGTCCTTTTCCCACTCTATGCCCCCAAAATAGGAGTCTAGGGTTGCATTTTTCTGTTTCCTTTGCCTTGGCATGTTGCCACTTAATTGCTTGACTTTTGGGCTTGTTGCCACACTATGGCTTTAAGGCCAGATAGAGGAATTTTCGTCCCGAACGTGTGGGGGCAACTTCCGTTTCTGGCAAGCTGTAAACCCACCCACAACTTCCACCCTAGATCACAATCCAGATCCAGGGAGGTTAAAGCAAGAGCGATTACCCCCCAAGACTGATCGCTGGATCTCCCCACGATTTGTAGGCTGGGAGCTGGAAATGCCTATGAAAACTACAAAATGGCGTGTCTCCTCAGCGGCTTCTAGCCCCCAGGGGAGGGAGCTGACGCATTCCCCAAATACAGGTCCCAAAGTCCATAGGACACTAACCTCTTACTTTGTCCTAGGCAAGTCTATGTTGATAATTCTGGCGTCCCCACAGTTCCTGGTGTTCTGGGGTTCCTCCAGCCGGCTGCTGGCCCTGCCGCCCTGGGGCTAAAACCTCGGCTCACGTGGACCTGGGCTCAGCTCGGCTCCTGCGCTCTGCGCTGCCGGCTCCCAGACCACTGCGCTGGTCCTTCCTGCAGGGTGCTGGGCTGTCCTCAGCGGGAGGTTAGCTTCTCTGTGTCGTTCTGTGGGTGCTGGGGCTCCAGAAGATTTTCAGAGTCCTTTTTTACATAGTTTGTGGAGAATCTAGGGGCAGAGAGGCTTGGACAAGCTGTTTCTACTCTGCCATCTTGGCTCCGCCCTCCCCCTCCACTCTTTTAATGCAGAAGCTGCTAGGTCCTGTGTGATCCTAGCTTTAGTTCCTCGATATTTAAATTGTTTCTTTTTTGCTGCTTTTAGAATTTTTTTCTTTAATCTTATAATTCTGGAATTTGGCTACTATATTTATTGGAGTTTTCAGTTTGGGATCTCTTTCAGGAAGAGTTTGGTGAATTCTATCAATAGCTATTTTTTCTTCTGATTCCAGGACCTCAGGACAGTTTTCTTTGACAATCTCTTGGAGGATGTTGTCTAGACTGCTTTTCTCAACATGGCTTTCTGGTAGACCAATAATTCTTAGGTTGTCTTTCCTGGATCTGTTCTCTAGGTCAGTTATTTTTCCAGTGAGATATTTTACTTTTTCTTCCAATTTTTCGATCCTTTTTTTTTTTTGATTGACTTTTTTTTTGATCTGTCAGGTAAACTATTCCTTCATTTCTCAAATTGCTTACAATATCATCCTTTACACCTAGATCATGCACCCATTTTGACTTGATTTTGGTATATGGTGTTAGATAATGGTCTATGCCCAGTTTCTGCCATACTGAATTCCAGTTTTCCCAGCAGTTTTTGTCAAATACTGCATTCTTATCCCAAAAACTGGGGTCTTTGGGTTTATCGAACAATAGATTGCTATATTCATTAACTTCTGGGTCTCCTGCACCTAATCTATTCCATTGATACACTGCTCTACACCTCTGCCAGTACCAAGCAGTTTTGATGACTGCTGCTGTATAATACAGATTAAGATCTGGCATAGTTTGTGCACCTTCCCTAGCGTTTCTTTTCATTAATTCCCTTGGTATTCGAGACCGTTTGTTTTTTCCAAATAAATTTTCTTATTATTTTGTCTAACTCTAGAAAGTAGTTTTTTGTAAATTGATTGGCATGGCACTAAATATATAGTATAGTTTGGGTAAAATTGTCATTTTTATTATATTAGCTTGACCCAGCCATGAGCAATTGATATTTTTCCACCTATTTAAATTTGCTTTTATTTGTGTGAGAAGTGTTTTGTAGTTGTGATTATATAGACTCTAGGTTTGTTTTGCCAAGTAGATTCCCAAATATTTTATAATGTCTACAGTGACTTTAAAAGGGATTTCTCTTTCTATCTCTTGCTGTTGAGTTTCATTAGAGATGTACAGGAATGCTGAGGATTTATGTGGGTTTATTTTATATCCTGCAACTTTGCCAAATTTATTTATTGTCTCTAGTAGTTTTTTACTTGAGTCTCTAGGATTCTCTAAGTATATCATCACATCATCTGCGAAGAGTGATAGCTTGGTCACTTCTTTACCTAATTTGATACCTTTGATTTCTTTTTCTTCTCTAATTGCTACTGCTAGTGTTTCTAGTACCAGATTGAATAAGAGGGTTTATAGTGGACACCCTTGTTTCACTCCTGATCTTATTGGAAAGGCTTCTTGTTTATCCCCATTGCATATAATACTTGCTGATGGTTTTAGATAGATGCTAGCAACTATTTTAAGGAAGGCTCCATTTATTCCTATACTTTCTAGTATTTTTAATAGGAATGGATGTTGTACTTTGTCAAAAGCGTTTTCTGCATCTATTGAGATGATCATGTGGTTTCTGCTACTTTTATTGTTGATATGCTCAATTATACTGATGGTTTTCCTAATATTAAATCATCCTTGCATTCCTGGAATGAATCCTACCTGATCAGGGTGTATTATTTTTGTGATAAGTTGTTGGAGTCTTTGGGCTAATATTTTATTTAGAATTTTTGCGTCTAAATTCATGAGGGAAATTGGTGTATAATTTTCTTTCTCTGCTTTATCTCTTCCTGATTTAGGAATCAGTACCATATTTGTGTCATAGAAAGAGTTTGGTAGGACTCCTTCACTAATTTTCCCAAATAGTTTGTAGAGTATTGGAATCAATTGTTCTTTAAATGTTTGATAGAATTCACTAGTGAACCCATCTGGCCCTGGAGAATTTTTCCTAGGGAGTTCATTGATGGCTTTTTTGATTTCTGTTTCTGACATGCGGTTATTTAGGTAATTCACTTTCTCTTCAGTTAATCTGGGCAACTTGTGATTTTGTAAATATTCATCCATTTTACTAAGATTTTAATATTTATGTGCATACAATTGGGAAAAAGAATTCCTCATTATTTTTTTTTTATTTCTTCTTCATTGGAGGTAGATTCACCCTTTTTATTTTTGATACTCATAGTTTGGTTTTCATCTTTCTTTTTTTATCATATTGACTAAGGGTCTATCAATTTTGTTGATTTTTTCATAAAACCAGCTCTTAGTTTTATTTATTAATATAATGGTTTTCTTAATTTCAATTTTATTAATCTCACCTTTGGTTTTCAATAATTGTAATTTAGTACTAAATTGGGGATTTTCAATTTTTTCTTTTTCTAGCTTTTTCAATCCATGTCCAATTCGTTGACCTCCCTTCTCTATGCTTTAATTAAGTATGCACTCAGGGATGTAAAACTTCCCCTGAGAACTGCCTTTAGTGCATCCCACAAATTTTGGTATGTTGTTTCATTATTATCATTCTCTTGAATGAAATTATTGATTGTTTCTACAATTTCTTGTTTGACCCACCAATTTTTTAGGATTAAATTCTTTAGTTTCCAATTAGTTTTTAGTCTATCTTTCCATGGCCCTTTATTGCATATAATTTTTATTGCATCATGATCTAAGAATGATGCGCTTAATATTTCTGCCTTTCTGCACTGGATTGTGAGGTTTTTATGCCCTAGTACATGGTCTATTTTTGAGTATGTACCATGCACAGCTGAGAAGTACGTAAATTCCTTTTTATCACCACTCAGTTTTCTCCAGAGATCCATCATATCTACTCTCTCTAAGATTCTATTCACCTCCTTAACTTCTTTCTTGTTTGTTTTGAGGTTAGATTTATCTCGTTCAGAGAGGGGAAGATTAAGGTCCCCCACTAGTATAGTTTTGCTACCTATTTCTTCCTCTAATTCCTTTGACTTTTCCTCTAGGAATTTAGATGCTATACCACTTGGTGCACATATATTAAGTAGTGATATTGCTTCATTCTCGATGGTGCCTTTTAGTAGGATATAGTTTCCTTCCTTGTCTCTTTTAATAAGATCTATTTTTGCTTTTGCTTTATCTGATATAAGTATTGCTACCCCTGCTTTTTTTACTTTAAATGAGGCATAATAAATTTTCCTCCAACCTTTTACCTTTACCCTGTGTGTATCTCTTTGTTTCAAATGTTTTTCTTGTAGACAGCATATTGTGGGATTATGGTTTTTAATCCATTCTTCTATCCTCCTCTGTTTTATGTGAGAGTTCATCCCATTCACATTCAAAGTAATAATGACTATCTGTCTGTTCCCCTCCATCCTATTCCCTCCCCTGTTTATGTTTTTATTTCTTCCTTCTCCCTTCCCCTCCTTGAAGTTTTCCCTTTTGACCACCCCCTCCCTCAGTGTTCCCACCCAGTGATCTGTCTTCTTAACCTACCCTCTCCCCTTACAACTGTTTCCCTCCCTTCTAATCCCCCCTTTAGTCTCCTCTTTTTCACCCCCCTTACCCTTCTGTTTTCTATAGGATGCAATAAGTTTTTATACTTATCAGAGTAAATTACTCCCCGTTTGATTCCAGACCAATGAGAGTGAATTTCAAAAATTGCTCCTCTCCCTCCCTCCTTTTCCTCTATTTAATGAATTTATGTTTCTATTCACATTAAAATCATAAACTTCACAGATTTAAGTTGATCCCTTTTTGAACCAGAACCAGTGAGAATAGTGTTTAAATTATGTTCCTCTCCCTCTTTCTTTCCCCTCTTCTATAGTGTGTTTTAATGCCTCTTCAGATGGCATATTTTACCTTTCCTTGTCTAATCCTTTCCTTTTTCCCATTACAGTCTCTTTGATCCCCTTTACAGTTTTTTTTTCTAGACTTCAGGTTAGTGCATTCATACCCACACCCTCTATCTAAGTATAACCCTTTTGAAGGTCATGATAATCATAAAGATTTTGAATATTGAAAGTTATCAGCTCCACATATAGGGATGTGAACATTTTGCTCTTGTTGCATCCCAAGTAATGAGCGTGTGTTTGTGGGAGTGGGTGTGTGCACTTATGCATGTGTGAGTCTGTGTTTCTCTTGTTTACCTTTTTATGTCTTTCTTGAGTCTTGTAATTGGAGATCAAATTTTCCATTGAGCTCTCGCTTTTTCTTCAGGAAAGATTGGAAGTCCCTTATTTCAGCTCTCCACTCGACCAATCAGGACAATCTGGGCAACCTCCTGGGCTGGATTCTGCCACACTTTGTCTTCCAGTGGGCTCCATTACTCCGGTTTCCTCTTATTTGATTTTTAAAGTCCCTCTTAAGGTCCTCTATGGCCTGCAACGCGCTCATGTTTTCCCCTGGGGCTTTTGGAGCAGGACTTCTGACCTCACAGTCCTTTTCCCGCTCTATGCCCCCAAAATAGGAGTCTCGGGTTGCATTTTTCTGTTTCCTTTGCCTTGGCATGTTGCCACTTAATTGCTTGACTTTTGGGCTTGTTGCCACACTATGGCTTTAAGGCCAGATAGAGGAATTTTCGTCCCGAACGTGTGGGGGGCAGCTTCCGTTTCTGGCAAGCTATAAACCCACCCACAACTTCCACCCTAGATCACAATCCAGATCCAGGAGGTTAAAGCAAGAGCGATTACCCCCCAAGACTGATCGCTGGATCTCCCCACGATTTGTAGGCTGGGAGCTGGAAATGCCTCTGAAAACTACACAGTGGCGTGTCTCCTCAGCAGCTTCTAGCCCCCAGGGGAGGGAGCTGACGCATTCCCCAAATACAGGTCCCAAAGTCCATAGGACACTAACCTCTTACTTTGTCCTAGGCATGTCTATGTTGATAATTCTTGAGTCGCCACAGCTCCTGGTGTTCTGGGGTTCCTCCACCTGGCTGCTGGCCCTGCCGCCCTGGGGCTAAAACCTCGGCTAATGCGGACCTGGGCTTGGCTCGGCTCCTTCGCTCTGCAGTCTGTGCGCTGCCGGCTCCCAGACTGCTGCACTGGTCCTTCCTGCAAGGCTGCTGAGCTGTCCTCAGCGGGAGGTCAGCTTCTCTGTGTCGTTCTGTGGGTGTTGGGGCTCCAGAAGTTGTTCAGATTCCTTTTTTACATAGTTTGTGGGGAATCTGGGGGCAGAGAGGCTTGGACGAGCTGTTTCTACTCCGCCGTCTTGGCTCCGCCCCTCCAAACTTTTTTTGAGAAAAGAAAATAGCAAGTTTTTTTTTTTTTTAAGCAATTGGGGTTAAGTAACTTGCTCAAGGTTACACGGCTAGTCATTATTTATGTGTGGGTGCTCATTTTCTGAGGCCGGATCTGATCTCGGGTCATCCAAACTCCGAGGCCGGCGCTCTTACTCACTGCGCCACCTAGCCGCCCCTTTAGGGCAATTGGGGTTAAGTAACTTGCCCAAGGTTACACGGCTAGGTTTTTTGTTTGTACGGATTAAGTGTCAGAGGCTGGCTCCGAACTCAGGTCCTTCTGATTCCAGGGCCGGCACTCTATTCACTGTGCCACCTAGCCGCCCCGCAAGTGTTTTTTGAAATCTTAATTTCTAGCATAAGATTATTTAAGTGAATGATAAAGTCATCTCCCGAAATTTATACTCAATTTATCAATGAAGTGTAAAATTTAAAGACAGCACAACCTATAAAATGCCATATATGCATATCAAAATGGAAAAAAAAATCATCAACAAAACCCTGATGGTGTATCTTTATGACAGTGAAAATCTGAATGTTTGCAAGACAGCTTTCATTGTGACAGAAATGTTGCTCATCCAGCTGTTTATATATAATCAATGTGAGTCTACCCTTTCTTATCTCTTTAGGAAACTAGTGCATTTTCAGATTTAAAAAAAATACTCCTAGAAAAAGTTAAATTACTTTTTTTATTCAGTAAGTGAATTCAATTATGGCAAGATTATAGATAATATCTTGACAATCCTCTTTTCACCCTAAATGCTGCATATTAATCAATGACATTTTTTGGAAAAATTCTCCATGATTTTATTTATTAGAATACCTCATCAAGGGAATAATAAGAATCAAAGAATGCAATTAACTAATTCCTGATCATTTTTAAGAGGACCTAGATTTATCAATAAAACATACTAAAAGGATGCCTGACTCCAAACCATTCTTCATCAGCTAGGGTTGATTACTCCTTTTAAATATCAAATATGAATCTTAATCTGAATCTTTCTCTACAGGTTCTTCTTTAAAATGTTCAGATCCCAGAGCACTAGCCACATCTTTATTACTTACAAAAGTAACTGTAACTAGTTGTCTTGTCTGTTCTTTCTCTCATTTGCCCTTAAGAATAAAATAGCCTTGTCTAACTATTTCATGCAAAGAAATTTCTGATTAACCTCTTCAGTACCCAAAGAAATATAACTTGGAATTTTTCCCTAATAAGAATGAGACTTAGGGAGGCAGAACCAATATGGCGGAGTAGAAACAGAACTTCCACAGTGGTCCAGCTGACACCACTTCAAAATCATGTAAAAGAGAACCCTGAAAAATCTCTGGAAATGCAGCACCCACAGAATTGCACAGAGAAGCTACCCTCCCACTGAGGAATGCTCAGCAGCCTAGCAGGGAGCAGCCAGCAAAGCACTCTAGGAGGTGAAAGCACAACTCTCTGGGAATTGAGCCAAGGACATCCTGAGTTGGAGGTTGTAGCCCAGGTGAGTCTGGATGAGCAGCCGGCTGGAGGGACCCAAGAACACCAGCAGCTGTGTCGATTCCAGAATTACCAACAATGATATGCCTAGGACAAAGTGAGAGGTTAGTGCCCTAAGGACTTTTGGACCACTATTTCGGAATGTGTCAGCTTCTTCCCCTGGGGGCAAGGAACAGCAGAGGAGACATGGCACAGCTGCCATTTTGCAGCTTCAGTTGCAGCTTCAACTCCTGGCCTGCAAACTGTAGGGGGCATCAGATGATCAGTCTGGGGGGGGGGGTAATCATTCTTGCTTTACCTTCCCTGATTCTGGATTGCAGTCTGGGGTGGAGGTTTTGGGGTAGGTATCCAGATTGCCAGACTGTGTGGAGGCTTCAGGGAGGGCTCCCAACTAATACCTCTAGCAACTGAGAAAACCCCAATATTTGAGACAGAAGCTCCCCTAGCTGGTGGCAGAGTCCTACTGTGGGAACAAGCCCAAAAGTAATTAAGTGGCAACATGATTAGGCAAAGGAAACAAAATAAAAAGAAAAATTCAAAATTAGACTCTTATTTTGGGGGCAAAGAGGATGGAACCATGGAGCAGAAGGCGGACTGTGAGGTCAGTACTCCTGCACCAAAATCCCCAAATAAAAATATGAGCAGGTTACAAGCCATAGATGACCTGAAGAAGGATTTTAAAAACAAAATAAGAGAAGTGGAGGAAAAATTGGGAAGATAAATTAGAAGGATGCAGGAAAAGTATGAAATAAGAGTCAACAGCCTGAGTGAGGAAAATAAAACCTTAAAAAATAGACTAACTCAAATGGCAAAGGAGGCTAAAATGAGTAATGAGGAGAAGAAAGCCTTAAAAAGCCAAATTTGCCAGATGGAAAAAATATCTCAAAAGCTCACTGAAGAGATTTATCCCTTCAGAGTTAGACTGGAGCAAATGGAAGCTAGTGACTTTATGAGAAATCAAGATGCTGTTAAGCAGATCTGAGCAATTGAAAGAATAGAAGGCAATGTGAACTATCTCATGGGAAAAACCACTGACCTGGAAAATAGATGCAGGAGAGATAATTTAAAAATTATTGGACTTCCTGAAAGCAATGATCAAAGAAAGAACCTAGGAATCATCCTTCAACAAATTCTCAAGGAAATGTTCCCTGATGTTTTAGACCCAGAGGGCAAAATAGAGTTTTAAAGAATACACAGAACACCTCCTGAAAAAGATCCCAAAAAGAAAACTCCTAGGAGTATTATAGCCAGGTTCAATAATTACCAGATCAAGGAGAAAATACTACAAGCAGCCAAGAAGGAATAATTTCAATATTGTGGATACACAATCAGAATAACACAGGACCTAGTAGCTTCTACACTAAGAGAATGGAGAGTTTGGAATATGATACTCTTCAGGGCAAAGGACCTGGAATTAAAATCAAGGAACACATATCCAGCAAAACTGAGTATTTTATTTCAGGTGAAAATATGGTCATTCAGTGGAATATAGTAATTTCAAGCATTCTTGAGGAAAAAAACCAAAGTTGAATAGAAAATATGACATTCATACACAAGAAGCAAGAGTTGCTTGAGAAGGTAAACAGGGAAAAGAAATCAAATGGAACTTATCAAAGTTGAGCTATTTACATTTCTACATGGAAAAACAATATCTGTGACTGATGAAACCTTTCTCATTATGAAAATAATTGAAGAAAGGTATATGGGCATATGAATACATATGTGAATGTGTGTATACATGTTTACAGGTGTACATGGATAAAGGGCACAGGTTGAATTTGTAGGGAAGGGATGACACTTAAGGGGTGAAGTTAAGAGATGAGAGAGGAATGTGGCAAGAAGAGATGGCAAGAGACAGGGTGGGGCAAACAATCTCATGTAGAAAATGCAAGGGGTGGTGGTTACAGGGGAAGGGAAGAACAGCAAGGCAAAAAGGCAAAACCATATTCTCATTGAATTTGGCTCAGGGAAAGAATGACATGCATACTAAATGTGATATCTCAGCCTGTAGGAGAGTACATGGAAAGGGGATCAGAGGGGCGATGATGGAGGGGAGGGCATTCTGGGGGGAGGGGAGCTTGGAATTGCCCACTTTCAAAGAGGTACAGTATCAAAGTAGGGAATGTACTAGGTGGGAGGTGGGATGGATGGGAGTGAAATATAATCAGTCTTTTACATTATATCTACTATGATAATGTTTTCCATAGCTATACATGCACAACATATACTGAATTGCTTATTTTCCCAGAGGGAGTGAGTGACAATGGATGAAGGGGATGGATCTGGAATTCAATATTTTAAAATTCAATATTTCAAATATATATCAATTCTATTATCAATACTATTTTGCTTGGGATTGGGAGAAAAGATGTGCAGGGACTGGGGCACAGAGATTCACCTTGCCCTAATGGTGAAGTCAAAAGAGGTATGGGGGAAGATATGAGAGAGGCCAGATTGGATGAGGGGATATCTTGTGGGACTGCTATTCTGGGGTGGTGGGTAGGGGAAAAACTGTAAGTCAAAATCTGGTGGAAATGAATGATATAAACTAGAAGTTAATAAAGCATTTGTAAAAAAAAAAAATAAAAAAAATAAAAATAAAAGAATGATACCTGTTCAGGGGCAGAGTCAAGAAGGAGGTGTAGAAACAGCCGTTCTGAGGAGCTCTCACCCACAACACTTCAAAATTATGTAAAAGGGGGACTCTGATCCTTGACAATTACATAAATGAATAAAATTACTGTTATTGATTGAAGTTTCTTGCTTAACACATACAAAGCATTCTCTATTTTATACTACTCTAATTCAAACCATTATTACCTCTTACATGTATTTTTGCTGAAGTTTCTAAATCGTCTCCCTGCCTTCAGTCTTTCTCCTCTTCATAATACTATCAGGATATTTTTCCTCAAAACATGATTGACTATGTCACACTCTCGTTCAATAAGCTTTATTAACTCTATTGCCTGCAAGATGAAACAAAAACTCTTCATACTTTCAGTTAACATCCTTCACAATCTAGTTTATTTCAAGCTTCTTTAAATTACTTCCAAATCTTTCCCTTTCATATATTTCTGAAGACCTGGTCTATTTGCAATTTTTCTTGCTCAAGATAATATCCCCAAGTTCCATGCTTTATACAGTCTATCTATGATTTATCAAATGCGATATTTACAAAGACTTCCCATAATTATTCACACATAGTAGGTAGTATATAAATACTTACTCCTTTGCTTTCCCCCACCCAAATTTCTTATACCTGGGAAATAAGCCTTCTTCAACTTCTTTGAAGGCTTGATTCATGTTCCACTTTTTAATTTCTTTCTGGAGGCGTGAAGGCAGGTCAGCTGGCATTAAGTGACTTGCCCAAGGTCACATAGCTAATAAGTGTTAAGTGTCTGAGGTCAGATTTGAACTCAGGTCTTCCTGACTCCAGGGCCAGAGCTCTATTCACTGTGACAACTAGCTGCACCTTCATGTGAGAATTTAAAACATTAATTAGTAAAATTTGAGATATAAATATTATATATATATACATACATGTGTATATATATATATATATATATATATATATATATATATATATATATATATATATATACACTACTACTGGTGGCTAAAAATAGAGGGAAATGTAATGAAATTCAAGCATACCAGTCAGACTAAGGAAGATAGAGGTTTAGGTTCTAATCATGACATTTACTTGCTGTTTAAGGATAAACAACTGACAACTTTAAGTGTTCTAATTCTTCAATTATCATCAATTCTCTTAAATTAACATTCAAATGAGTTGCTAACATACTACATGGAGGTAATATTGAGGCAAGAGAGCTCCACACACTGATGAAATTATAGATTTTCAGAGAAAAGATAATATAAAAGGAGAAAATGAAAGAGAAAAGAGAGTAAATGAGAGATGAAAGAAAAAGCAAAGAGAGGAGAGTAAATATGGGGAAAAATGGCAAGGAGATGAAAGGGAGGAAAGCAGAGAAGAAGAGAGAAGAGGAGAGAGGAAGGAAAAAGGGAAGGAAGGAGATGTAAAGGAACTGGAAGAAGGGTAAGTACAAGAAAGCTAAAAGTAAGGAAAATAATTAAAAAGGAAAGGAAAAGACACAATTAGTAACAAGAAATAAATCTATGAATCAATCGACATAGGTAACACATTGAATACAAAATATTCTTTTATCAATTAAGGTCGACGTTTCCTCTGCAACTCAGAGTCCTAGAGAGTTTCCTTTAAGTAACTCACAACTAAGTTACTTGTCCAGGGTCACAAAGAAGATGTTAGAGGCATGTGGGGAAAAGTAAAATAAACATAAATTTATGATAATATTCATGTATCCATATATAAATATTTCATTTATAGAAGAAAATCATATAGGTTACAATTATATAGTTGCCTGGTTTTTCCAAAGCAAAATAGGAAAAATGATTTAATAGATATTACCAAAATGTGACATAAATGTAAATCTGGAAGAGAACAACTTATTCAAAAGAAGCAAATTGATAAAAAAAAGGAGTACAATAACAGAATTGTATATTAAGATATGCTTAAGTTATAAATATCATTTTCAAGGTAAAATGTGATAAATTATTTGGATCAATGAAGAGAGAAACAAGAATAGTATTATTATAGCATATATTACAATTTATTTGGATAGAATGCAGAAATATATGAGTCGAGAAAAAGAATTATAAAGCAGGTATATGATAGAGACAATTATTCTTTTTTATCTTTCTATTTAAGCTTATGGCAAAACAACTAATAAGTTCTTCACTTACATTAATGGTTATTTCTTCCTTCAAAAAGTAGTGGAATGAATGGAATTTTATGATTCTCAGCTTAATTGTCAATAGTTTGCTGAAATGGAAAGGATGTGAACCTTAGAGCAAAGCAACAATTTCAACTTAGAAAATAAGTAGTAAAGGAAATGTGGATTTATGGAGTGTGTACTTTTTCCAAGGAACTTTATTTATATATATTTGAAACATTTAATTTTAAAACTTCGAATTTCAGATCCATTCCCTTCCTCCATTGTTACACACTCCCCCTGGGAAGATAAGCAGCTTAGTATATGTTGTATGTGTCTAGCTATGCAAAACATTACCATAGTAAATATATTGTAAAAGTCTGCTTATATTTCCCTCCCACCCATCCAACCCCCTACCTCATCCATTCCATTCTCTGATCCTGTCCCTCTTCTAAACTAGGTACTTCCAACCTCCCCTCCCACCAGAATTTACTCACTTCCATAATAACCCCCTAATTCTCCTTCCCCCTGCTCTCCTACAGGGTGAGATATCCCATTTAGTACGTATGTCATTCTCTCCCTGAGCCAAATTCAATGAGAATATGGTTTTGCCTTATTGCCTTCCTGTTCTTCCCCTCCCCTGCAACCACTTCCCCTTGCCTCTTCTACATGAGATAGTTTACCCCACCCTGTCTCTCCCCATCTCCTCTTGCTGAATTCCTCTCTCACCTTTTAACTTCACCCCTTAAGTATCATACCTTCCCACCAAATTCAACCTGTACCCTCTATCCATATATGCCTGTAAAATATATACACAAATTCATATATGTATTCATTTGCCCATGTAACCGCCTTCCATTATTTTTGTACTGAGAACGATTTCTTCAGTCACAGTTATCATTTTTCCATGTAGGAATGTAAATAGTTCAGTTTTGAAAAGTTCCTTTTGATTTCTTTTCCCTGATTACCTTCTCAGGCATCTCTTGCTTCTTGTGTCTGAATGTCAAATTTTCTATTCAACCCTGGTCTTTTCCTCAAGAATGCTTGAAAGTCCTCTATTCAACTGAATGACCACATTTTCCCCTGAAACTAAATGCTCAGTTTTGCTGGGTAGGTGATTCTTGGTTTTAATCCCAGGTCCTTTGCCCTATGGAATATCATATTCCATGCCTTTCAATCCATCAGTATAGAAGCTGCCATGTCCAGTGCTATTCTGATTGTGTTTCGACAATATTGAAATTGTTTCTTCCTGGCTGCTTGTAGTATTTTCTCCTTGATCTGAGAATTCTGGATACTTGCAATAATATTCCTTGGAGTTTTCTTTTTGAGATCTTTTTCAGGAGGTGTTCTGTGGGTTATTTCAACCTCTATTTCCCCCTCTGGGTCTAAAACATCAGGGAAATTTTCCTTGAGAATTTCTTGAGGGATGATTCCTAGGTTCTTTCTTTGATCATGGCTTTCAGGTAGTCCAATAATTTTTAAATTCTCTCTCCTGGATCTATTTTCTAGTTCAGTGGTTTTTCCCATAAGATATTTCACATTGCCTTCTATTCTTTCATTTGTTTGGATCTGTTTGATAGCATCTTGATTTCTCATAAAGTCACAAGCTTCCATTTGCTCTAGTCTAACTCCAAAGGAATAAATCTCCTCAGTTAATTTTAACTTGAAACATTCACTTACATAAGATTGTGAGCTCTAAATATTTTCCCACCTCCCTAAACTTCTCCCTCCCCAAGACAGCCTGCAATCTGATAAAGACT
This sequence comes from Gymnobelideus leadbeateri, assembly GCA_011680675.1. Classification (NCBI taxonomy): domain Eukaryota; kingdom Metazoa; phylum Chordata; class Mammalia; order Diprotodontia; family Petauridae; genus Gymnobelideus; species Gymnobelideus leadbeateri. Next base: position 149,746 of record WOXC01009019.1, on the reverse strand, counting down.
ATATAGGTAAAACTGTAATACACACATTTCTGTATCAGTCAAATAGTTTTTGTCTTTTTAATTAAATTTCATGTTTATTTTTAGTTTGCATCATTCATTTCCACAAGATTTTGAATTATAGACTTTCTCCCTGTCTTTCTCCTACCAACCACCCCAAAATATGAATCCCACTGTATACTGCCTCCCCCAATCTTCTCTCTCCTACATCCTCCCCCATCCTCCCTCCAACTTTCTGGTAGGGCAAGATGGATCTCCATCCCACAGTGCCTGTATAGCTTATTTCTCAGTTGCATGGAAAATAATAATAATAATAATAATAATAATAATAATAATAATAATAATAATAATAATAATAATAATATACATTTAAATATTTGATTTTAAAATTTTGAATTCAGAATCTTTCCCTTCCTTCCTCATGACCCACCCTTACTTGGAATATAAGCAATTCATTATAGGTGCTACTTATTTAACTATGCAAAACATTTCCATAGTGAATATATTTTGAAAGATTGACTATATTTGTCTATCCTATCCCACCTCTCACTTTTTCTATTATCTACTTTGACCCTAGCTACCCTATGCAATGAGATATTTCACATTGATTTCTATTTTTTCAAAATCCTTCTTAAGCTACTCTATGGCCTGTAACCAGTTCATTTTTTTCATGGAAACTTTTGGTGCAGTAGTTTTTACTCCATTGTCTTCCTCCCTTCCATGCTTTGATCCTTTTTCCCCAAAAATGGAATCCAAAGTTGGATTGCTGTGCTTGCTTTCTTTTCTTTGTTGGTTCATGTTGCCACTGAATTACTTGACGTTTGAGCTTTTTGCCACCATAGAACTCTACTCCCAGAGAGGAGAGCTTTGTCCCAAATTCCTGGGTTTTCACAGATGCCAGAAAAATTAGTTGGATGCCCGCTTTCAAGCCTCCACAGGCTCTGGCACCTGGCCACACATCCCAGAATCTCCACCCAAGCCAATGATTCAGATCCCAGCAGGTTAAAGCAAGAATGGTTACCCGTGAGAATGGTCTCTTGATGCCCCTAAGATCTACATGCCAGGATGTCTGATGCAGCCATGCAGTGGTGGCATCTTCACCTCAGCTGCTTCTCCCTCCCTAGGCAGAGGTTGGAACACAATCCTGATCCCCCTGTTCCCAAAGTCCATACTGACATTTTACTTTGCCTTTGGCATTTATGGAATGATAATTCTAGAAACTAACACAGCTGCTGATGAACTACTCTCCTGAAGTTCCTACAGCCATGGCTGACTGGGGCACTCTGGACCTAAAAGCACAGGTTTAGGCAGGGCTGGGCTTGGCTCCCATTGTGCTGTGATGGACCCTTCTTCTCAGCCTGTCAGGCTACCTTCAGCAATAGAATTGTTTCTGTCACTTTGTGGGTTCTGCATCTTTAAAGTTTATTTAGAGTCATATTTTATAGGTATTTAAAGTTATTATGGGGTGAGCTCATAGAGTTTTCCTGCCACTAGGCTGCCATCTTGGCCCCACCCCCCCAACCGCACTCTATCCATCATATTGTTAAAGAAGAAGCAGAAGAAAAGGGAGAAAAGAAACATAAGAAAGAAGAAGACAATAACAAAAAGAGGAAAAAGTATGCTTTGAACTTTATTTTGACTCGATAATTGTTTCTCTGGATGTAGATAGTATTTTCCATCGTAAGATTTTTGGAATTGTCTTAGATCATTTCATTGATGAGAAGAGCTAAAGCTATCAAAGTTAGTCAACACACAATGTTCCTGTCATTGTGTACAGTGTCTAGCTGATTTAACTCTTTAATTTTACATCAGTTTATGTCTTTCTAAGTTTTTCTGAAGTCTGCTACTCATAATTCCTTCTAGCACAATAGTATTCAATCACAATCATACATCACTACTTGTTCAGCCATTCCCCAATTGATGGGCATCCCTTCAATTTCTAAGTTTTTGCCTCCACAGAAAGTGTTGCTAATTTTTCCTCCTACATGTGGTTCCTTTTCCCTTGTTTATGATCTCTTTCTGTTATAGACCTAGTATTGACATTGCTGGGTCAAGGGGTATATGCAGTTTTTAATTTTAATTTTTTTAGACTGAAATGCTAGAATACAAATACAAAATAAACAAAAACATAATGTTAAACATTGGAACTTAAATACAAATTTAAAAAAGAAAATAAAAGAATGTAATGTGCATAGCAGAACATAAAACAATTAATAATTATAAAAGTAAATTTTCATGGGGTGGTTAGGTGGTGCAGTGAGTAAGAGCGCCGGCCTCAGAGTTGGGATGACCCAAGATCGAATCCGGGCTCAGAAAATGAGCACCCACATATAAATAATGACTAACCATGTAACCTTGAGCAAGTTACTTTACCCCAATTGCGTTAAAAATAAATTTTCATTTTAAGAAAGTCTGTAAGATAAATAATACAAATTGTGTTGAAAATTGTCCATCTTTTCATTCCTTCCTTGGAAGTTTTCTTTTCTTCTCTGCTGTGCACTTTTTTTACTTTGTTCTTTTTCCCCCTCCCCTCACCAGAAGGCTAATATTAAGTTTGAATGTTTTTGTGATAACTATAGATACACACACAAACACACACATATGTGTGTATATGTATATGCATGTATGTATATATACATATATATATATATATATATATATATATATATATATAATATATATATATATATATATATACAGGGAGAGAGAGAGAGAGAGAGAGAGAGAGAGAGAGAGAGAGAGAGAGAGAGAAATAGATATACTTTCCCAAACATATTCTACTACTGATCTTTGTTATTTATCTTTTTCACAGGCCATATTTGTCACTTAATGTAGTCTATGATTGTATATTGTTCTTTGTTTATGTTTTTTTTTCTTTTTTCTGATAATATTGTTGACTTATATTGGTTAAATAGTCGTCTAAAAGACCCCCCACCCAACTATTTATTGGAGTGGTTTATCTCACAAATCTTGTATTTATGAAATGGGTTTTTAGATCCATGTTTAAGACCTTATGTTAATATTTATTTAATTAGTTCACCACATCTGAAAGTGAACTTGATGGGATCAGTTATGTAGAAACTATACAAATCATGAATCTCCTATGCCCATGGACATAAGAGGGATAAAAAAGTAAGAAGTATGCTGGGGGAATGTAATGCCAAACCGAGGCAACTTCCAAGGTTTGGAATACCAGCATAGTAACTATCCATTTTATTCAGTGACAGATTAAGGGAAAACATTCACAGAAATGAGAAAATCAAAATACACTATGCAACATGTGTAATTCAATAATTTATTAAGTCCTCAATTCAATCCAAATACTATTGCACTGCTGGGCAGTACATTCATTTAGTCAATCACAAAGTCTCTCTTCTCAAATGGATATTGTTTCCAATCATAAAAAATTACATTCATTTGGTCAGTCACGAAGCACAATAAAAATCAAAAGTTTCCCACCCCTTAATCACAACTGAATTACAATTATCATCATTTGTTAACACAAAGCACCTTCTCAAAATGGGCAGTGGAGAGCATAGAAGACCATCGACTTCTTTTTTATTTGTTTATTTTTAGTTTACAAGATCCAATTCCCCAGTTCCTTGAGTTTCCAATTTCCCTTCCCTCCCTCCCCCCACGCCCCAGAATGGCATATAGTCCAGTATAGGATTTGTAAATACTTTCACATTAGACAATAGTCAAGTTACAAAGGCGAATTGTACTTCATGGGATGAAAAATGGTAAAGAAAAAATTAAAATAAAAATAATGAAAAGAAAAAGATCAATTAGTTTGCTTCCATAAGGATTCAAGCTCAGTCCTTTCTAGTTATTTCTCTGGATGGAGGCATCTCTCTCTCCTTCATGAGTCTTTCTGGATTGACTTATATCACTGATTTGCTGAGAAGAGTCCAGTCAGTCATAGTTGGTCATCACACATATGTTGTGTCTGTGATTGTATACAGATTTCTCCTGATTCTACTCTTCTCAATCAGCATCAGTTTGTATAGGCATCTACAGGTAAATATGAAAACCATCTCCTCCTCATTTCTAATAGCACAATAATATTTCGTTATATTCATATACCACAACTTGTTTAGCCATTACGCAATTGATGGGCACCCCTTTAATGTCCAATTCTTTACAACCATGAAAAGAGATACTATAAATATTTTTGTACATATGGGTCTTCCTCCCTCTTCTATGATCTCTTTGGGATATAACCCTAGAAGTGGTATTGCAGGGTGAAAGGGTATGAAATTACTTATAGCCCTTTGGGCATAATTCCAGATTGCTCTCCAGAATGGTTGGATAAATTCACAACTCCACCAGCAATGCATTAGTGTTCCAATTTGCCCACATCCTCTCCAGCATTTGTCATTTTCCTGTTTTGTCATCTTAGCCAATCTGATTGTAGAGATGTGGTACTTCAGAGTTGTTTTTATGTGCATTTCTCTAATCAATCGTGATTTAGAGCATTTCTTCATTTGCTTATAGATATCTTTAATTTCCTTCTCTGAAAATTGCCTGTTCATATCCTTTGACCATATATCAATTGGGGAAGGACTAGTATTATTACAGATTTGACTCAATTATCTGTATATTTTAAAAATGAATCCTCTATCAGAGACATAGGTTGTAAAATTTTTTTCCCAATTTCCCATATCCCTCTTGATCTTGATTACATTGCCTTTGTTTGTACAGAAACTTTTCAATTTAATGTAATCAAAATTATCCATTTTGCATTTTATTATGCTCCCTAGTTCTTGTTTGGTCCTAAAGTCTATCCCTCTCCACAGAACTGACAGGTAAACTATTCCTTGCTTTCCCAGATTGCTTACAGTATCATCCTTTAAACCTAGATAATGCACCCATTTAGACTTGATTTTGGGATATGGTGTTAGATAATGGTCTATGCCAAGTTTCTGCCATATTATATTCCAGTTTTCCCAGGAGTTTTTGTCAAATAGTGCATTCTTATCCCAAAAACTGGAGTCTTTGGGTTTACCAAACAATAGATTACTATATTCATTAACTGCTTGGTCTCATTCACCCATTCTCTTCCATTGATCCACTACTCTACTCCTCTGCAAGTACCAAGCAGTTTTGATGACTGCTGCTGTATAGTACAGATTAAAACCTGGTGTAGCTTGTCCACCTTCCCTAGCATTTTTGTTAGTTCCATTGATATTCTAGACAATTGCTCTTCCAAATAAATTTTGTTACTACTTTAACTCTAAAATGTAGCTTTTTGGTAATTTTATTAGTATGGTACTAAATCTATAGTTTAGTTTGGGTAAAATTGTCATTTTTATTATATTAGCTCTCCCCAGCCACAAGCAATTAATATCTTTCCAATTAGTTAGATCTGATTTTATTTGTGTGAGAAGTGTTTTGTATTTGTGATCATATAGGTCCTGGGTTTGTTTTGGCAGATAGATTCCCAAATATTTTATGTCTACAGTGACTTTAAATGGGATTTCTCTTTCTATCACTTGCTGTTGAATTTCATTAGAGATATACAAGAATGCCGAGGATTTATGGGGGTTTATTTTATATCCTGCAACTTTGCCAAATTTATTTATTGTCTCAAGTAGTTTTTTACTTGATTCTTTAGGATTATCTAAGTATATCATCATATCATCTGCAAAGAGTGATAGCTTGGTCTCTTCTTTGCCTAATTTGATTCCTTTGATTTCTTTTTCTTCCCTAATTGCTACTGCTAATGTTTCTAATACCAGATTGAATAAGGGTGGTAGTGGCCACCCTTGTGTCACTCCTGATCTTATTGGAAATACTTCTAGTTTATCCCCATTGCATATAATACTTGCTCGTGGTTTTAAGTAGATGCTATCAACTATTTTAAGGAAGGCTCCACTTATTCCTATATTTTCTAGTGTTTTAAATAGGAATGGATGTCAAAACCCTTTTCTGCATCTATTGAAGTAACCATGTGGTTTCTCCTAGTTTTATTGTTGATATGATCAATTATACTGATGGTTTTCCTAATATTAAACAATCCTTGCTTTCCTGGAATAAATCTTACCTGATCAAAGTATATTGTTATTGTGATAAGTTGTTGCAAGGACATCTTAACTACAAAGATGTCATCACAACATTTAATACACAAGGAGATGTCTTTTCTTCATCTTGACCCAAGGAAATTTCTCAACATTCTCTGTTCCTAAGGAGACAGAGCTCAACAAACTCACAAGATGCATTGCCAGTGTCCTTAACATTTTATTCCCTGCCTGCAGTACAGTCCCAGAACCCCTGAAAATATCAGCAAGACCCTCTTCCAGGATTTCTTTACACATACAACAAGAAAACCCTTCTTCAGGGCTTCTGAATCAACAGCATGATTCCAGGACCTCTGCAAGAATAGCACTGTCCTTCACCAGGAGATGAACCTGGCAAAAACCACTTCAAAACAGACAGACAAAATACTGGTGTCAAAGCCATGCCTCCTCAGGTCTCAAGCAGCTCTGGGTCACAATTCTCAGAAGTTCTGGGTAGCTCCAACTGGATCTTAGCAGTCTCTCTCAGCAACTCTGGTCCCTGGCAATTCTCTCTCTCTGCTTCCACGATATTGCTTCCCAAAAGTTCTTCTGGCCTCCTCTGCTTGGGCCTGTCTCTAAATCCATCACACCAGCTACTCCAAATTCAGCCCTCTCTCTTCACATCAAGTCCATCCCACAAGTGGCACTTAAAAGCTCTGGGTTTTAACACAACCCAAAATCCAAGCCAATATACGGGGATCTTTAAATCCTGTTAACATTACAAGGAATTGGGCAAAGATGTTTTTACCTTTTTTTTTTTCTACTAGTGTCCAAGTAGGTTTAGGCAGGAGGTAGGATGGGACAGTAATAAGCATTTATGTATCATCTTCTATGTGCCAGACACTGTGGTAGGCCCTTTACAAATATCTCATTTGATAATAATAAGCCTATTGCATTCTACCCTAGGCAGATAATATCTGGTAACTTATGTTCAGTTATGGCCACTTTAGGTAGGGGATTTACTAACTGAAGAATACACAGGAACAAAATAATGTAAGTTATTAAAATCTTACCATCTGATTTTTAATAATACTACCTGGAGATTTTTAGACTGGAAAAAGAAGACTTGGAGATAGGGGATACTTGTTAGAACTTTTTAAGTATCTAAAGTGGCACACAAAACAGGGATTAGATATGCTTAGCTCAGATTTGTAATGGCAAGCAAACAAGTAGTTGTTATTTAGCACCTTGTTTCAGCTCAAGCTTCTGTTAAGCCTGATTAACAGATTATACTATATCAAGTATTTGAACCTGTGAAACCCTGATGCATTAGGAAGGGGCGAAAGAGGAAGGTGCTTAATGACCATATATAAGGAGATGGCCAGGCTGGGAGGGAGAAGAACTGGGAGGAATCATGACTGGCACCAGCACTCTCTGTCTGTCTGTCTTTGTTGGTGTTACTTTGTTAGATGTGTTTGCTGATAGAGGACATTGCTGTTGTTACAGAAGCCCTGGGACCTTACCACTGATACGAAAGCACTAAAAAAGAATGTTCATGTTTTTTGTTTCCAGAAGTCTTGGAGGAGGGTTTTACTGATATTTTCAGAGGTCCTGGCACTGTACTTGTGCTGTGTGTTAATTTCTCAGACCTTGTTGCAGAATCTATGTTGATTTCCTGTGCAGACAGTGAATTGCTGATGGTTCCTGCAACGTGCATGGATGTTATTGTGGCTCCTTTAAACTTTGACTTCCCAGCAAAAGTAACTGTGAAGGACTTAAGGTGGACTGGATACTGTGAGTTTCAATATGGATCAGGAACTGGATGAGGAGCTGAACAAGGAGCTGTGACCTGCCTGTCTTAGAATCCAGATGACAGTAGGATAGATTTGGGCAGGAGCTTGGACCATCAAGAGGAACCATGGAATCTGAGAGCCAGCCTCTAGTCAAGATGAAAAGACCTCTTCTACAGTATTTAATGTAAACTGAGAAGATTATGCTTTACTGTGGCCTAGGGTTGAGAGGACTTTGTACTCTGTGTCCTGTACCTCTTCAGCATGATGGAATTATGGATTATTGGAAACTAATCTTCAATTGAGAAGAAAGAAGACTTTGAGAGATTAAGACAATGTGACCAAGAGGTCAAGAACTTTGACCTATGTACTTTGTGTTCCTTAAAGAGGCTTGCTTCTTAGGGGTGATTGGGTTAAGGACTTATTAAATGATTGTACTTTGTTTAAAACTATGCTGACACTTTGGGGAAAAGTATGTGGCCATTTTAGTGATACATTATTAAGATATTATATTGTGAATGCTGTACTTTGTTTTTTTGTGAATGTTTTGCTTTAATTTACTGCTGAATAAATAGAGAGTTCACTTCATTGTATAATAAGAATCTTGAAGCTGGGGGGTGGAGCCGAGATGGCAGAGTAAAATCTCAAAATATCACAGAGGAGATTCATTCCTTCAGAATTAGACTGGAGCAAATGGAAGCTAGTGACTTTATGAGAAATTAAGATGCTGTTAAACTGATAAAAGCAATTGAAAGAATAAAAGGCAATGTGAAATATCTCATTGGAAAAATCACTGATGTGGAAAATAGATCCAGGAGAGATAATTTAAAAATTATTGGACTACCTAAAAGCCATGATTAAAGAAAGAACCTGGAAACCATCCTTCCACAGCACTCCAGCCTACAACCACTTCAAAGTTATGTAAAAGGGGACTCTAAAAACCCTCTGGAGCTCCAGAACCCAATAAACGACACAGAGAAGCTAACTTCCTGCTGAGGACTGTCCCGTAGCCTGTCAGGGAGCAGCCAGCACAGCACTCTGGGAACAGAGCCCAGGACCACATGAGTCTGAGGTTTTAGCCCCAGGGTGGCCAGAACAGCAGCTGTCTGGAGGGACCCCAGAACACCAGCAACTGTGGCATTTCCAGAATTACCAACATATAGATGCCTAGGACAAAGTGAGAGGGAAGTGCCCTATAAACTTTGGGACCAATATTTGAGAGCACATCAACTTCTTCCCCTGAGGGTGATAGGCCTCTAATGAGTCACAGCACAGCCACCATTTTGCAGCTTCAGTTGCAGCTTCAGCTCCTGGCCCTCAGACTGTAGGGGGATCTGGCAATCACTCTTGGGGGTAATCACTCTTGCTTTAACCTTCTTGGATCTGGATTGTGGTCTGAGGTGGAGGTCTTGGGTTGTGTGATCAGCTTGCCAGAGTGTGTGGAGGCTTCAGGGAGGCCACCCAACTAACAGCTCTAGCCTCTGAGAAAACCCCAATGTTTGGGATGGAAGCTCCACTATCTGTTGGCAGAGTCCTACTGTGGCAAAAAGCCCAAAAGTCAAGTAATTAAGTGTCAACATGCGTAGGCAAAGGAAACAAAATAAACAGAAAAAATTCTACATAAGACTCCTATTTTTGAGGCAAAGAGCATCAAAGCATGGAACAGGAGGAGGACTGTGAAGTCAGAACTCCTACACCAAAAGCCACAGATGAAAATATGAGCAGATTACAGGCCATAGAGGACCTTAAGAAGGATGTTAAAATGAAATAAGAGAAGTGGAGGAAAAATTGGGAAGACACATGAGAAAGATGCAAGAAAATTATGAAATGAGAGTCAACAGCCAGACTGAGGAAAATAACACCTTAAAAAATAGACTAACTCAAATGGCAAAAGAGGCTCAGATAGGCAATGAGGAGAAAAATGCTTTAAAGAGTCGAATTTGCCACACGGAAAAAGAATCTCAAAAGATCACTGAGGAGATTCATTCCTTCAGAATTAGACTAGAGCAAATGGAAGCTAGTGACTTTTTGACAAATTAAGATGCTGTTAAGCAGATCCAAATAATTGAAAGAATAGAAGGCAATATGAAATACCTCACTGGAAAAATCACTGATGTGGAAAATAGATCCAAGAGAGATAATTTAAAAATTATTGGACTACCTAAAAGCCATGATTAAAGAAAGAACCTAGAAATCATCCTTCAAGAAATTCTCAAGGAAAATTGCCCTGATATTTTAGACACAGAGGGCTAAACAGAGGTTGAAAAAATCCACAGAACACCTGAAAAAGATCCCAAAAAGAAAACTCCCAGGAAAATTATGGCCAGGATCCAGAATTCCCAGATCAAGGAGACAATACTACATGAAGCCAGGAAGAAACAATTTCAATATTGTGGAAAGACAGTCAGAATAGGGCAGGACCTGGCAGCTTCTACACTGAGTGATCTAAGGGCATGGAATACAATATTCTGCAAGACAAAGGACCTGCTATTAAAACCAAGAATCACATACCCAGAAAAACTGAGTATCTTGTTTCAGGGGAACATATGTTCATTCAGTGGAATAGAGGACTTTCAAGCACTCTTGAGGAAAAAAAAAAACAACAGAGTTCAATACAACATTTGACATTCAGAAACAAGAAGCAAGAGGTGTTTGAGAAGATAAACAGGGAAAAGAAATCCAAAGGACCATATCAAAGTTGAATTATTTACATTCTTTCATGGATAAACAGTAACTGTAACTGATGAAATCTTTCTCAGTATGGAAATAGTTGAAGAAGGGTATATGGGCATATGAATTCCTATGTAAATGTGTGTATATGTTTACAGGTATAAATAGATAGAGGGCGCAGGTCGAATTTACTAGGAGGGGAGATTACTTAAAAGGTGAAATTAAGAGTTTAGAGAGGAATATGAGAGATGAGGAGACACAGAAAGGGGTAAACTATCTCATATAGAAGAGGCAAGGGAAGTGGTTGCAAGGGAGGGGAAGAACAGGAAGGGAGAAAGGCAAAACCATATTTTCATTGAATTGGCTCAGGAAGAGAATGACATACATACTAAATGAGATTTCTCACCCTATAGTAAAGTATGGACAAGGAGCATGAGAGGGGGGATGATGGAAGGAAGGGCATGCTGGGGGCAACGGAGGTTGGAAGCACCCACTTTTGAAAAGTGACAGGATCAAAATAGGGAATGTACCAAGTGGGTGGTGGGATATGTGGGAGGGAAATATAGCCAGTATTTTACAATATATCTACAACAGTAATGTTTTGCATAGCTATAAATGTGCAGCATATACTGAATTGCTTATCTTCCCAGCAAGAGTGGGTTTCAAGGGAGGAAGGGAATGAATCTGGAATTCGAGGCTTTAAAATTAAATATTTCAAATATATATAAATACTATCATTTTGCATATCATTTGGAGATAAGATGTGGAGGCATGGGGGCACAGAGATTCACCTTGCCCTAATGTAAAAGTCGAAATGGGTATATGGGAGAAGATTTTGGAGAGAGCAGATTGGATGAGGGTATATCCTGTGGGACTGCTCTTCTGGGGTTGTGGGTAGGGGGAAATTGGGGGAAAATTGTAACTGAAAATTTGGCAGAAATGAATGATGCAAACCAGAAGTTAATAGAGTATTTGGAAAAAAAGATTCTTGAAGCTGTTCACAGCAGCAGTTGTGTGGAAAGCTGCTTGTGCTTGGCTTTACAAGATTCAAAGATCGCACGCAATAATGGAGTGGAAGTTGTGAAGAAGCAAGTTTATTTTTTGTTGTAAAGGAATATATCCTAAAAATTGTCTGTTGCAAGAATTATACTTAAAACATGTTTAGCCAACCAATATTTGTAATAATTAATTTTATTTTTGCATAGACTTCAAGAGCCTTAGGTCAATGCAGTAGCATGATGAGATATCACAGTTGAACTTTAATAAATTATTCCCTTTAATTCAGATAACATAATATAGTTTTAGAGAATTCTGTAAATAACTTTCTTCTGTAAATAAATATCTTCTCTATAGTTAATTAGCTTCATAAATGAAGTTGGCTACATATTATAGTTTAAATATCCTCCTTTGATCATGATGTGAATCACACACACAGACATTATATATATATATATATATATAATGTCTGTGTGTGTGTGTGTGTGTGTATAATGTTTCCATTCCTGTATTGGAACATACCTTTATTCTGCCTCATCACTACAGATTGAATTTTAACTGTCTGTAGAATTTTTTGAATGCATGTACTTTTTAAAGCACCAAGTGTGGATGATTCAACATAAAGCCATCACCACTACTTTAACAAATAACTTGGAACATATCCTATGCTTGTGCATAGTTTTTCATGCGATGAACAATGCACTCCACAGAACTTGTTGTAACCAAAAAGTGAGATAAAATGTCTGATAATTTTTATATTCAGAGTTTAAAAACAGGGAAGGATATTAGACAAATTTGGGTAAGTTTCACAGTGGAAGCTCTTATAAGAAATGGTAACAGTATCAATCCTAAGACATATTCACAATTCCTGGTAAGCAACTCAAATAAAAGAGCAAATTTAAGATGAAAGGATTGTCAGAAGGTCATCCAGTAACACTTGAAACATTGATGTCCTCCATAATTTTACTAGCATTTATTTTTTTTTAAACAAATGCTTTATTAACTTCTGTTTTACATCATTCATTTCCACCAGATTTTGAGGTACAATCATTTTCGACCCATTATTCCCCTACCCAACCTCCCAGAATAGTAGTCCCACAAGATATCGCTTCCTCCAATCTACTCTCTCCCATACATTCTCCCATACTCCCATCGACTTTTCCATTAGAGGAAGGTAAGTCTTTGTGTCCCAATGCCTGCACATCTTATCTGCCTATTACAAGCAAAAGAGTATTAATAATAGTATTTATATATATTTGAAACATTTAATGTTACAACCTCAAATTTCAGATCCATTCCCTTCCTCCCTTGTCACCCATTTCTTCTTGGGAGATAAGTAATTCAGTATAATGTTGTACATTTCTAGCTATGCAAAACATTATCATAGTAGATGTATTGTACAAGGCTGCTTATAATTCCCTCCCACTCATCTCAGCCCTGACCTGGTGCATTCCCTACATGTTCCTGTCCCTCTTCTGTAGTGGGTACTTCCAACCTCCCCTCACCCCAAGGATGCCCTCTCATCCACCATCCCTCTTCACATCCCCCTCCCCCCTATCCTGCTGCAGGTTTAGATATACCATTTAGTATGTATGTCATTTTCTCCCTGAACCAAATTCAATGGAATGTGGTTTTGCCTTTTTAGCCTTCCTTATTCTCCCCCTCCTTTGCAACCACTTCCCCTTGCTTCTTCTACATGAGATAGTTTACCCTACCCTGTCTCTCCCCATCTCCTCTTGCCACTTTCCTCTCTCACCTCATAATTTCATCCCTTGGGTATTCTCCCTTCCCAACAAATTCAACCTATGCCCTCTATCCATATATAACTGTAACCATATACACACATTCACATATGTATTCATATGACCACACACCCTTCTTCCATTATTTTCATAATGAGAAAGATATCATCAGTCACAGTTATTGCTTTTCCATATAGGAATGTAAATAGTTGAACTTTGATAAATTCCTTTTGATTTCTTTTCCCTGATTACCTTCTCAGGCATCTCTTGCTTCTTGTGTCTGGATGTCAAATTTTCTATTCAATTCTGTTTTTTTCCTCAAGAATGCTTGAAAGTCCTCTATTCCACTGAATGACCATATTTTCCCCTGAAACAAGATACTCAGTTTTCCTGGGTAGGGGACCCTTGGGTTCATTCCCAGCTCTTTTGCTTCTAGCCCCCATGGGAGGGAGCCATTGCATTCCCTAAATACCGGTCCCAAAGTCCATAGGACACTAACCTCTTACTTTGTCCTAGGCATGTCTATGTTGATAATTCTGGAGTCTCCACAGCTCCTGCTGTTCTTGGGTTAGCCCTACCACCCTCGGGCTAAAACCTCGGCTCATGGGGACCTGGGCTCGGCTCGGCTCCTTCACTCTGCACTCTGTGCGCTGCCAGGTACCAGACCGCTTCTCTGGTCCTTCCTGCAGGACTGCTGGGCTGCCCTCAGCAGGAGGTTAGCTTCTCTGTGTCGTTCTGTGGGTGCTGGGGTTCCAGAAGTTGTTCAGAGTCCCCTTTTACATAGTTTGGGGGGAATCTCGGGCCAGAGAGGCTTGGATGAGCTGTTTCTACTCCGCCATCTTGGCTTCCCCCCCTTTACTAGCATTAATGAACTAATTTTCTCCTAAATAAATAAAATGTGGGTGGGTGGCTTAGTGGCACAGTGAATAGAGAACTGTCCCTGGAGTCAGAAGGGGTTGACTTCAGATCTGACCTCAGACACTTAACACTTGCTAGCCATGTAACCTTGAGCAAGTCACTTAACCCCAATTGCCCTGCCTTCCCCCTTCCAAAATGCAAAAAGAAAAAAAAAAACCACAAAAAAAAAACAATGAAGAAAAACTCAACATCTACAAAGGGCGTCTTATTTTTTCTTGACAGTTTCTTTGTTGGTATTCTTTGTATTGAGCCAGAATCTACAATCTCAACATTTCCAACCATTAATAATACTTTGGTCATTCTCAATCTAAGTAGAATGCATCTAATCCATCCCTTCAAATGGTTGTAGATAATGAAGATGTCTTCTGTTTAATTTGGTTTACTTTAGGCAAAACATCCCTAGTCCTTGTACTCAAAATGGCCAAATGTTTCATTTAAGAGTAAATCAGCTAGGTGGCAGAAGGGATAGAGTACTGGGTTTGAAATTAGGAAGACTCATCTTCATGAGTTCAAATGCACTTTCAGACATTTGCTTGCCCCTTGGCAAGTCACTTAATCCTGTTTCCCTTAGTTCCTCATTGTAAAAGGAGTTGGAAAAGGAAATGGTAAAACACTCCATATCTTTGCCAAGAAAACCTTTAAATGGCATCACAGAAAGTTGAACGTTAAAACAACTGAACAACAACAATAATACTGATTTATAGTTTATAAAACATTGCAAACTATAAGAATCTATTGACTTTTAACATTAATTGACCAAGGTGTTCTGAGTCATTTCTCAAATCAAATAAACAGTATAACTGAAACTAATTTCACTAGATGCATGTCAATGAATCTTATATTTCAAGAATTGTGCTTGGTCTTGCATAATCTCAAAACATATAGAGTTCCCACTAAGAGGTAGCAACTAATATATTATTCCTTCCTTTAGCTACTAGGATTATATATCTTCTATATATACAATTACATATCTTCTATATATACAATGATGGTTGGCTATCACAGATTTTTACAAAAGTCACTATCTAAATTTTATGAAGGGAGAGTGGAAAAGATATTAGTGATTTAAATGATTAGAGCTTGATTATAGACTTAATGTAACATTTTAGTCATTTTTCTTCCTGGCATTTGTCACTCTAATAAGAACATAAAAGCAGGTTTGGTACTTTCATGCTAGTCCATTGTTTACATATAGACAATGATGAATTAAAAAACTTAGGAGATAAGTTAAAAAAAATCAATGACTAAAAGTGACAGGTATGTAAAGATGACCACTGACAAGCATTTTTTTAATTGTTCTTGCTTGTTTAGGATGTCAACAGCACACTTTTAGTAATGTCACATATATGCTAGATCACATTTGGGAATTCTCTCTCTCTCTCTCTCTCTCTCTCTCTCTCTCTCTCTCTCTCTCTCACTCCCTCTCTTACACACACACACACACACACACACACACACACACACACACACACACACACACACAAATTTTATTAGTCTAGTATATGTGATCAGGAATAATCTAACACCTAATCATTTTCATTATTTGGGAGAAGTGGCATTCCAGTCTTTATATCTAAGACTTTTTCTTTCCCCTCCAAAAACACTTCCACAATGAACACACATTTAATAGGTAGCTATGAAATCAATTTGTGCACATTGTTTACAAAATGGAAATCAGAAATGACATACATAAGTGAATGGGAACAAAGTAATTCAGATCAACCAAGACAGAAAACCCTAGATCTCATGCAGGGGAAGTGCCGTGAAGTCTCTAGAGGAGCAAGCTGGGAATAGGAATATGATGGAAACTGATAATTCCTTATGTGTTTTCCCAGAGTCTTTTTCTTAAGCAACCTGACATATTTCCCTTGTCTATCTACCCTCTTGAAGCAGGAAGTTAGAATTGCCCAAAGTGACAGCAGGGCCCAAAGTCATTCAAAGCTGATGAGAAATCTAAGTGAATCAACGAGTAATTGAAGATCTCTTTTCTCTCCTCCTCTAGCCAACACCTCACTCAGGTGTGGGACATTTTTCTCCACAAATGAGGAGAGTCCTAAACCAAGACTACATTTATATCTCTTCTTTGATCAAACATACCATGGAACTCATATCTGAATTGAAAGTCAGTAATAATTTAATTTCATGAATGGAAACAAAAATAACATGCACTGTCGCACATCTTCAGTTTTTGAGCACTAGCTACTCTGTTGCATCTTTTAGTCCAATTCAACCATCATTTACAAAATATTTCTTGCTTTTGAAACATGGTAAATATGAAGATTAAAAACAGACCCTTTCCAATAAGATCAGGAGTGAAACAAGGGTGTCCACTATCACCCCTCTTATTCAATCTGGTACTAGAAACACTAGCAGTAGCAATTAGAGAAGAAAAAGAAATCAAAGGAATAAAATTAGGCAAAGAAGAGACCAAGCTGTCACTCTTTGCAGATGATATGATGATATACTTAGAGAATCCTAGAGAATCAAGTAAAAAACTACTTGAGACAATAAATAAATTTGCAAAGTTGCAGGATATAAAATAAACCCACATAAATCCTCAGCATTCCTGTACATCTCTAATAAAACTCAACAGCAAGAGATAGAAAGAGAAATCCCATTTAAAGTCATTGTAGACATTATAAAATATTTGGGAATCTACTTGCCAAAACAAACCCAGAATCTACATGATCACAACTACAAAACACTTCTCACACAAATAAAAACAGATCTAAATAGTTGGAAAAATATCAATTGCTCATGGCTTGGTCGAGCTAATATAATAAAAATGACAATTTTACCCAAACTAAACTATATATTTAGTGCCATACCAATCAATTTACCAAAAAACTACTTTGTAGAGTTAGACAAAATAATAACAAAATTTACTGGAAAAACAAACGGTCTAGAATATCAAGGGAATTAATGAAAAGAAATGCTAAGGAAGGTCGACTAGCTATGCCAGATCTTTATCTGTATTATACAGCAGCAGTCATCAAAACTGCTTGGTACTAGCAGAGGTGTAGAGTAGTGGATCAATGGAATAGATTAGGTGCAGGAGACCCAGCAGTTAATGAATATAGTAATCTATTGTTCAATAAACCCAAAGACCCCAGTTTTGGGGATAAGAATGCACTATTTGACAAAAACTGCTGGGAAAACTGGAATACAGTATGGCAGAAAGTGGGTATAGATCACTATCTAACACCATATACCAAAATCAAGTCTAAATGGGTGCATGATCTAGGTGTAAAGGATGATACCGTAAGCAATTTGGGAAAGCAAGGAATAGTTTACCTTATGGATCTGTGGAGAGGGGAAGATTTTAGGACCAAACAAGAATTAGAGAGCGTTATAAAATGCAAAATGGATAATTTTGATTACATTAAATTGAAAAGCTTCTGCACAAACAAAGCCAATGTAACCAAGATCAAGTGGGAGGTGGAAAATTGGGAAAGAATTTTTACAACTTGTGTATCTGATAAAGGACTCATTTCTAAAATTTATAGAGAATTGAGCCAAATCTATATGAATACAAGTCATCCCCCAATTGATAAATGGTCAAAGGATATGAATAGGAAGTTTTCAGAGAAAGAAATTAAAGATATCTGTAAGCATATGAAGAAATGCTCTAAATCACTATTAATTAGAGAAATGCAAATCAAAACAACTCTGAGATACCACATCTCTCCAGTCAGATTGGCTAAGATGACAAAACAAGAAAGTGACAAATGCTGGAGAGGATGTGGACAAATTGGAACACTAATGCATTGCTGGTTGAGTTGTGAACTTATCCAACCATTCTTTAGAGCAATCTGGAATTATGCCCAAAGGACTATAAATAATTTCATACCCTTTGACCCAGCCATACCACTTCTAGGGTTATATCCCAAAGAGATCATAGAAGTGGGAGGAAGACCCATATGTACAAAAATATTTTTAGCAGCCCTTTTTGTGGTTGCAAAGAATTGAAACCTAATCGGGTGCCCATCAATTGGGGAATGGCTAAACAAGTTGTGGTATATGAATGTAATGGAATTTTATTGTGCTATAAGAAACGAGGAGATGACGGATTTCATAATTACCTGGAGAGACTTATACAAACTGATGCTGAGTGATAAGAGTAGAATCAGAAGAAATTTGTATACAATCACAGACATACCATATCTGTGATGACCAACTATGACAGACTGGACTCTTCTTAGCAATGCAGTGATATAAGTTAATCACGAATGACTCAAGAAAGTGAGAAATGCGCCATCCAGAGATATAACTAGAAAGAACTGAGCCTGAATCCTGATGGAAGCAAACTAAATGATCTTTTTCTTTTCATTGTATGGTTTTATTTCTTCTATACCATCTTTCATCCCACCTAGTACAATATGCCTTTGTAATTGGAATAACATCTTATATGAATGCATTTGCAGACCCTATACCTTACTATATGCTGTCGTGAGGGGAGGGGGAAGGGAAGTAAAGGAAATTTGAAAAACCAAGGAACTATGGAATTGAATCTTGTGAACTGAAACTAAACTAATGAATAATAAAAAAAGAAAAGATGAAAACAAACAAACAAACAAAAAAAAACAGAACCTTACCCCAAGGAGTTCACATCGTAATGCAGGTTACAAGACTATACAAATAAATATTATAAAATAGATAGTGCTCATGGCAAAGATAATCAAAATGCTATAAGGAAATGGGAAGAAGGACTGATCACTTTACAGGGGAGAAAAGTAAAGGTAGGTAGGTGGCATAGTAAATAGAATGCCTAGTCTGCAGTTATGGAAAACTGACTTTCAAATCTAGCCTCAGATGCTATGTGACCCTGGGCCAATCACTTCACCTCTATTTGCCTCAGTTTGTCACCTATAATATGAGCATAATTATAGTGTGTATTTCCCAGGATTTTTGTGAGGATTAAAGGAGATATTTGTTTTGAATCCCTTAACCAAATGGTGGGCACATAGTAAGCAATATATGAATTCTAATTATCATTATCATCATCATCATAATCATCAAGAGGACCACTGATGAAAATGAATTATTTCAATAGGTATAATATAGTTGGAGAGCATTTTAGACACCTTGTTTCAGCTATTGAATTGACACCTTATTTCAGTTCAGCATTCTTTTGAGCCTTGTATCCAGTCTGTTGAGAAACAGAACGTGTGAACCCAAAAACTTGTGAACCCTAAAACTCATGAACTCTTGCAACAGGAAGGGGAGGAGATAATTACCACACATAAGGAGAAGTCCAAGCTAGAGATAGCAGTACTGAGCAGAGCACTCTTGTGGTGGCAGAGTCAAGAATGTGGTATCCTGGCAAGCTGTCTGTCGTCTCTGCCCGTGTTGATGTTTGTGATACTTTGTACAGAAGCCCTGGGAGAGGATTTTCTGGTTTTATGTTTACAGAAGTCTTGGAGGGGGGGTTTGGAGGTCCTGGGACTTTACTGATTATTTGTGCTAACTTCTTGGATTTTGTTTGTGGGTCTCTGTTGATTTCTATGTTGATGATTTGTGTTGAATTCTCAGGCATTGATGGTGGGTCTGATTTGATTTCACAACCAGATAGTGAATTGATGATGATGCTGGCAATGCATATGAATATTACTGTGGCTCTGTCAAACTTTACCTTCCCAGAAACAGGATCTGTGAAGGACTTGAGGTGGAGTGGACACAGTGAACTTCAATATGGAATGGGAACTAGATGAAAAACTTGACAAGGAGTTGGACAATTGGAGTCCACTGCACTGAGTAATCAGAAACTTGAAAGCTGTTCACAGCAGCAGTCCTATGTAAAGCTGCTCTTCTTTGGCTTTACATTATGGCATAGTTGGCAGGATTACAAAGTATAAAGCCTCTATTTGTTCCAGGATCCATGGCCATTTAGATTGACATTGTAAGGCCAAGGATCCTAGAGGGGTGGCATCTAATGATAAGCACAAAAGTAGTTCACACCTTCATTCAGCTATTGGATGAACACCTTTTTTCAGTTCAGGTTTCTTTTGAGCCTTGTAGCAAGTCTGTTGAGAAACAGAAAGTGTGAACTACTTCTGTGTTTGCCATTAAAGTAATACCATATTAGTAAACAGTCTATCAATAACATAATGAATGTGTGGGAGAAATGAGACACAGATATTCTGTATGAAAGTAGAAATATTAAATTCAGGAGGTAAGGAGAGTTAGATTTATGTTTCTGATACCTATGGGCGTTCCTCCATGACAGTTTTCCTTCCTTCTGAGTCCAAGCTGTATGATATGTTATGTGTAATAAAGCTAGCCTAGGTACAGTTGAAGAACATCACTTAGACAACTGACAGGTGATAGCAACATCTTATTCCAAATTTTAGGATTTGAAATATAGCTTAGCAGAATTTCTATGCTATAAGCTTGTTTAGAGTTCACTTTATGGCAGAAAAAGAAACATATTTACATTTGCTTTCTTTTCCCTATCTGTTCCTTGACAAAAGGTAGTGCTAGTGAAAAATAGATGTAATTTCCTCAATTATATATAAAATAAGCCAAACTCTTGGATGAAACAGCAAGTGGTTGCCCTTGGGGACTCATAGACATTCTAATAGATGTGAGGCTGTGTGATTGTTATCTAAAAGTAGCATTCACACAGCTCCTTGGAGAAAGGAGAAAGTGGGGACAGAATTGCTTGTTAGTTGTTGTCCTAAATGCCAAGAAGATGGTAAAGTAAACTAGTATTTCCTTGCAGTTGCAATCCAATGCTTCAACAAGCCAAGGAATTTCACAAGAAATGCACTGACATTTTATCTCTGATTTATTTTCTTTTAAAGAATAGGATCTAGGGGGCGGCTAGGTGGCGAAGTGAGTAGAGCTTCGGCCCTGGAATCAGAAGGACCTGAGTTCAGATCTGGCCTCAGACACCTAACGCACACACAAACAAACAACCTAGCTGTGTGACCTTGGGCAAGTTACTTAACCCCAATAGCCTTCTAAAAAAAAAAAGCAAAAAGCAAGAATAGCATTTAATTCTTTTCCCAATTACATGCAAAAGCAATTTCTTCAAATTTGCTTTTAGAACTTTGAATTCCAAATTCTCTCTCCCCTTCCCTCCCTCACTTGTTGCAAATTATACATGTATAGTCACATAAAATGTATTTCCATATTAGTTCATATTTTGAAAGAAAATATAGACTAAAAAGAGACTAAAGAAAAATTAAGTAAAAAATGCTTCAATCTGTATTCAGACTCCATTAATTCTTTCTTCAAGGAAAAATAATATTTTTCATTATAAATTCTTTAGAGTTGTCTTGGATAACTGTATTACTGAGAATACATGAATCATTCATAGCTAATCATCTGACAAAGTTGATGTTGCTTTGTACACATAACATTTCAGTTTACATCAGCTCATGTAAGTCTTTCCAGGTTTTTCTGAGAGCATCTGGCTCATTTTTTCTTACAGCACAATAGGATTCTGTTACAATCATATAGCACAGATTGTTCAGCCACTCCCAAATAGATGGGAATACTATCAATGTCCTATTCTTTGTCCCCTAAAAAAAGAGCTAGTGTAAATATTTTTGTACATCTAGGTCGTTTTCCTTTTTTATCTACTTTTGAATACATAGATATTAGTGATATTGCCAGTAAGGGTTATACATAGTTTGCTAACCCTTTAGGCATACTTGCAAATTGCATGAAAGGATGGTTGAATTGGTGAAGTTAGGTGGTGCAATAGAGAGAGAACCAACATTGAAACAATGAGGACCTGAGTTCAAAGATTACTTCAGACACTTGACACTTACCAGTTGTGTGACCCTCGAAAAGTGACCCAATGGTTGAATCAGTTTATAACTCCACCAACACGGTATTAATGTTTCATTTTCACATATACCCCCAATATTTGTCATTTTCTTTTTCTGGCCTTTTAGCTAATCTGGTAAGTATGAGATAATACCTCAGAATTGTTTAATTTGCATTTCTCCAATTAATACTGAGTTAGAGGATTTTTTTCATATGAATATGGATAGCTGTGATTACTTCATTTGAAAATTGTTTGAATATGTTGATCATATATGATGTGGGGAATGTATCTTATTTTGTTTTTTATAAATTTGGCTCACTTCTCATTTGAGAAACGAAGACATCAACAGAGTAATTGCTTCAATTATTTTGTTTATATTTAATTTTCAATATTCATTTCCACAAGATTTTGAGTTACATAATTTCTCCCTGTCTTTCCCCTACCCATACTCCAAAATAGCTAGCCTACTAAAACCCCTTCCCCCAATCTGCTCTCTCTTATATCCTCCCCCATTCATACTCTAACTTTATTTTTTTATTAATTTATTAGTTTAGTTTTAGTTAACAAGATTCAGTTCCATAGTTCCTTGATTTTCAAATTTCCTTTCCCTCCCACCCCCACCCCCCATAACAGAATATAGTCCAGTATAGGATCTGCAAATACTTTCATATTAGACATTAGTCCAATTAAAAAGGCATATTGTGGGGGCGGCTAGGTGGCGCAGTGAATAGAGCGCCGGCCCTGGAATCAGAACGACCTGAGTTCGGAGCCGGCTTCCGACGCTTAATCCGCACAAACAAAAACCTAGCCGTGTGACCTTGGGCAAGTTACTTAACCCCAATTGCCCGAAAGGGGCGGCTAGGTGGCGCAGTGAGTAAGAGCGCCGGCCTCGGAGTTTGGATGACCCGAGATCAGATCCGGCCTCAGAAAATGAGCACCCACGCATAAATAATGACTAGCCGTGTAACCTGGAGCAAGTTACTTAACCCCAATTGCTTTAAAAAAAAAAAAAAAAAAAAAAAAAAGGCATATTGTACTAGGAGGGATGAAAAATGGCAAAGAAGAAATAAAACTAAACAATGAAAAGAAAAATATCAATTAGTTTGCTTCCATCAGGATTCAAACTCAGTTCCTTCTAGTTATTTCTCTGGATGTCGCATTTCTCTCCTTCATGAGTCTTTCGGGATTGACTTATATCACTGCATTGCTGAAAAGAGTCCAGTCTGTCATAGGTGGTCATCACACATATGTTGTGTCTGTGTTTGTATACAAATTTCTCCTGATTCTACTCTTCTCACTCAGCATCAATTTGTATAAGCCTCTCCAGGTAAATATGGAAACCGTCTCCTCCTCGTTTCTTATAGCACAATAATATTTCATTACATTCATATACCACGATTTGTTTAGCCATTGCTCAATTGATGGGCACCCTTTTAATCTCCAATTCTATTCAACCACGAAAAGAGCTGCTATAAATATTTTATGGGTCTTCCTCCCTCTTCTATTATATCTTTGGGATATAACCCTAGAAATGGTATTGCTGGGTCAAAGGGTATGAAATTATTTATAGCCCTTTGTGCATAATTCCAGATTGTTCTCCAGAATGGTTGGATAAGTTCACAACTCAACCAGCAATGCATTAGTGTTCTAATTTGCCCACATCCTCTCCAGCATTTGTCATTTTCCTGTTTTGTCATCTTAGCCAATCTGACTGGAGAGATGTGGTATCTCAGAGTTGTTTTGATTTGCATTTCTCTAATCAATAGTGATTTAGAACATTTCTTCATATGCTTAAATATATCTTTAATTTCTTTCCCTGAAAACTGCCGGTTCATATCCTTTGACCATTTATCAACTGGGGAATGACTTGTATTCTTATAGATTTGTCTCAATTCTCAATAAATTTTAGAAATGAGTGCTTTGTCAGAGACATAGGTTGTAAAAATTCTTTCCCAATTTCCCACCTCCCTCTTGATCTTGGTTACATTGCCTTTGTTTGTACAGAAGCATTTCAATTTAATGTAATCAAAATTTTCCATTTTGCATTTTATAATGCTCTCTAATTCTTGTTTGGTCCTAAAGTCTTCCCCTCTCCACAAATCTGACAGGTAAACTATTCCTTGCTTTCCCAGATTGCTTACAGTATCATCTTTTATACCTAGGTCATGCACCCATTTAGACTTGGTTTTGGGATATAGTGTTAGATAATGGTCTATGCCCAGTTTCTGCCATACTGTATTCCAATTTTCCCAGACGTTTTTGTCAAATAGTGCATTCTTATCCCAAAAACTGGGGTCGTTGGGTTTATCAAACAATATATTACTATATTCATTAACTGCTGGGTCACCTGCACCCAATCTATTCCATTGATACACAACTCTACTCCTCTGCCAGTACCAAGCAGTTTTGATGACTGCTGCTGTATAATACAGAATAAAATCTGGCATAGCTTGTCCACCTTCCCTAGCATTTCTTTTCATTAATTCCCTTGATGTTCTAGACCATTTGTTTTTCCAAATAAATTTTGTTACTATTTTGTTTAGTTTGGGTAAAATTGTCATTTTTATTATATTAGCTCTCCCCAGCCATGAGCAATTGATATTTTTTCCAATTAGTTAGATTTTATTTTATTTGTTAGAAGTGTTTTGTATTTGTGATCATATAGGTCCTGGGTTTGTTTTGGCAGGGAGATTTCCAAATATTTTATGATGTCTAAAGTGACTGCAAATGGGATTTCTCTTTCTATCTCTTGCTGTTGAATTACATTACAGATATACAGGAATGCTGAGGATTTGTGGGGGTTTATTTTATATCCTGCAACTTTGCCTAATTTATTTATTGTCTCAAGTAGTTTTTTACTTGTTTCTCTTGGATTCTCTAAGTATATCATCATATCATCTGCAAAGAGTGATAGCTTGGTCTCTTCTTTGCCTAATTGGAATCCTTTGATTTCCTTTTCTTTTCTAATTGCAAATGCTAACATTTCTAGTACCAGATTGAATAAGAGGGGTGATAGTGGACACCCTTGTTTCACTCCTGATCTTATTGGAAATACTTCTAGTTTATGCCCATTGCATATAACATTGCTGATGGTTTTAAATAGTTGCTATCAACTATTTTAAGGAAGGCTCCATTTATTCCTATATTTTCTAGTGTTTTGAATGGGAACAGATTTTGTACTTTGTCAAAAGTCTTTTCTGCATCTATTGTGGTTTCTCCTAGTTTTATTGTTGATATGATCAATTATACAGATGATTTTCCTAATATAAAACCATCTTGCATGATGATCAAAGTGTATTATTTTTGTAATAAGTTTTTGGAGTCTTTTGGCTAATATTTTATTTAAAATTTTTGCATCTAAATTCATGAGGGAAATTGGTCTACAATTTTCTTTCTCTGTTTCATCTCTTTCTGATTTAGAAATCAGTACCATATTTGTGTCACATAAAGAATTTGATAGGAATCAATTTTCACTAATATTCCCAAATAATTTTTACAGTATTGGAATGAATTGTTCTTTAAATGTTTGATAGAATTCACTAGTGAACCCATCTGGCCCTGGGAATTTTTTCTAGGGAGTTCATAGATGGCTTGTTTGATTTATTTTTCTGAGATGGGGTAATTTAGGTAATTCACTTCCTCTTCAGTTAATATTGGCATATTATAATTTTGTAAATATTCATCCATTTCACTAATATTGTCATATCTATGTGCATACAATTGGGAAATATAATTCCTAATTATTTTTTTTATTTCCTCTTCATTGGAGGTAGATTCACCCTTTTCATTTTTGCTACTCATAATCTGGTTTTCTTCTTTCTTTTTTTATCATATTGACTAAGGGTTTATCAATTTTATTGTTTCTTTTCTTAAAACCAGCTCTTACCTTTATTTATTAATTCAATACTTTTCTTTTTTTTTAACAAATGCTTTATTAACTTCTGGTTTACATTATTCATTTCCACCAGATTTTGAGTTACAATTTTACCCCCATTTTTCCCCTACCCACCACCCCCAAATAGCAGTCCCACAAGATATCCCCTCATCCAATCTGCTCTCTCCCATATCTTCTCCCATAACCCCTTTGACTTTACCATTAGGGTGAGGTGATTCTATATGCCCCAATGCATTAACACCTTCTCTTGCAATTACATGCAAAGTAGTATTAATAATAGTATTTATATATATTTGAAACATTTAATTTTGAAACCTCGAATTTCAGATCCATTCCCTTCCTCCCTTGTCACCCATTCCCTCTGGGAAGAAAAGTAATTCAGTATGTGTTGTACCTGTATAGCTATGCAAAACTTTAACATAGTAGATATATTAAAAAAAAAAAAAAGCTGCTTATAATTACCTCCCAACCATCCCAGCCCCCACCTGGTCCATTCCCTACTTTGATCCTATCCCTCTTCGATATTTGGTACTTCCAACCTCCCTTCCCCCCAGAATGCCCGCCCCTCCATCACCCCCCCTCATCCCCATTCCCTCTACTCTCAAGCAGGGTGTGATATTCCATTTAGTATGTATGTCATTCTCTCCCTGAGCTAAATTCAATGAGAATATGGTTTTGCTTTTTTGTCTTCCTTTTCTTGCCCTCCCCTGCAACCACTTCCCCTTACTTCTTCTACATGAGTTAGTTTACCCTACCCTGTCTCTCCTAGTCTCCTCTTGCCACTTTACTCCCTCACCTCGTAAATTCACCCCTTAAGTATAATCTCTTCCCACCAAACCTCCCCTGAAACAAAATAATCAGTATTGCTGGATAGATGACCCTTGGCTTCAATACAAGCTCTTTTGTCCTCTGGAATATCATATCCCATGCCTTTCAATCCCTCAGTGTAGAAGCTGCCAGGTCCTGTGCTATTCTGATTGTGTTTCAGAAATATTGAACTTGTTTCTTCCTGGCTGCTTGGAGTATTTTTTCCTTGATCTGAAAATTTTGTCATATTTCACATTGCCTTCTATTCTTTCATTTGTTTGGATCTGTTTAACAGCATCTTGATTTCTCATAATGTCATTACCTTCCATTTGCTCCAGTCTATCTCTGAAGGAATGAATCTCCTCAGTGAGCTTTTGACATTTTATTCCCATCTGGCCAGAGGATGTTCAAGGTCTGCCTGACATCTTGGTCCTGACTAGAAACATTGAGATAATTCCATTCTGCTCAAGGGAGAATAGCAGAACATCCTACCTCTCCTCTTCCCCCCTCTCCAAGCAATCTAAGTCATACATGTACAATTATGTTAATATATTTTCACATTAGTCATGCTCTGAAAGAACAATCAGAATAAACGGGGGAAAAAAAACCATAGAAATATTTTGAAAATAGTACTCTTTGTTTTGTATTCCAGATCCTTAGTTCTTTCTCTGGGAGGGGTTAACATTTTCATTTACAAATCTTTTGGAATTCTCATGAATCATTGGGTTACTGAGAAGAGCCAAGTCTATCATAGTTAATCATTGCACAATTTTGCTGTTGCTGTGTACAGTGTTCTCTTGGTTATGCTGATTTCATTCAGTATCAGTACATCTAAGTCTTTCTTGATTTTTCTTAAATTCACCTACTCATTGTTTCTTTTTTTAAATATTTATTTTAATCTTCAATATTCATTTCCATAAGATTAGAGTTCCAAATTTTCTCCCCATCTCACCTTCCCCCCACCCCAAGATGTCATGCATTTTGATTACCCCTCACCCAGTCTGTCCTCCCTTTTATCATTCCACTCCCCCTTCTATTACCCTTCCCCCTCACTTTCTTTCTTTTTTTTTTTTTTAAAGCAATTGGGGTTAAGTAACTTGCTCAAGGTTACAAGGCTAGTCATTATTTATGCGTGGGTGCTCATTTTCTGAGGCCGGATCTGATCTCGGGTCATCCAAACTCCGAGGCCGTTGCTCTTACTCACTGCTCCACCTAGTCGCCCCTTTAGGGCAATTGGGGTTAAGTAACTTGCCCAAGGTTACTCGGCTAGGTTTTTGTTTGTGCGGATTAAGTGTCGGAGGCCGGCTCCGAACTCAGGTCCTTCTGATTCCAGGGCAGGCGCTCTATTCACTGCGCCACCTAGCCGCCCCTCCCCCTCACTTTCTTGCAAGCAAAATAGGTTTCTGTACCACATTAACTGTACATGTAATTTTCCAGTTACTTGCAAAAACAATTTTAGTATGTTTTTGGTCTTTATTAATTTGTTTGTTTACTTTTGGTTTACAAGATTCGATTCCACAATTCCTTGAGTTTCAAATTTTTTCTCCTTCCCTCCCCTCCCCACCTCCCATGACAGCATAGAATCAAGTATAGGATCTGCAAATACTTTCACATTAGATATTAGTCAGGTTACAAATGTAGATTGTAACAGATGGAATGAACAAAGGGAAAGAGGAAACAAAAATAAAAAAGAAAAACAAAAAGAGCAGGTAGTTTGCTTCAATATGGATTCAAATTAAATTCTTTCTAGTTCTTTCTCTGGATGTATACATCTCCCTCCATCATAAGTGTTTTGGGATTGACTTATATCACTGTATTGCTGAGAAGAGTCCAGGCTATCAAAGTTGGTCATCACAAATATGTTGTGTCTGTAATTGTGTGCAAATTTCTCCTTGTTCTACTCTTCTCGCTCAGCATCAGTTTGTATAAGCCTCTCCAGGTAAATATGAAGTCCATCTGCTCCTCATTTCTTATAGCACAAGAGTATTCCATTACATGCATATACCACAACTTGTTCAGCCATTTCCCAATTAATGGGCACCCCCTTAATTTCCAAATCTTTGCCACCACAATAAATTTGTTTTAGAAACTCCAAGTTCCAAATTTTCTCGCTTCTTCCCTCCCCACCCACCCTCATTGAAAAAAACAAGCAAATCATTTGTGCATCAAATATACCATGAAGCCCTCATATGTGAATTGAAAGGAGGTAATAATTCAATTTCATGTGTGGAAACAAAAATAACTCCCACTATTGCACATCTTCAGTTTTTGAGGACAGGTTTGCCCTTTTGTCTCAATCCAGCAATTCAGCAAACTTACATATGAAAATCAACAATTGTTTCCATTTAGTCAGTAAAATTAATATAAATTTTATTTTTCACTTATATTTTCTTTTGCCATATATATCAGTTTCTTTCTCTCTTCTTGCACAGGACAGTCAATCTCTAGTATTGTGAGATTTCTGTGTAGATTATAGGGCTTTGGCTCTTGTTGTTTCTTACTCTTGAAATATTTTTTCCAAAGCATATTTTATTCTCTTATACTGTGACCAAAATTGCATTGACTTAATTGGATAATCATTGAACTATCTTTGAAGATCTTCTTGATATCTTTGAATAATTTTGAATACTGTGATTTTTTATACTTCTTCACTCTCTAATTCAAATACTATTACATAAGTTGGAAATATTTTCATGGTGGTTTATTAGCAAATATATGTTATAAGCCTTACATTATGGTTATAGAAGTGTAAAAAGAATTGGTAACTTTTATTGATTCTGTGGGCCATAAAGATAAAACCAAATCTCCATTTTTAGACTTACGTATGCAACGAGAATATGAGAGTTAACTATGTGTTTACTAGATATTTATTTTTTGCTATTGCAACAATTTGAAATTTTACGTGATTCATGTATTCCAGTAGAATATCTACTCACTTGTCACTTGGATAATTATCTCACATTTATAATATCAATAGATGAATTAATATTCATGGATAGTCTGAATATCATAGAATTTTTACTACCCTATGTTCCCTTTTCTACCACTGCTTTCATCATTGTAAGTGTGAAATGTATGTCATAGTATTGATTGTATTTGTTTTTTCAATTTTTATTTATTTTATGGGTTCAGAGAATCATTTTGAGCTACAGATGAATAGATATTAAAGGACATTTATTACCCATCCTCCATTTTATATGTGAGGAAACTCACGTAATTCTTAAATTCTAATGAACAAAGGCATGCCAAATTTAACATAACTAGTAAATGCCAGAACTAATATTTGATCTCAGCTTATCTAACTCCAGAGCTTTGCCCTATCCATGAACATAAAAACGATAATGCTTGGCAATTGGAGATAATCGTTTATAAAAACCAAGTCAAAATTTTTGAAAAAAGTGTGGAGAAAATTTCATTCCACCCTCATGCAGAATGTCTACTATAAATTTCAAATTAAAAAAGATTTTCCAAAGTATAGGAGGTCTTCTATATTATACTATTGGCAGTAAGCCTGCCTATATAGCCTCACTAATGTGATGCATTATCAAAAGTTTCATCTAATCACTGACATGGTAAAAAAGGGATAAGGAATGTACTTTTGTGCTAGGTGAGTTGTCAGTATAATTGCCTACCACTTGTTGTCCAAAAGTGATAGGGAATTATACTGACAACTCACCTAGCACAGAAGTACGTTTATCTTGCAGTGAAACTGTAAATGAACAATAACCAAACTTAGAACAGAAGGGAGAAAGGAGAAAGATGGTGGGATTGCCTTTGGGAGATTGGACAATTCATTTTATAACCCCCAAACATCCCTAACATCCCTCTGAAATAAAGGTTGATCTTTTTAACTATACCAGTCTGTTGATGATACGATATGAACACAAATCATGAAATGCTACAGTTTTTGAATAATTAAAATTGATGATAGTTAAAAAATGAGGAGCAAGAGATGAACCTATAGAGGAGGCTAGGTGGTACAGTGAATAGAGCACTGGCCTGGAGTCAGGAGGACCTGTGTTCAAATCCAGCCTGAGGCACTTAACACATAAAGTAACTGTGTGAACTTGGGCAAGCCACTTAACCCCAATTGCCTTCCAAAAAGAAAAAAAAAATGAACCTATAATATAGGGAGGTTGAGGATTAAGTAATGATACATTGATATGCATATAGTGTCAGAAGTTCTGGAGTAAATCCTCCAGCTCATTCAATAGAAGGATTGCCTGATTGGTATTTATGGCAAAGTGTGGAAAGGAGTAAAACCTGAATAAAAGATATACTGATATTTTTGGTCTTTTATATGCTTTTTACGGAGGGAGGATTTACACCATTGAGATAAAAAGTATTATCAACATATCAAAAATGTGACAAGGACAAAAATGTTCCATAAGATTACTTTATGGGGGGTGGAGTCACAACAATAGTGTGAAAGCAGGAACTTGCTTGAGCTCTCACTCCAACCACCTCCGATAACTATAAAAAAAAATTATTCTAAACACATTTTAGCGCTACAGAACCCACAAAGTGACAGAGAGAAGCAAATCTTCCACTGAAGGCAGCCTGGCAGGCTGACAGCAAGGGTGTATGGCACAGGGCTGGAAGCTGAGCAGAGTCCCCTGTGAGCCATGCCACCCCAGCCTTGTGGCAGAGACCCACCATAGTAGACTTCAGTGAATCACTAGCAACTGTGGTGGTTTCCAGACTTCTCAATCCATAAATACCAAGGAGAAAGTAAAAGCTTAGTGGGGGAACTCTGCTGCAACTGGGTGAGAAAAGAGAAGGGTCTGATCCCTACCCCTGGGGTGGTGGACTTGGCAGGTGTCTGCAACTGCATATGTATATGTGTATATATATATATATATATATATATATATATATATATATGTATATATATATGTATATATATAGATACATATTTATGTATAGATGTGTGTATGTATATATGTGTGTGTGTTTGTATGGGTGTACATGTATACATAGATAGAGGGCACAGGGTGAGTTGAATGTGAAGGGATGATATCAAAAAATAAAACTAAGAGGTGAGCGAGGAGTATATTAGCAGGAAAGGGGAAGAGATAGAATGGGGTGGATTATCTGAAAAAAAATTAGGCAGGAGAAGGCTGTTACAATGGAGGGGAAGAGCAGGAAGATGAAAGGGAAAGAGTCAAGCTTACTCACATTGAATTTGGCTGAGGGATGGAATAACATACACACCTAATTGGGTATCTTACCCTGCAGGAAAGTAGGTTCGAAGGGTATAAGAAGGGGGATAATAGAAGGGAGGATAAATTGTGGGAGAGAGTAGTTAGAAGCACACACTTTTTAAAAGCGACAGGGTGAGAGAAGAAAACTGAATAAATGGGGGATAGGATGGAGGGAAATACAGTTAGTCTTTCACAATATGACTACCATGAAAAAAGTTTTGCATTTCTACACATGTATAACATATATTGAATTGCTTGTTTTGCCATCACTGATGGGTGAGGAGGGGAGAAGGCAGAGAATCTGGATCTCAAAGTTTTAAAAACAATTGCTACATTTTTTTTTTCACATGGAACTGGGAAATAAGATGTATTTGCCAATGGCATATAGACATCCATCTTGCCCTACACTTAGGCAAGGGAAGGCTTGAGTGGGACATAAGAGAGGGAAGATTGGGGGAAGATGTATTCAGTACACTTGCTGTCTTGGAGTGGGGTGTAGGGGAGAGATAGGAAGAAAATCTGCAAGGAAACCTTTGTAAAATGAACTAGAAATAAATTTAAAGAAAAGATTACTAGGTAGTAGTTATGTGTGTAGAGAAGAAAAAAGATTCATTTTTAATGTTGTTGAAGCTGAATCAGCTAGACTTGTTTAAGTGATACAATAGGGAGTAAAGACAGAGAAGAGAAAAAATAAAGAATGACACTTAGGCTTCAAACCTTTAGATTGATTTGGAATTTTTGAGGAAGAGCAATGACTAACATAGAACACAAAATTGAGCTTATCATCTTATCTCTTAAGCATATTTTCCCTTATTCCCCTATTTCTGTATGCAGCACCATAATGAGTATTCTCTCTTGTGGAAAACATTATATTTATATTTGGCTTTATTTTCTTCCTCTTGCCTCATATCTAATTAAGTTCTAAAATTTTCTTTTCTTCTCCTGAAATTTTCTGGAATCTATTTCTTTCTCTGAAATCATATTAATATTGATTTAATTAAAGAGGTACCTGGTGTGTCAGTTGAAACAATCAATGGAAATGCTCAACTAATAAAGTATAAACCAGATTGTTGTAATAATCCTTGGAGGTGACAATATTATTCGTTGAAATAAGACATAGGTGTGAATGAAGTGGTTAATGAAACAAGCTAATTTCAGAAGGTGCACAGTGAAATAGTGGGCTAGTCTATTGCTTGACGACAATGAATTTGGGAGTTTATTTGGAACCAAATCCCTAAAAAGAAATACTTTGAATTCTTCTCATTGACTTTGTTATTGGAGAAATTGGATCAGCTAGGATTTGAGAGACTAAACCAATAGAAAATGATTGGCAAGAGAGTGATGCAACAGGGAAAATGCATAATGACAACCCCACAAGAGAAGAGTGAGTCATGGGCCCTAATGCAAGTGCAGAATGTCATCTATGGGATCAAGTTTCAGTACAGGAAACAGTAGTTGTGAGTTACCCTTTTCTGCACAAGTATCCTATTACTATCTTTCATTAACATTGAATTCTAAGTTTGTGCCCATCTTCTTATGTATGTTTTTGTAGATAAATATGTGGTTGAGCATGGTGTTTCACATCAATTGTTCTTACTGTGTAAAGTTATAGATACCACAAACTACAAGAGTAGGAATAGTGACAAGAGGGTGTTCAATAAAACTTGAGGTAATAGCCATGCTTTAAGAATAAAAAAATGTAATTTTGAATGGAAATTTGGGAATGCTTTTGGGATAAATAAGAAGAGATATTAGAGTAGTATAATCATTGCCACCCAGTTAGATTTAGGATGCAAAAGCATCCTAAAATGACTTCCTCCTCATATTCTTT
This sequence comes from Gymnobelideus leadbeateri, assembly GCA_011680675.1. Taxonomy (NCBI): domain Eukaryota; kingdom Metazoa; phylum Chordata; class Mammalia; order Diprotodontia; family Petauridae; genus Gymnobelideus; species Gymnobelideus leadbeateri. Next base: position 116,123 of record WOXC01009019.1, on the reverse strand, counting down.
CTTTACTTTCTCTAATACAGACATGTTTTCATTTCTTAAATAATCTAACATGTTCATAGGACTAGGCACATGGCCACTTTGCTAAAAAATTGAAAAAAGCAGTGTTACTTTGTTGCCTACTGAGTAGTAGTTTACTAGCCTTCAAAGCTGTATGCAAACTATCTTTCCAAATCTGTTTCAAGTTGATCTCTTGAATGTACTGTATAATCAATTGTAATTACCTCATTTACTAGAATATGGTTTGCAATTTCTTACTTCCATGCTTTAGCTCATTGTATTTCCTATTCCAGTAATCCCCTTTACATTTGTTAAATTTTCATTTATTCTTTAAAGACTATGAAAGGCTAGCACTTGAATAAAATTTCTCTGATTCCCTTGAATTCTAATAATTGTCTCTTTTCAAGTGTTCATAACACTATTTTGCACTTCTTTGTTGAACTTTTTAAATATTGTTAATTTAATATATTTATCTATGTTATTGACTCATTTCCTCTACTGAATTGTAAGCTCCATAAGGGTAGGAATCTGGTCCTTTAAACTGTCTACCTCATTTAGCACCAAGCAAAGAAATTGATGCTCATTGGGAATTTAATATTTCTAAATGAATTGAACAAATGGAAAAGACAAATATATTTTGAAGAAAAGTAATTGAAACAGAGATATATTGGGAATAATCTATAGAGTACTAGTGACACAGTATTAAAGGTAGGTTAAAACACGGGAACTAAAAATGCAGTAATTATTAATCTGCTAAATTTATTATATTATGATTTTTAAAACTATCACACTATATAAAGCCATGCTGCTTCCCTTTTTTGAATTAATATTTTTTTAAGTCTAAAAGATTATTTATTTTAGTAGCTTCTCTGTCCCTTTAAAAAAAAGCAGGCGGCTAGGTGGCTCAGTGAGTAGTGGCCGGACTTGGAGTCAGAAAGCTCTGAGTTCGGATGTGGCCTCAGACACTAACACACACAAACAAAACCATAGCCCTGTGACCTTGGGCCAGTTACTTAATCCCAATTGCCTTCCAAATGAATGAATGAATGAATGAATGAATGAATAAATAAATTAATTAATTAGTAATAAAAAGATAATTCATTTCTGGATCAGAGTTTGAAATTCCTAATAGTAATGAAAAATAAGGATACAACACTGGGAATTTGACAAAGATGATAAATTGATATAGAAATCATTTTCAAAATTTGCCAAACAGGAATGCAGGATAAGTAATTCCTATTCATGCTGAATAAAATCAACTGTTTTATCAGGGCCTAAATGTATAGAATTAAGAGCATAACAATGGGCAGAATTCGCTTAGAAAATAAAACTTCTGGGGGCGGAGCCAAGATGGCAGAGTAGAAACAGCTCCTCCAAGCCTCTCTGCCCCCAGATTCTCCACAAACTATGTAAAAAAGGACTCTGAACAACTTCTGGAGCCCCAGCACCCACAGAACGACACAGAGAAGCTAACCTCCCGCTGAGGACAGCCCAGCAGCCCTGCAGGAAGGACCAGCGCAGTGGTCTGGGAGCCGGCAGCGCGCAGAGCGCAGAGCACAGGAGCCGAGCCCAGCCGAGCCTAGGTCCACGTGAGCCGAGGTTTTAGCCCCAGGGCGGCAGGGCCAGCAGCAAGCTGGAGGAACCCCAGAACACCAGGAGACTCCAGAATTATCAACATAGACTTGCCTAGGACAAAGTAAGAGGTTAGTGTCCTATAGACTTTGGGACCTGTATTTGGGGAATGCGTCAGCTCCCTCCCCTGGGGGCTAGAAGCCGCTGAGGAGACACGCCATTTTGTAGTTTTCAGAGGCATTTCCGGCTCCCAGCCTACAAATCTTGGGGAGATCCAGCGATCAGTCTTGGGGGGTAATCACTCTTGCTTTAACCTCCCTGGATCTGGATTGTGATCTAGGGTGGAAGTTGTGGGTGGGTTTACAGCTTGCCAGAAACGGAAGTTGCCCCCACACGTTCGGGACGAAAATTCCTCTATCTGGCCTTAAAGCCATAGTGTGGCAACAAGCCTAAAAGTCAAGCAATTAAGTGGCAACATGCCAAGGCAAAGGAAACAGAAAAATGCAACCCTAGACTCCTATTTTGGGGGCATAGAGCGGGAAAAGGACTGTGAGGTCAGAAGTCCTGCTCCAAAAGCCCCAGGGGAAAACATGAGTGGTTGCAGGCCATAGAGGACCTTAAGAAGGACTTTAAAAATCAAATAAGAGAAGTGGAGGAAAAATTAGAAAGAGAAATGAGAAGGATGCAGGAAAAGTATGAAATGAGGGTCAACAGCCTGACTGAGGAAAACAACACCTAAAAAAATAGACTAGCTCAAATGGCAAAGGAGGCCCAAAAGGGCAATGAGGAGAAGAATGCCTTAAAAAGTCGAATTTGCCAGATGGAAAAAGAATCTCAAAAATTCACTGAGGAGATTCATTCCTTCAGCGTTAGACTGAAGCAAATGGAAGCTAGTGACATTCTGAGAAATCAAGATGCTGTTAAGCAGATCCAAACAAACGAAAGATTAGAAGGCAATGTGAAATATCTCATGGGAAAAACCACTGATCTGGAGAATAGATCCAGGAGAGACAATTTAAAAATTATTGGACTACCTGAAAGCCATGATCAAGGAAAGAACCTAGAAATCACCCTTCAAGAAATTCTCAAGGAAAACTGCCCTGATGTTTTAGATCCAGAGGGCAAAATAGAGGTTGAAAGAATCCACTGATCACCTCCTGAAAAAGATCCCAGAAAGAAAACTCCCAGAAATATTATAGCCAGGATCCAGAATCCCCAGATCAAGGAGAAAATACTACAAGTGGCCAGGAAGAAACAATTTCAATATTGTGGAAACACAATCAGAATGGCCCAGGACCTGGCAGCTTCTACACTGAGGGATCGAAGGGCATGGAATATGATATTCCAGAGGGCAAAAGAACTGGGAATGAACGCAAGGGTTCAAGAGATGCCTGAGAATGTAATCAGGGAAAAGAAATCAAAAGAACTTATCAAATTTGAACTATTTACATTCCTATATGGAAAAGCAATATCTGTGACTGATGATATCTTTCTCACTATGAAAATAATGGAAGAAGGGGTTGTGGTCATATGAATACATATATGAATGTGTGTGTATATGGTTACAGTTATATATGGATAGAGGGCATAGGTTGAATTTGTTGGGAAGGGAGAGTACTCAAGGGATGAAATTATGAGGTGAGAGAGGAAAGTGGCAAGAGGAGATGGGGAGAGACATGGTAAGGTAAACTATCTCATGTAGGGGAAGTGGGTGCAAAGGAGGGGGAGAATAAGGGAGGCTAAAAAGGCAAAACCACATTCACATTGAATTTGGTTCAGGGAGAAAATGACATACATACTAAATGGGATATCTCAACCTGCAGCAGGATAGGGGAAGGGGGATGAGAGGAGGGATGATGTATGGGAGGGCATCCTTGGGGTGAGGGGAGGTTGGAAGTACCCACTATAGAAGAGGGACAGGATCATGTAGGGAATGGACCAGGTGGGGGGTGGGATGAGTGGAGGGAATTATAAGCAGCCTTGTACAATATATCTACTATGATAATGTTTTGCATAGCTAGACATGTACAACATATACTGAATTATTTATATCCCAAGAAGGAATGGGTGACAAGGGAGGAAGGAAATGGATCTGAAATTCAAGGTCGTAACATTAAATGTTTCAAATATATATATAAATACTATTATTAATACTCTTTTGCCTATAATTGGGAGATAAGACGTGCAGGCATTGGGACACAAAGATTCATCTTCCTCTAATGGAAAAGTCAATGGGGGTATGGGAGAAGGTATGGGAGAGAGCAGATTGGAGGAAGCGATATCTTGTGAGACTGCTATTCTGGGAGGTTGGGTAGGGGAATAATGGGGGGAAAATGATTGTAACTCAAAATCTGGCGGAAATGAATGATGTAAAAGAGAAGTTAATAAAGTATTTGTTTAAAAAAAAGAAAAAAAGAAAAAAAAAGAAAAGAAAACTTCTAACATACTTGATTTTCAAAGCATATCAGGGCATAATTCTAAAGGATATAGAAACTTAATCATTAGTTTTTCGTTGCACTTGAAAAAAAGTCATATCTTATATCACAGCTAGTAAACAGAAAAATACCACATCAATATTTTTTGTATAGAATATGGTATATACATAGGAACAATTTAATCAAAGGTAACATGGAGGGAAATGAAAACTTAGTCTGTAAAATAAATAATAAATGCTTGAGTTTAAAGAGGTCAGTGACAGACATAAAAACTGGTAGTATAAATATATAGCAATGATGCGATATTCACTGGACTGATAGTAACTGTAAAATACCAACACAGTTCTCAATTGCAAAGTATAACAGATTCTTCATATAGAAAACAGAAGCAAAACATTTATTCATATATTAGAAAACCAAACCCCTAGACCAGAAAGCTGAATCCATCATAATAGCAAAGAATTTAATAAACCAAAACACTACAGAGAGCCACATCATCCTTTAAATTTTCCACAAACCAACACTCACAAACCCAGCTGTCTCCTTCTCTGCCATCCTGTCTTTCCCACCATCCAGGTTTCTGTGGGCTCTGCTCCAGTCTTCAGGAAACTTCTCCCAACACTTGCTCCAGGTGATTACATTAGACCTATTAGAAGACAGGGAAGACATTCAAATCAGGAAATGTCTTCAAATTCCTTTAGTCTTATTAAGGGGCAGTGAAGATCTTCAATTTCCTATTACCATTGCAATAATTTAAATAGAAAATAGAGCTATCACATTAGATGAGTCCACTTCTTAAAATCTATGTCACCATAGTAAAGCTACTTAACTGTTGTGATTCCCACTTTTCAGTTCTATAAAATGAGTGGCTTAGATAATGTGGTTTCTTTTTTCTTTTGATATATTTTGATATATTTTATATTTGTTTTGTTTTGATATATTTTATATTTCCTCTATTACAGGTTAAATTAATCTTTTACATTTTTTCTTAAGGTTTGAATTCCAAATGTTATACTGCCCTCCATTTTCTCCCCCATCCCTGAGAAGGTAAGCAAACAGATATAGGTTGTACATGTACAATTGTGGAAAATATTTTATATTAGTCATTTTGTACAAGAAGACTAAAATAAAAGCTAAAGAATGGAAGTAGAAATGTAATGTTCTTCAGTGTATATTTAAACAAAATCAGTTTTTACCCTGGAGGCTGATAATAAGAAAAAGTAGGGATGACTCAGCAATACCACTACTAGATCTGTACAACTAAAAGATCAAAAGAAAAGACTAGAGATATAGATGTATGTATTTATGTGTGTATGTATGTATGTATGTGTGTATGTATGTATGTATTTCCCCTCTTTGAATCAATTTATAAGTTCAAGTGTTTCCCACAGACCCACATGCAAAACTACGCCCTGCAGCATAAAACCTCTTCCTTTCTCAGCTCTTTAATGTGAGATAATTTCCCCCATTCTTCCTCTTCCTTCCCCCTTCTCCAAGAGACATCCTTCCTTCTTGCATATCCATTGTTTACATAATTCCAAAATTATTGACTCATTCCATCACCTTTTTTTCCTATGTAGATTCTTTCTATGTTCCATCATAATTAAAATAAAAAAAATATTCCCTTCTCCATAAATCTGACAGGTAAACTATTCTTTGCTTTCCCAGACTGCTTACAATATCAGCCTTTATACCTAGATTTTACATTCATTTAGACTTGATTTTGATATAAGGTGTTAGATAATGATCTATGCCCAGTTTCTGGCATAATATATTCTAGTTTTCCCAGCAGTTTTTTGTCAAATAGTGAGTTCTTATGCCAAAACCTGTGGTCCTTTGACTTATCAATCACTAGATTCCTATATTCATTGACTGCTGATTCTCACGTGCGCAATCTACTCCATTGCTTCACTACACTATTCCTCAGCCAGTACCAAGTAGTTTTGATGACTGCTGCTTTATAACACAGATTAAAATCTGGTATAGCTAGGCCACCTTCCCTAGCATTTCTTTTCATTAATTCCTTTGATATTCTGGACCTTTTGTTATTCCAAATGAATTTTGTTACTATTTTTTCTAGCTCTGTAAAGTGTTTGTTTGGGGGGATAGATTTATTGGTATGGCACTAAATATGTAATTTATTTTAGGTAAAATTGTCAATTTTATTATATTAGCTTGACCCATCCACAAGCAATTGATGTTTTTCCAATTAGTTATATCTGACTTTATTTATGTGAAAAGTGTTTTATTGTTGTGTTCATATAGGTCCTGGGTTTTTTCTAACATGTAGATTCCCAGATATTTAATACTGTCCACTGTAACTTTAAATGAGATTTCTCTTTCTATCTCTTGCTGTTGGATTTCATGAGAGATATATAGGAATGCCAAGGATTTATGTGGGTTTATTTTATATCCTGAAACTTTGCCAATTTTATTTATTGTCTCAAGTAGGTTTTTTACATGATTTTCTTGGATTCTCTAAGTATATCATCATATCATCTGCAAAGAGTGATAGCTTAGAGTATTCTTTGCCTAATTTGATTATTTGAGTTCTTTTTATTCTCTTATTGCTACTGCTATCATTTCTAGTACCACATTGAATGAGAGGTGATAGTGGGTACACTTGTTCAACCCCTGATCTTATTGGAAATGCTTCTAGCTTATCTCCATTATTTATACTACTTGCTGATGGTTTTAGACATATACGACTTATTATTTTAAGGAAGGTTCTGTTTATTCCTGTAATTTCTATTGTTTTTAATAGGAATGGGTGTTGTATTTTGTCAAAATCCTTTTCTGCATCTATTGAGATAATCATATGATTTATGCCAGTTTTGTTGTTGATATGATCAATTATCTTGATAGTTTGACTAATATTGAAACTTCCTTGCATTCCTGGAATAAATCCTACCTGAACAAAGTACATTATTCTTGTGATAAGCTGCGGTAGACTTTTTGCTAAATGTTGAATATATATTCATGAGGGAAATTGTTTATAATCTTCTTTCTCTGTTTTGTCTCCTCCCAATTTAGGTATAAATACTGTACTTTTGTCATTAAAAATTGATAGTACTGGAGGTGGCTAGGTGGCGCAGTGAATAGAGCGCTGTCCCTGGAGTCAGAAGGACCTGAGTTCAGATCCGGCCTCAAACACTTAAAACACAGAAACAAAAAAACCTAGTCGTGTGACCTTGGGCAAGTTACTTAAACCCAATTGCCGTCCAAAAAAAAAATTTTGGTAGTACTCCTTCTTCACTAGTTTTCCCAAATAGTTTGTAAAGTATTTGGAGTCAATTGTTCTTTAAATGTTTAATAGAATTTGCTGCTAAATGCATCTTTACCTGGAGATTTTTTCCTAGGGAGTTTGTTGATGTCTTGTTGAATTTCTTTTTTCTGAGATGGGGTTTTTAAAGTAATTTCCTTCCTCTTCAGTTAATCTAGACAACTTATATTTTCATAAATATTCATCCATTTCACAAAGATGGTCAAATTTATGCACATACAATTGGACAAAATAATTCCTAATTACTGTTTTAATTTTCTCTTCATTGGAAGTAGATTCATCCTTTCCATTTCTGATGCTCATAATTTGGTTTGCTTTTGTCTTTTATTTATCATAGTTACTCAAGGCCTATCAAGTTTACCGTCTTTTTTTTTTTTCATAGAGCCACCCTTACACTTATTTATTAATTCAATAGTTTTCTGAATTTCAATTTTATTAATCTCTCTTTTGGTATTCATTATTTCTAATTTAGTATTTATTTGGGGATTTAGAGTTTTTTTTTTCTTTTTCTAGCCTTTTCAGGTGCATTCCCGATTTATTGACTTCCATTTTGTCTATTTTATTCATATATACATTTAGGACTATAAAACTTCCCCTAAGAAATACATTTGCTACATACCAAAAGTGTTGGTATGTTGTCAAATTATTGTTATTCTCTTGAATGAAGTTGCTGATTGTTTCTATAATTTCTTGTTTGCCCCACTCATTCCTTAGGATTAAATTATTTATTTTCCAATTAGTTTTTCATCTATCTTTCCATGGCCCTTTATTACATATGTTTTTTCTTGCATCATGATCTGAGAAGGATGCATTTGATATTTTTGCCTTTCTGCACTGAATTGTGATGTTTTTATGCCTTAATACATGGTCAGTTTTAGGGTATGTTCCATGTACCACTGAGAAGAAGGTATATTTCTTTATACCCCCATTACATTTTCTTAAGAGATCTATCATATCTAGCCTCTCTAAAATTCTATTCACCACCTAAATTTCTTCCTTATTTATTTTGAATTTAGATTTAGCAAGTTCAGAGAAGGGAAGATTGAGCTCCCCCCACCAGTACAACTTTGCTATCTATTTCTTCCTCTAATTCCGTTAAATTTTCCTCTAGTAATTTGGATCCTATACCATTTGGTGCATATATGTTAAGTAAGGATATTGCTTCATTCTTTTTTTTTAAAGCAATTGGGGTTAAGTAACTTGCCCAAGGTTACACGGCTTGGTTTTTGTTTGTGTGGATTAAGTGTCGGAGGCCAGCTCCGAACTCAGGTCCTTCTGACTTCAGGGCTGGAGCTCTATTCACTTCGCCACCTAGCCGCCCCTGATATTGCTTCATTCTTGATGGTTCCTTTTAGCAGGATATAGTTGCCTTCCTTATCTCTTTTAATTAGATCGATTTTCTTTTTGCTTCATCTGAGATAAGGATTGGTACCCCTGCTGTTTTTTTTTTTTTAATTTCAGCTGAAGAATAATATATTCTACTCCAGCCTTTTACCTTTACCCTGTGCATATCCCCTTGTTTCAAATGTTTTTCTTTTAAAACACATATTGTAGGATTTTGTTTTTTAATCTTTTCTGCTGCTATCCACCTCCATTTTATGGGATTTATCCTATTTACATTCACAGTTATGATTACCATCTGTGTCTTTCCCTCCATTCTATTTCCTCCTCTGTTTCTGTTTTTACTTCTTCCTTCTCCCTTCCCCTCCTTAAGAGTTTTCCTTTTGACCACTGCCTCCCTCAGTATTCCTCCCTGTGCCCACCCTCTTCACCCACCCTTTCCCTTTACTACAATTCCTTTCCTTCTAACCCCCTCCCTTTCCCCCCTTACCCCTCCTACTGCCTGTAGGGTACAATAGAGTATGTTATTCCCTACTTGTACCTAAATGGATGAGAGTAAATGTTATATAATGCTCTTCTCCCTTGCTCTTTTTTCTCTATCATAATGATTTTTTGTGTGTTTTCACATTAGAATCCAAAACTTAAACAATTATGTAGATTATGTTCCTCCTTGAACTTGAACCAATGAGATTGAAGTTCATATGATGCTCATCTCCCTCCCTTCTTTCCCTCTTCTATAGTATGTTTTTATACCTCTTCATGTGGCATAATTTATTTTTTTGCCTCATCCTTTCTTTTCTCCCATTACAGTTGTTTTGTACCCCTAATAAGTTTTTTTTTTTTTTTATCATCAGATTTGTTAATTTATAACCACTCCTTCTATCTATGTATATTCCTTTTTAAATGTCACAATAATTATATAAATTTCAATATTGACAGGTATCACCTTCTCATATAGGGACATAAAAGTTTGCTCTTATTGATTCACAGGTTATTTGTACTTGTGTGTTTGTTGGTGTGTTTTCCTTGTTAATCTCCCACACTCTGTCTCCCAGTGGATTCTGTCACTCTAAAATCCATTCAGATTCACTCTTTATAGGTTAGTAACAGAATTCATTAATTCATGGAGGACCTCAGAATAGTTCCTGCTTCGGTTTTGCCATCTTGGCTCCACCCCCTGTTGACTCATTTTCATGGTTTTCTTGTATCATTCTCATTTCTTTCCCTAATATTTCCTTTATCACCTGTATTTGATTTGTAAAACCTTCTTGAACTCTTCCACTAATTCCTTTTGGTACTGAAACCAATTCATATTTTTTTCTTTTAGGCTTTGGATACTTTTAACTTGTCTCCTTCTCAACTTACATTTTTTTTTAAAGCAATTGGGGTTAAGTAATTAAGTCATTATTTATGCGTGGGTGCTCATTTTCTGAGGCCGGATCTGATCTCAGGTCATCCCAACTCCAAGGCCGGCGCTCTTACTCACTGTGCCACCTAGCTGCCCCTTTAGGGCAATTGGGGTTAAGTAACTTGCCCAAGGTTACATGGCTAGGTTTTTGTTTGTGTGGATTAAGTGTCTGAGGCCGGCTCTGAACTCAGGTCCTTCTGACTCCAGGGCTGGCGCTCTATTCACTGTGCCACCTAGCCGCCCCTCAACTTACATTTTTATCTCCCCTGTGACTATAGTAGCTTTCTATAGTCAGGATATTTATTGTTGTTGTTGTTGTTGTTGTTCACTCTTTTTTAGCCTATTTCTTGACATTTAACTTTATATTAAAGTTGCTGGTTGCTCCTGAGGTATACAGTGTATGTCCCAAATTTAGGTGTTGTTTTTTTTTTTTTTTAATGTAGCTATTTTCTGATGTAGATCTGGGGTTCTTTAAGCTTTCATTCCTTTCAAGATGGTATGATCTAAGGATAGATTTGTTTACCACTGTATTAGTCTGTGTTCTGGTTTGTGAGAAACTACAAACATTCTTTTTGTTCTTCTTATATTGGAACTGTGACCAGCATGCCTACTCTTCTGGCCACAAGCCCTGTTTGCTAGTTATCCTCCTTGCCTGACACTGTGACCAAAACTGTAATCCACATACAAGTACAAGCAATGTAACAGTCCTGAATCCCTTGACAGCAAAAGGACCTTCTTAATCTTCTTTTGACCAGTTGTTCAACCTCTTAAAAATCTGTTGGCAGAGAGCTCTGAAAACAGTGATTTCTGCTCCTGATTCACTCAGCCTGCTGATGGTTTCCTATCATGAAGCCTTGGTTGAAATGTGCTCCAGTCTCCTGCTGTTGCAGTAAATCTTTTCTGCTGAACTTCTAAGTTTTATTTGGCTTTTATTTGTGGGTTCTGCAGTTCTAGAATTTTTATTAAGGCATTATTTAAAATTGTTTTGCAGAGATCCTGGGAGAGCTTGAGTGAATCCTTATCTTTTCTACACTGTCTTGGCTCTGTCCCCCACCAACCCACTGTGTTCTCCTAATTATACTTATTATGAAGATGACAATACCAAAATATCAGAATCACACAGTCCCACATGTATGAGATGTGTATACAAATTAACATAAATATATGATATAGAAAATTATATCCCAGACAAGAATGCATTAAGAATTTATTATATACTACATATTTTTCTAAGCACTGGATATAAAATAAACAGACAAAAGAGCTTTTGCCCTTAAAAAGTTTACAATGCAATTGACACATTTAGAATTTTGAGGCTTTAATAATGCTTCACATTCATTACATCATTAAATTTCCTCTACAACCCTTTGAATTACTGTACCTAATAGAGTCATTGTTAATCCCATTTTATAAATCAGAAAATTGTTTTTGGTTAACTTATTGTAAGTAATGGCTTGAAATTCCTGGAACCCTCAATCAATTTTTACATTGTTCTCATCGTCATCTTTTCCCCCTTTTAAGCCTAAGAATATGTCACTAAAAGACACAAGAATATTGGGGGATTATACTTTGACACTTATTACCATAATTTACCAGAGTTGACTGAGAGTGTTTATATGATAATTAAAGAATTTATTAATGCTGAATGCTAAGTAGATTTTGTGTCTTGTGAGTGTTCAATGATGATTGGATGAACTAAAGAAGATATTAGCTCTTACAAAATCATTTGAAAAGGGATCAGAAGGCAATCATTTATAACACTTTCATTTTATTTATATATTAACAAACCGACCAGCACGACACGAAAGAGAACAGAAGGTTTTACTAAGTATATTAATAACTGTATCTATAGATATGGAAACTGAAAAGATAATGTTAATCAAATAATTAAAAGTGTATGTGTTGATGAAACATGCTATCCACCTCCAGATAGAGAGGTGTTCAAATCAAAATGAAAATTGAAGCTATTTATTTTTAGAACATGAGTTATGTATGGATTTGTTTTACTGGACTCTCTCCTCTGTCTCTCTCTCTCTCTCTCTCTCTCTCTCTGCCTCTCTCTCTTTCTCTCTCTCTCTCTCTCTGTCTCTCTCTCTATCTCTCTGTCTCTGTCTCTCTCTCTGTCTTTCTCTCTCTGTCTCTCTCTCTCTTTCTCTCTCTCTCTGTTTGTAACAGGTCTTATATTTCTTGATTTCATTGCTGGTGGTGAAGGTTGGAGAAAGAAGATGAAGAATTTAAAATAAAATAAAAATAGCAATTTCAAAAGAGTATTTGTGAGAGAAAAATACTTCTAGTGTGTTTCTATAGGATACCAAGAATACAAATGGAATAAGTGAATAACTGAATGATTTTTTTTAGTTTTACACATATGGCTAGCATTATAAACATCATAAATATTTTCTTCTCCTCTACTTTTATTTAAAGATTTACCCAGAATTTATAATAGGAAAATGTACAGTTTAATGTCCTTATATTTCCAACTATTTATTTAGAAATTGTCTTGGGATTGTACATTCTGGATTTAAATTCTCAGAAAGTAAATTGCTTCCAAAGTGAGATGTTTAGCTATAAAAAGAGCAATCTCTTAATCTTCACTTGGTTCACTATTATTGTTATTTGAAGAGAAATAAAAGAGACTACACACCACCACTTTTGAATAACAAAACATAATATATTAAACCTTTCATTAAGATCACAGCAGTCATTCACACTCAGAATACCACTTAGTAATTAACTGTCATTGGTATAGACTTAAGGAAAAAAAAATCCAGAAATTAGAAATATTGTAGAAAGCAAAAACAAAATATTTAAGAGCCTTATTATTTCCAAGTCACTACTTTTGATAAGGAAGACTCAAGTTCCAGCTTCTTGGAACAAATCAGAAATACTCATTCTATGACAAGAAACAGTAATTTGTTTTTTTCTTTGTTAACCTTCCTTATTTCACAATGGTGCAATTTCTCTTGTCCCACCCCGTTCTTGTCCCTCTCCCTGAGATTGTCTTATCAAATAGTATGTTGGTGTTTTTGCTTTCTTGGTTTATTGGAATCAGAATCATTTCTAGGCAGATGAAGAGTTAGTTGTAACATAAAGATTTTTATACTTGTTGCAAGAAGCAATGTTCATTAACCTGCATTGTATCAAGAGTAAATCTCTCCATTAATTTCCATCAAATAAATTCATTAACCCAGAACATTTATATTTAGTAAGAGTTATTAATTCACTGGAGCTGTACTTGCAAGTTCCAAAGATGACAGCCCTATTTCTCTGTTTGCATGTATAGCATTACAGAATCTAAGATCAGCAAGAAATAACCCACTGAAAACCACTCATTATACTGATGAGGTAACAGAGGTCCAGGTTAAATGACTTACCACTAAAACGATTAAGTTCTAATATGCTGTATTTCCTAGATTTAATATAATTGCATATTTCCCTTTATAAATATGCTTTTATTTGTGATAACCCCACAATTATTCAGTTGTTACACCTTTAACATTGTCCTCCTGTTTTACTTTTAAGAAGATTTAGGGGCGGAGCCAAGATGGCGGAGTAGAAACAGCTCATCCAAGCCACTCTGCCCCCAGATTCCCCCCAAACGATGTAAAAGGGGACTCTGTACAACTTCTGGAGCCCCAGCACCCACAGAACGACACAGAGAAGCTAAACTCCCGCTGAGGACCGCCCAGCAGCCCTGTAGGAAGGACCAGCGCAGTGGTCTGGGACCTGGCAGCGTGCAGCGCGCAGAGCGCAGAAGCCTAGCCGAGCAGAGCCCAGGTCCTCATGAGCCGAGGTTTTAGCCCCAGGGCGGCAGGGCCAGCAGCCAGCTGGAGGAACCCCAGAACACCAGGAGCTGTGGCGACTCCAGAATTATCAACATAGACTTACCTAGGACAAAGTAAGAGGTTAGTGTCCTATGGACTTTGGGACTGGTATTAGGGAATGTGTCGGCTCCCTCCCCTGGGGGCTAGAAGCCACTGAGGACAAACGCCATTTTGTAGTTTTCAGAGGCAGCTCCTGCTCCCAGCCTGCAAATTTGTAGGGAGATCCAGCGATCAGTCTTGGGGGTAATCGCTCTTGCTTTAACCTCCCTGGATCTGGATTGTGATCTAGGGTGGAAGTCGTGGGTGGGTTTACAGCTTGCCAGAAACGGAAGTTGCCCCCCACACGTTCGGGACGAAAATTCCTCTAGCTGGCCTTAAAGCCATAGTGTGGCAACAAGCCCAAAAGTCAAGTAATTAAGTGGCAACATGCCAAGGCAAAGGAAACAGAAAAATGCAACCCTAGACTCCTATTTTGGGGGCATAGAGCAGGAAAAGGACTGTGAGGTCAGAAGTCCTGCTCCAAAAGCCCCAGGGGAAAACATGAGCGGGTTGCAGGCCATAGAGGACCTTAAGAAGGACTTTAAAAATCAAATAAGAGAAGTGGAGGAAAAATTGGAAAGAGAAATGAGAAGGATGCAGGAAAAGTATGAAATGAGGGTCAACAGCCTGACTGAGGAAAACAACACCTTAAAAAATAGACTAACTCAAATGGCAAAGGAGGCCCAAAAGGGCAATGAGGAGAAGAATGCCTTAAAAAGTCGAATTTGCCAGATGGAAAAAGAATCTCAAATGTTCACTGAGGAGATTCATTCCTTCAGAGTTAGACTGGAGCAAATGGTAGCTAATGACTTTATGAGAAATCAAGATGCTGTTAAGCAGATCAAAACAAATGAAAGATTAGAAGGCAATGTGAAATATCTCATGGGAAAAACCACTGACCTGGAAAATAGATCCAGGAGAGACAATTTAAAAATTATTGGACTACCTGAAAGCCATGATCAAAGGAAGAACCTAGAAATCACCCTTCAAGAAATTCTCAAGGAAAACTGCCCTGATGTTTTAGATCCAGAGGGCAAAATAGAGGTTGAAAGAATCCACTGATCACCTCCTGAAAAAGATCCCGAAAAGAAAACTCCCAGGAATATTATAGTCAGGTTCCAGAATCCCCAGATCAAGGAGAAAATACTCCAAGTAGCCAGGAAGAAACAATTTCAATATTGTGGAAACACAATCAGAATAGCCCAGGACCTGGCAGCTTCTACACTGAGGGATCGAAGGGCATGGAATATGATATTCCAGAGGGCAAAAGAACTGGGAATGAACCCAAGGGTCACCTACCCAGCAAAACTGAGTATTTTGTTTCAGGGGAAAATATGGTCATTCAGTGGAATAGAGGAGTTTCAAACATTCTTGAGGAAAAAACCAGAATTGAATAGAAAATTTGACACCCAGACACAGGAAGGAAGAGATGCCTGAGAAGGTAATCAGGGAAAAGAAATGAAAAGGAACTTATCAAAGTTGAACTATTTACATTCCTATATGGAGAAACAGTAACTGTGAGTGATGATATCTTTCACACTATGAAAATAATGGAAGAAGGGTGTGTGGTCATATGAATACATATGTGAATGTGTGTGTATATGGATAGAGGGCATAGGTTGAATTTGTTGGGAAGGGAGAATACCCAAGGGAAGAAATTATGAGGTGAGAGAAGAAAGTGGCAAGAGGAGATGAGGAGAGACAGGGTAGTGTAAACTATCCCATGCGGAAGAAGCAAGGGGAAGTGGTTGCAAAAGAGGGAGAGAATAAGGAAGGCTAAAAAGGCAAAACCACATTCACATTGAATTTGGTTCAGGGAGAAAGTGACATACAAACTAAATGGGATATCTCAACCTGCAGCAGGATAGGGGGAAGGGGGATGGGAGGAGGGATGATGGATGGGAAGGCATCCTTGGGGTGAGGGGAGGTTGGAAGTACCCACTATAAAAGAGGGACAGGATCATGTAGGGAATGGACCAGGTGGGGGGTGGGATGAGTGGGAGGGAATTATATGCAGCCTTGTACAATATATCTACTTTGATAATGTTTTGCACAGCTAGCCATGTACAACATATTCTGAATTTCTTATCTCCCAAGAGGGAATGGGTGACAAGGGAGGAAGGAAATGGATCTGAAATTTGAGGTCGTAACATTAAATATTTCAAATATATATAAGTACTGTTATTAATACTCTTTTGCTTGTAATAGGGAGATAAGATGTGCAGGCATTGGGACACAAAGATTCACCTTCCTCTAATGGAAAAGTCGATGGGGGTATCGAGAAGGTATGGGAGAGAGAGATTGGAGGAAGCAATATCTTGTGGGATTACTATTCTGGGATGTTGTGTAGGGGAATAATGGGGGGAAAATGATTGTAACTGAAAATCTGGTGGAAATGAATGACGTAAAACAGAAGTTAATAAAGCATTTGTTTAATAAAAAGAAAAAAAATAAATACTTAAAGACATGTATCAAAAAAAAAAAAAGAATATTTAGCTCATTTCAGTAATCTGTCTGTAACCTTTCCTGTTAGTCAGTATTGCATTTCAGCAGATGGCACTGTTATTTAGGGAAAATTATTTATCAATAGGGCAAAATAATTCCAAATACATAAATACACATATATAGGTGTGTGTATACACACACGTAATATATGTATATGTATAAATGAACATACATTTATATCTACATATTTATAATATGCATGATACTTATATGCATATGTGTGTATTATATTTGTTGCATATCTCTATAGATATAGACACAGATACAGATACATTTACAGTTACAATTACAGATATAAATATAGATGTTTGGCTAAGATGAGGAAGAAAATGTAGGAAGATAACTGAGCTCTCCTCATATTCCCTCAGAAAAAAATGAGTAATTCAAGAATTCAAGCATCTAAACAGATTCTTGACCTATAGAACTTAAAAAAAAAAAAAACAGAGTTAAACAATTCGTTAGTCCAAGGTAAACTACACAGTCTTTAAGAAAGGTTTGTTTCTCTTGATTAAGAGGGTATCTTCTGCGGGGGGGCGGCGTGGAGAGTCAAGGAGGCAGAGTGGAAACAAAACTTAAATGGGGCTCCAGCTCCCACTTCCCCCAATTCATGTAAAAGGTGACTCTGAACAAACTTTGGATCAACAGAACCCACAAAATGACACAGAGAAGTTAACTTGCTGCTGAGGACAGCCCTGCAGGTCAGCACGAATCTGCAAGCAATCTGGAAGCTGACCCCAGCCATGCTTAAGCTGGAGGCTTTAACCTGACCAGCTTCTGGCTGGAGGGACTTCACATCACCAGCAGCTGTGATGGGTTCCAGAATTATCAATACACAGATGCTAAGGACAAAGTGAAAGATCAGTGCAGTGTGGAGTTTGGGATCTGGTAATTTGGGAATGTGGTAAGCCTTTACCCCGAGGTAAGAAGTTCCCCGGGGGCCTGTCTGTGCAGTTGCCTTCATGAGGCAGCTTCAGCTCCTGGCCTGCAGATTGTAGGGGGACCAAATGACCAGTCTCAAAGATAATTGATCTTCCTTTAACCTGCTAGAATTTGGATTGCAGTCTAGGGTGGAAGACCTGGGGTATGTGACCAGCTTGTCAGAGCATATGAAGGCTTTAGAAAGAGCAGCCAACTAATACTTTTGGCAGCTGAGAAAACAACATGGTTTGGGAAGAAGCTCCCCTGTCTGGTAGCAGAGTTCTGCTGTATCAAAAAACCCAAAAGTCAAGTAATTAAGTGGCAATATGAGCAGGCAAAGGAAGCAAAGCAAACAAAGTAAACAAATTTTACACTCCTATTTTATAGACCAATAGGATCAAAGCACAAAACAGGAGGAAGACAGTGAAGTCAGAACTCCTGCAAAAGAAGCTTCCAAGAAAAATACGAGCTGCTTACAGACCATAGAGGACCTTAAGAAGGATTTTGAAAAGTGAATAAGAGAAGTGGAGGAAAAAATTGGTAAGAGAAATTATTAAGATGCAAGAAAATTATGAAATGAGAGTCAACAACCTAACTGATGGAAATAGCTTAAAAATAGACTAACTCAAATGGCAAGAGTGTCAAAAACGAAATGGGGAAAATAATGTCTTCAAAAGCTGAATTTAGCAGATGGAAAAAGAATCTCAAAAGCTCACTGAAGGGAATCATTCCTTCAGAATTAGACTGGAGCAAATGGAAGCTAGTGACTTTATGAGAAATCAAAATACTATTAAACAGATCCAAACAAATGAAAAAAATGGAAGGCAATGTGAAATTTCTCATTGGGGAAAACCACTGCCTTGGAAAATCAATCCAGGAGAGATAATTTAAAAAATATTGGACTACCTGAAAGCCATGATCAAAAAAAGAACCTAGAAATCATCCTTCAAGAAATTCTCACAGAAAATTACCTGATGCTTTAAACAAAAGAGGTTAAAGTAGACATTGAAAGAATCCACCAATAATTGTCTGAAAAAGTGCCCCAAAAGCAAACTCCTCGGAAGATTATAGCCAGGTTCTGGAATTCTCAGATCAAAGAGAAAACATTACAAGCAGCCAGGAAGAAATAATTTCAATATTGTGGAAACACAATCAGGACAACACAGAATCTGGCAGCATCCACCTTTCAGGATAGAAGTATTGGAATGTGATATTTTGGAGGTCAATGGATCTGGGATTAAAACAAAGAATCAGGGGCGGCTAGGTGGCGCAGTGAATAGAGCTCCGGCCCTGAAGTCAGAAGGACCTGAGTTCAGAGCTGGCCTCCGACACTTAATCCACACAAACAAAAACCTAGCCGTGTGGCCTTGGGCAAGTTACTTAACCCCAATTGCCCTCCAAAAAGGAAAAAAAAAGAATCAGCAACAACAAAAATCACAAAACAGAGAATCACGTTTCAGGGGAAAATATGATTTTATATATATATATACATATATATATATATATATATATATATGTGTGTGTGTGTGTGTGTGTGTGTGTGTGTGTGTGTGTGTGTGTGTGTGTACAGGTATACATAGATGGAGGGCACAGGACCAATTTAATAGGAAGGGATGATACATAAAAGGTAAAAATAAGAGGTGAGAGAGGAATATATGAGAGGAGAGAGGGTGAGTCAGAATGGGGTTAATTATCTCATGCAGAAAATTAAGGGAAAATGGTCAAAAGGGAGGGGAAAAACAGGAAGGCAAAAAGGGATGGGGTCAAACTTATACTCACTTAATTTAGCTTAGGGATAGAATGACATACACACTCAATAGGGTATCTCAGCCCACAGGAGAGTAGGGGAAAAGGGGATTAGAGAAGTGATGATAGAAGGGAGGGCAGGCTGGGGGTAGGGAATTTGGAAGCACCCAATTTTTTGGGTTAACAAGCTTACTTTAATCAATCAAACATCGTTTTCCTAGTTCAGTGGAAAAAGGTCAGCACCATAAACTTTAAAGTATACAGACAGAACTGACAAGACAGAGAAACAAACAGGTCAAGCAGACAGGCTTCCGAACTGTCCAACCATTACCTCAATACCAAATCACAGTTACCAGAGAGGGAAGTATCAACATCAGGGTTTTCAAATCTTAGGGCTCTCAACGGCTGCCCAGAGTCTCATCTAGTCAAATCACGCAAAACTTCTCAAGTGAGCCCCAAAGCAAAGCCTCACATCAGGGGTTATATAGCCTTCTCTTGGGTAAGAGAATGTAACCACCCTCTTGACCCACTGTCCAATCACACAGCATCAAGTTGTGGGCTTTCCTGAAAACCAAGTCTCCTGCCACAGGCTCAATGTGCCTACATTCAGCCTATTAGGGGTCAGAGTATATTTTCAAATCAAGGAAAATTCTCAGAGTCTCTTATGCCAGTCAAAGGGCCTAGGGGCAGGTAAGATCTTTAAATTTTCATTTCCATTACATTTCCCCCCAAGATCTTTCATGCCCCCAGCATAGACAATTTTCATCTGAATTAGCACTAAACATCTCTTAGGTCACATTTTCAAGGTACATCTAAAGTTACCAAAGTGGCCACAGGGCCTTAAACAAATACAAAATACATTGCATTATCACATCAAGGGTCCAAAACAAGGGTCCAAATAAAGTTCTCTTAGGCTGACTGGGTGCCCTTCCTTGAACACTGCTCCAACAACTGCTTCCAAATCCTGAGTGGGGGCTGGACAACAAAATCAACATGGGGTCTTTGGGGGTCCATGGCACTTCACCCCACCCACCATAGTCACAAGTCCATCCTCCCCCTAGGTGCCAAACTGTGGGATGCAGCAAGGAAACACATTCCGTTCCCCTGCTTTGCTGCACAGTCATTATCTTGTCCTTTGGCTGAACTCCAAACTCCTGGTTTCCTTCTCCTCCCTCAGAGGGCAGCAGCTCCTGGCTTCTCCACATGTCTCCATGCAGGCAGCTCACCATTGTTTCTCTCAGCTCAGTGGCATTTGTAGCAGCAAGCACCCCAACATCCCCAGGGTGGCTGCCAACACAGATTCTTAGATCTGATTTTTATTTTTTTTAAAGCAATTGGGGTTAAGTAACTTGCTCAAGGTTACACGGCTAGTCATTATTTATGTGTGGGTGCTCATTTTCTGAGGCCGGATTTGGTCTCGGGTCATCCCAACTCCGAGGCCGAGGCGCCACCTAGCCGCCCCTTTAGGGCAATTGGGGTTAAGTAACTTGCCCAAGGTTACATGACTAGGTTTTTGTTTGTGTGGATTAAGTGTCTGAGGCCAGCTCTGAACTCAGGTCCTTCTGACTCCAGGGTCGGTGCTCTATTCACTGCGCCACCTAGCCGCCCCAAGATCTGCTTTTCTAAAGGAAAGAAACTCAAAATGGTTTAACAAGGTTACTTTTATCAATCACACATATCATTTACCTAGTTCAGGGGGAAAAGGTCAGCACCCCAAACTTCAAAGTATACAGACAGAACTTACAAGACAGAAAAACAAACAGATCAAGCAGACAGGCTTCCAAACTGTCCAACCATTACATCAATAACAAATCACAATTACCAGAGAGGGTAGCATTAACATCAGGGTTTTCAAAGTTTGCAGGCTCTCAACAGGCTCCCCAGAGTCCCATTTGGTCAAATCACGCAATTCTCAAAGTGAGCCCCTGCAAAATACCCACTTTTCAAAAAGGACAAGATCAAAATAGAGAATAAAAATAAGTGGCAAGGATAGGAGGGAGGGAAATATAGTCAGGCTTTTACAATATAGCCACTATGGAAATGTTTTGCATAGCTACACATGTACAACCTATATTGTATTTCTTATCTTCCCAATAAGGGTGGGTGACAAGGGAGGAAAGAGATGAATCTTGTATTCAAAGCTTTAAAATTAAATGTTCAAATACACACACACATATATGTATATGTATACACACATACACACATACACACACACACACACACACACACACATATATATATATATATATATATGTATATATATATATGTTATTTTACATGTAACTGGAAAATAAGATATACAGGCACTGGGGCATAGGGATACACTGTTCCCTACTGGAATGTTGGAGGGGGTATAGGAGAATATATGGGAGAGAAGAGATTGGAGGAGGGGATATCCAGTGTGATCACTATTTTGGGGTTGTGCGTAGAGGGAAAAATGGGGAGAAAATTTGTAACTCAAAATCTCACGTAAATGAATGATGTATTCTAGAAGTTAATAAAGCATTTGATAAAAAAAGGAAGAAATTGGTAAATGTGGTGTGGGGGAATCTTTGCCCTCACAGAATTTATGTTCTATAAAGTAGAGAGCTTCCATTTATTGAAATTGCATAGGAGAAGGAAGCTTCCAGAAATGGAAATGGATTCCAGGTAAGCAGGAAACTGTCTCCCCTTCCCCAAATAAATAAATTCAGAAAACCAGCTAATAATTTTAAAAATAAGTCTAAGTACATAAGACATACTAAGTCAGTTGTTAGATTTACATATGACACACAAGTTAAATCTGTAAAGGCTTATATATAGCTCAATACCATGCTTAACATGTGATAGGTTTGTATACAATTGCCATTTGATACTTTATTTTATTCCATTTGTTTATATGTAAGGTTTATTGGTAGAAAATTTATAGTATAAGTATTATTGCTAATTTATATGCATATAGTATTATGAAATTTATAAATTTAGTTGTCTGTCTATTTCATTGCATGTATGTAAACATGTATATAGATATACATACAGATACATATTGTCTCCGAATATTATTTTTGCACATATATGTTGGTTGCCTGGAATGAGAAAAGTATTGATATAATATAAAATATTATGTAAAACAAAAAAAAATTAAAAAATAAAAAGAGGGGAGCTTCACCTAACACCATATTAACTGGGCAATGCAGCAAGAGGTTCTTAGCTAAAGCACAAATCAGCAACCAAGACCCGTTGGTTCTGCTTCACAAGGTTACCTGCACAGGAGCCCATTTATGGGGCCTTCTGTCCCAGAACAGAAGACAAATTGCCAGCCTGGGAACTCCCATTAAAGCAGGCACACAACTCAGACAGACCACCCCAGTGCAGTAAACAATCTACAGGTACATGAGACCCTGGCAAAGAAAGCCAGTGATGAGGCCTCTGATGTTGTAAAGCCAAGCAAGAGCACCTTTCCAGAGGATGGCTGATGTGAACAGCTTTCAAGATTCTGATTATATAGTATAGTGAACATTCAGTAAGAAATCAGAGCAAAACATTCACAGAACGTCAAGGTAGAGCATTCAGTGTTACAACTTATAAGAGAAAATAAAAATACAATATTCATAATGACATAATAACTCAACAACTCACCACTATAGTTGTGAACACAGTACAATCATTTAGTCAAGCAATCCCTTAGTAACTCAATCATTTAGTCATAAAGTACAAAAGGCCAAAGTTCTCCACCCATGGGGCACACAAAGTTACAAATCAGTCACAATTCAGTCATCATTCACTATGTATTGATCAGTTACTACTCAGTCATTAGTCACTACTCAGGACCCTGTTAAGGGTGGTAGGAAATACACAGGCCATCCACCCCTTGGTTAAAAGTAAATCACAATTTCATCACTACCTGGTACCCACAGACAGATCTCATCTTGAGTCAGGGCAGTCTTTCCACTTCCATGGCTCCTCTTTCATGGTCCCAGCTTCTGCCCATATCTGACCATCTGCTAACTGAGTTTAAAGGCAGGCAGTTCCCAGCCCCTTGTCTAGATCTCTGCACAGTTCCTGCTCCACATTGGATCTCACAGTGTTCAGTACATCTCAAATCTTTCACAGTCTCTGTTCCTGGGAAGGCAAGGCTTAACAAAGCTACAAGAACATTCATGCACATTAACAAAGCCACAACAACATTCGTGCACAATACTGACACCACAGTCATGTTTCCTCAGCCTTCAGAAGCTCCAGCTAGACCTTTGAAATCCTCAGCAGCTTCCTTCTCAAAATCAAAATCACTTTTTCAATGGAAGTTCCAGTCTAGCAGCAGAAGCCCAGACTTCAGGTGCTCATTCCAAGAAGTTCTTACTTTCCCAGCTGGGGTTTTTCCTTATATATGCAGTATTGCTCCTCCCTGTTCAGCCTCTTCCTATTATGTTAGCAATGGGGGCGCCTGTTCAGCCCTTTCCTGTTACATCAGCAAGAGAGGTTCATACCTTCTGTTTATTTAACAGAGTCTTAATTTGAAACTACGTGCTAAGTACCTCTTAGATTTCCGATACAAAGGGATCTTCAAATTTCATTACCATTATAGACAGACAGCAAGATAAACTTGGGAGAGTGACAACCTTGCCCCAGGAGCAGAGCACAACTTTATAAGTTATGCAAAAGGTTAAAATATATTAAAAATAGCCCTGACTGGAGAAAGCTACTATGGATACAGGGAAGATCAAAACACAAACTCAGAAGAGGAAAACAAAGACAAAATACATAAATGTGATGTGTCAAAGGGAAAGATGAATTAGTCTTATAATGAAAATGCCTTTTTAGAGGAGCTCAAAAATGATTTAAAAATCAAAATCAGAATCATTGTATTTACTTTCATTCAATTGTTTTTCTAAATCAACCTCAAGTAGTTAATTAGTTTAATATACTGTTCTTATATCTGTTCACTATATCGTTTTTAAACTTCATTCATTCTTTTTTTTTATTTAAACAAATGCTTTATTAACTTCTGTTTTACATCATTCGTTTCTGCCAGATTTTGAGTTACTATCATTTTCCCCCCACTGTTTTTCCCCTACCCACCCTCCCAGAACAGCAGTCCCACAAGACATCGCTTCCTCCAATCTGGTCTCTCCCCTATCCTCTCCCATACCCCCTTCGACCTCTCCATTAGAGGAAGGTCAACCTTTGTGTCCTAATACCTGCACATCTTATCTCCCACTATTATATATATATATATATATATATATATATATATATATATATATATATATATATATATATATTTGAAACATTTAATCTTAAGACCTCGAATTTCAGATCCATTTCCTTCCTCCATTGTCACCCATTCCCTCTGGGGAGATAAGTAATTCAGTATATGTTGTACATGTCTAGCTATGCAAAACATTATCATAGTAGATATATTGTACAAAGCTGCTTATAATTCCCTCCCACTCATCCCATCCCCACCTGGTCCATTCCCCACTTGATCCTGTCCCTCTTCCATAGTGGGTACTTCCAACCTCCCCTCCCCCCAAGGATGCCCACCCATCCATCAACCCTCCTCTCCTCCCCCTCCCCCCATTCTGCTGTAGGTTGAGATGTCCCACCTAGTATGTATGTTCTCCCTGAACCAAATTCAATGAGAATGTGGTTATGCCTTCATTCATTCTTAACATGTGTTTGTTTTACTTTTTTTTCTAATTACTGAGAGATCTGATTGCACATAAAGCTAAAAAAATACTTCTAAGAAAGTAAATACTTTCTCCATTTTAAGATTATGAGTTATATATTTTATGTGATATTTTTTCAATGCTAGCTATATTCCACAAATTCTGACTTTCTGATAGAAAGTAGTGTTATATGATACTTTTGAGTAGCCTATAAGCTATAGCCACCAATATGCTTTTAAATCCTAACATTTATTTTCCATTTCTTTTTAATATATTTCATTATATCACCTATTGCACTGAAGTAGTCAATCAAAATGCATGTATAAAATTTATTTGAAGGATCTTTTTGATATCCTCTTGGATTTCCTTGCCTTCTCTAATTCTTCAACCTTTGCAACAGATGGTGTTATATATGTGGCCTCTGGGATTGTCTGCTTGCTTTTTCCCATGATTAGCAACTAAAGGATTCATGTTTTTTGTTGTTGTTGTTGACCAGGGGTGTATGATAAAAGCACCTATTTTTTTTCTTAAATTTTTTCTTTAAAAATTTTTTTTTACATTAAACAAATGCTTTATTAACTTCTGGTTTACATCATTCATTTCCACCAGATTATGAGTTACATTTTCCGCTATTTTTTCCCTACCCACCACCCCAGAATGGCAGTCCCACTAGATATCCCCTCATCCAATCTGTTCTCTCCCATATCTTCTCCAATATCCCCTTCGATTTTGCCATTAGGGCAAGGTGAATCACTGAGCCCCAAGGCCTGGACATCTTATAAAACATTTAATTTTAAAACATTGATTTAAAACATCCATTCACTTCCTCCCTTGTTACCCATTCCCTCTGAGAAGATAAGCACTTCAATATGTGTCGTACATGTATAGCTATGCAAAACAATACCATAGTAGATATATTGTAAAGACTGTCTCACCTCCCACCTGTCTCACCTCCCAATTGGTCCATTCCCTACTTTGATCCTGCC
This sequence comes from Gymnobelideus leadbeateri, assembly GCA_011680675.1. Taxonomy (NCBI): domain Eukaryota; kingdom Metazoa; phylum Chordata; class Mammalia; order Diprotodontia; family Petauridae; genus Gymnobelideus; species Gymnobelideus leadbeateri. Next base: position 90,421 of record WOXC01009019.1, on the reverse strand, counting down.
CCTCTTTGATAGTGGGTACTTCCAACCTCCCCTCCTCCCAGAATGCCCTCCCCTCCATCATCCCCCCTCTCATCCCCTTTTCCCCTACTCAGGAGAGTGAGTGAGGGTAAGATATTCCATTTAGTATGTATGTGATTCTCTCCTTGAGCCAACTTCAATGAGAATATGCTTTTGCCTTTTTGCCTTCCTGTCCTTCCCCTCCCCTGCAACTACTTCCCCTTGCCTGTTTTACATGAGATAGTTTACCCTACCCTGTCTCTCTCCATCTACTCTTGCCACTTTCCTCTCTTAACTCTTGACTTCACCCCTTAAGAATCATCCCTTCTTTGGGGCAGCTAGGTGGCACAGGGTACAGAGCACCGGCCCTGGAGCCAGAAGGACCCGAACTCAGATCCAGCCCAAGACACCCAATACACAAACAAAAACACAGCCATGTGATCCTGGGCAAGTCACCCAACCCCAATTGCCTTCCAAAAATTAAACAAAACAAAAAAATTATCCCTTCCCATCAAATTCAACCTGTGCCCTCTATCCATGTATACCTGTGAACATATGCCATGTACCCTTCTTCAATTATTTTCATAAGGAGAAAGGTTTCATCAAACACGGTTATTGTTTTTCCATGTAGGAATGTAAATAGTCCAACTTTGATAAATTCCTTTTGATTTCTTTTCCTTGATTACCTTCTCAAGCAACTCTTGCTTCTTGTGTCTGGATGTCAAATTTTCTATTCAACTCTGTTTTTTTTTTCATCAAGAATGCTTGAAAGTCCTTTATTCCATTGAATGACCATATCTTCCCCTGAAACAAGATACTCAGTTTTGCTGGGTAGGTGACCTTTGGCTTCAATCCCAGCTCTTTTGCCCTCTGGAATATCATATTCTATGCTCTTCAATCCCTCAGTGTAGAAGCTGCCAGGTCCTGGGCTATTCTGATTTTTGTTTCCACAATATTGAAAGTGTTTCTTCCTGGCTGCTTGTAGTATTTTCTCCTTGATCTGGGATTCTGGAGCCTGACTATAATATTCCTGGAAGTTTTCTTTTTGGGATCTTTTTCAGGAGGCAATCGGTGGATTCTTTCAACCTCTATTTCTCCCACTGGGTCTAAAACATCGGGGCAATTTTCCTTGAGAATTTCGTTAAGGATGATTTCTAGGTTCTTTCTTTGATTGTGGCTTTCGGGTAGTCCAATAATTTTTAAATTGTATCCCCTGGATCTGTTTTCCAGGTCAGTGGTTTTTCCTATGAGATATTTCACATTGCCTTCTATTCTTTCATTTGTTTGGATCTGTTTAATAGTATCTTGATTTCTCATAAAGTCACTAGCTTCCATTTGCTCCAGTCTAACTCTGAAGGAATGAATCTCCTCAGTGAGCTTTTGAGATTCTTTTTCCATCTGGCAAATTCAACTTTTTAAGGCATTCTTCTCCTCATTGCCTTTCTGAGCCTCTTTTGCCATATGTGATAGCCTATTTTTTAAGGTGTTATTTTCCTCAGTCAGGCTGTTGCCTGTCATTCCATACTTTTCTTGCAGCTTTTTAATTTCTCTTACCAAATTTTCCCCCACTTCTCTTATCTGTTTCTTAAGGTCCTCTATGGCCTATAGCCAGCTTGTATTTTCATTTGGGGCTTTTGGTGCAGGAGTTCTGACCTCACAGTCCTCCTCCATGCTTTGAGCCTCTTTACCCCTAAAATACGAGTCCAATGTTGAACTTTTCTGTTTATTTTGTTTCATTTGCCTAGGCAATCATTACTTGATTTTTGGGCTTGTTGCCACAGTAGGACTCTGCCACCAGACAGGGGAGTTTCCTTCCAAAACGTGGGGTCTTCACAATTTCCGCCAGTTGGGTGGCCTCTCTAAAGCCTCCACCCAATTTGGCAAGTTGGATACCCACGCCAAACTTCTCCCCCAGACCACAATCCAGATCCAGGCAGTTTAAAGCAAGAGCTATTAACCCCCAGACTGATTGCTGGATCTTCCTACAGTTTGCAGACCAGGAGCTAGAGCCAGTACTGATGCTGCAAAATGGCTTCCATGCCGCTGTTTCTTCGGCAGCTTTTCACCCCCAGAGGAGGAAGCCACACGTTCGCCAAATAGTGGTCCCAAAGTCCATAGGGCACTAACCTCTCACTTTGTCCTAGGCATATCTGTGCTGATAATTCTGGAATCTCCACAATTGCTGGTGTTCTGGGGTGCCTCCAGCCGGCTGAAGGCTAGGCCACCCTGGGCCTAAAACCCCTATTTTTGTTTTTCTAAAGAGAATATATAAAGTATTCAACTTTTCTTCAAAATGTAATATGTGTTTTCTGAGATAAATATATGTATTTAACTCAGAAAACATATATATAAACATGAAAGTAATTCAGTCCAACAAAAAGTATACTGAGTCATTGATCATTGGAGAAAGAAAGCAGATGAACATTATCCATATTAATATTGAATTGGGTGGTTTTTTCTAGGTGGTCTGAAAGCTATCTGGTACTCCAAACTCATGCCTTTTTCTCAACACTCTGACGCAGAACAGGAACATTTTGGATTTCTATGATCCAGGATATCCATTCATCATCATCCTATAAATTTACTATAGTGGTAAGAATTGGTTGGAATCAAATTCCCAAATAAGGTACTCTTTTTTTGGACAGTCAGCAGATTATATGCTGGATATTCTACCATGAGTCTTCAACCTAGAATAAGCTTGCTAATCACTATTAGACTCTGGGAGGAAACTTTTATTTCTCCCATCATTGTAGCCAATAATATTGTATTTTTTCATTAATTAAAAAAAAGCATTTACATACACACTTTTATTTCTGTCATTTCTTATTTGTTCATCTTGAGGTAAAGAACTGATATCTTGTCTTTACATCCCCAGTGCCTACAACATGGTTTTATTATGTGTTTAAAAATGGTTTGTTTTGCTCTTGTTGTTTTAAAATGATTTATCTATAACAATATGTATGAAAATATTGACAGGGACAGTAGAAAGATACACTTAGGGGCAGAGCCAAGGAGGTGGAGTATAAAGAGCACTTCCACAACACTCCAGTCCACAGCACTTCCAAACCAAGTAAAAGGTGGACTCTGAAAAACCTCTGCAGCTCCAGTACTCATGAAACACCACAGGGAAGCTGACCGCCCACTGAGGACAGCCCAGCAGCACAGCAGGGAACCAACAGTGCAGAGCTCTGGGAGCTATGGGTTTTAGCCCAAGGGTGGCCAGGCCAGCAGCTGGCTAGAGGACCCCAGAACACCAAGAACTGTGGCAATTCCAGAATTATTAACACAGATATGCATAGGGCAAAGTGAGAGGTTAGTGTCCTATGGACTTTGGCACAAGTATTTCGGGAAATGCCTTGGGTTCTACCCCTGGGGGCGAGAAGTGGCTGAGGAGACATGGCACAGACACCATTTTGCAGCTTCAGTTGCAGCTTCAGCTATCGGCCTGTGAAATGTAGGGGGATCCAGCAATCAGACTTGGGGGGAAATTGATCTTGCTTTAACCTGCCTGGATCTGGATTCAGTCTGGGGTGGAGGTCTTGGGGTGGGTATCCAGCTTGCCAGAGCATGTGGAAGCTTCACAGATGCCACCCAACTAATACCTCCGGAAGTGGAGAAGACCCCAACATTTGGGACAGAAGTTCCCCTGGCTGGTAGCAAAGTCCTATTGTGACAACAAGACCAAAAGTCAAGTAATTGAGTGGCAACATACCTAGGCAAAGGAAACAAAATAAACAGAAAAATGCAACATTAGACTCCTATTTTGGGGGCAAAGAGGATCAAAGCATGGAACAGGAGGAGGAGTGTGAGGTCAAAAATCCTGCATAAAAAGCCCCAAATGAAAATATGAGCAGATTACAGGCCACAGAGAACCTTAAGAAGGATTTTAAAAACCAGATAAGGGAAGTGGAGGAACAATTGGGAAGTGAAATGAGAAGGATGCAGGAAAAGTATGAAATGAGAGTCAACAGCCTGACTGAGGAACATAACACCTTAAAAATAGACTAACTCAAATGGCAAAGGAGGCTCAAAAGGGCAACGAGGAGAATGCCTTAAAAATCCAAATTTGCCAGATGGAAAAAGAATCTCAAAAGCTCACTGAGGAGTTGCATGAATGCAGAGTTATATTGGAGCACATGGAAGCTAGTGACTTTATGAGAAATCAAAATGCTGTTAAGGAGATCCAAACAAATGAAAGATTAGAAGGCAATGTGAAATATCTCATGGGAAAAACCACTGACTTGGAAAAGTCAGGAAAAATCTCCAGGAGAGATGATTTAAAAATGTTTGTACTACCTGAAAGCCATGATCAAAGAAATAACCTGGAAACCATCCTTCAAGAAATTCTCCAGGAATATTTCCCTGATGTTTTAGACCCAGAGGGTGAAATAGAGGTTGAAAGGGTGGGACAGGTGAGAGAGAAATATAAGCAGTCTATTACAGTATATCTATTATGGTAATGTTTTGCACAGCTATACATGTACTGCACATACTGAATTGCTTATCTTCCCAAGGCGAATGGGTGACAAGGGAGGAAGGGAATGGATCTGAAATTCTAAGTTTTAAAATTAAATGTTTCAAATATATATATGTACTACTATTAATATTATTTTGCATGTAATTAGGCGATGAGATGTACAGGCATTTGTGCACAGAGATTCACCTTGCCCTAATGGTAAAGTCGAAGGGGATATGGGAGAAGATATGGGATACAGCACATTGGATAAGGGGATATCTTGTGGTACTGCTATTCTGGTGTGGTGGGTAGGTGACAAATGGGGAAAAATTGTAACTCAAAATCTAGTGGAAATGATGATGTAAACTAAAAATTAATAATGTATATGTTTAATTAAAATAAATTCAAAAAGTTTCACTTAAAAATAAGGTAGTGCTAAAACAAATTACATCAATTAAACTGAAGCAAAATAAAAATCATGTAAATTCAATCTTTTGTATTTTTCTTTCAGCTTAAAGAAAATACCAACATTAATTTGTTCTTTCTGAATATTTGCTTTTGCTTGTTTTGTTTTTGGTTTTTGTTTGTGCTTTTTAACATCTTGTTCAGTTATTCTCAAAAAAAATATATATATATATTCACCCGCTACTCTAATCCCTTGAGTACTCTTTGAGAGTGGAAAGGGGAATGTTTAGACATAGAATAGTAAATAAAGCTATTTGAAAATCATTAATTTTAGATGTTAAATTAGGAAATTTTTAAAATCAGAAAACGGAAAGCTAGTGTCTTTGATTTACATACTTGATAGAATCAGATATATAGAAACATAGTTCAAGGTATTTTTAAGGCCTTCTTTTCAAGGTTAAAAATTTTTATAATATACATTAATTTTATTATGCTGTATATTCTATCAAAAGATAGCATAACATAATCGATACAGTATCATGCTTGAAACTATGAGAACATAAGTACAAAGATCACCTCTGATATATATTAGCTATAAGACACTGTAAAATTTGTTTACCCGTTTTTTTGGTTCCTGGCTTCCAAGATGACCAAGAAGAGGAGGAACAACGGGCGCGCCAAAAAGGGCCGCGGCCACGTGCAGCCCATCCGCTGCACCAACTGCGCCCGTTGCGTGCCCAAGGACAAGGCCATAAAGAAGTTCGTAATCCGCAACATCGTGGAGGCCGCGGCCGTCAGAGACATATCCGAGGCCAGTGTCTTCGACTCTTACGTGCTGCCCAAGCTGTACGTGAAACTGCATTACTGTGTGAGCTGCGCGATCCACAGCAAGGTGGTGAGGAACCGCTCCCGGGAGGCTCGCAAGGACCGCACGCCCCCGCCCCGCTTCAGACCCGCAGGTGCTGCCCCCAGACCCCCTCCAAAGCCCATGTAAAGAGCTGTCTGTCCATCAACATTCCTGAACCAATTAGAGGAAAATAAAATGGTTGGTCTATCTTAAAAAAAAAAAAAAATTGTTTACCCTCTTGTTGTCCTAAGTAATTCATTCCTTTTTGGTTTTGTGAAATTTATTCATTTATAGTTTTCAACATTTCAACACTTCAATATGATTTTGAGTACCAAATTTCTCCCCATCTCTCCCCACCCTCCAACCTAAGAGAGTGATTAGTTTGATATAAGCTCTACATATACATTTTCATATTGGACCTATTTTCACATTTGTTGTGTTGTAAAGAAGAATTAGAACCAATAGGATAAAACATGATAAAGAAGGAAAAAAAAAGAAAAAGAGAGAGCACAAAAAATATGCTTCACCATGCATTCAGATTTTATAATTCTTTTTCTTGAAATGGATTGCATTTTCCATCATGAGTCTTTGGAGTTATCTTGTCCAACTCATTTTAACTTCTAACTTTTAGAGGTGTGTCTTACATTAGTCAAGAGATTTTTCTCTCTACTTAATATTCATTTCATAATTTTTTAAATTTATTTTTCATTTTTTAAATTTTATATTTATTTTTAGTTTACAACATTCATTTCCATGAGATTTTGAGTTAAACATTTTCTCCCCTTCTTTTCACTACCTACCACCCCAAAGCACTGATCCCACTCAGTACCACCTCCCCCAACTGCTCTCTCCTATATACTCCCCCATCCCCCTCCAACTTTCCAGAAGGGCAAGAAAAATATCCACACCCCAATTCCTGTATATCTTATTTCCCAGTTGCACATTTCATTAAATTATGAGTTATAAATTCTTTCTCACTCTTTTTCCCTCCCCTTGAAAAGGCAAGTAATTCCATATAGCTTACATATATGCAATCATGTAAAATATATTTTCATTTTTGCCAGGATGTAAAAGAAAACTCAAGAAAATTAAATTAAAAAATATTCTTCAATCTTTATTTAGATTCTATCAGTTCTTTCTCTGGAGGTTGATAGCAATTTTCATCGTGTATCCTTTGCAATTGTCCTGGATCATTTTATTGTTGAAAATAACTAAGTCATTCATAGTTGATCATTGCACAATATTGCTGTAATTATGTACAAAATTCTCCTTTTTCTGTTCACTCCACTTAGCTTCATTATGTGTAAATATTTCCAGTTTGTTTATAAAGCATCCTGCTCATCATTACTTAAATCACAATAGTAGTCAATTACAATAATATAGCTCAACTTGTTCAGTCATTCCCCAATTGATGGGCATTCCCTTAATTTCTAAATCTTTGCCATTAGAAAGCTACTACTATAAATATTTTGTACATATATTTTTTTCCTTTTTTCCTCTCTCTTTGGGATAGACATATAGTAGTGGTATTGCTAGATCAAACAGTATGCACAGTTTTATAGCATGTTGGTCATAGTTCCACATGACTCTTAAGAATTGTTGGACAAGTTCACTACTTCACCAACAATGCATTGAAGCTACGATTTCTCCATATCCCTCCAAACTTTGTCATATTACTGTTTAGACATATTAACCATTATGATAGCTGTGTGATAGTACAGGAGAGTTGTTTTATTTACATTCGTCTAACCAATAGTGATTTAGAACTTCTTATAAGTTTAAATATAGCTTTGATTTATTCATCTATAAACTGCCTGTTCTTTCAATTTATCAATCAGGTAATGACTTGCATTCTTATACATTTGATTCTGTTCTCTATATATTTAATTAAGGGGGTGCCCATCAATTGGGGAATGGCTGACCAAGTTGTGGTATATGTATGTAATGGAATATTATTGTGCTATAAGAAATGAGGAGCAGATGGACTTCATATTTACCTGGAGAGGCTTATACAAACTGATGCTGAGTGAGAAGAGTAGCACCAGGAGAAATTTGTATACAATCAGAGACACAACATATGTGTGATGACCGACTATGACAGAGCGGACTCTTCAAAGCAATGCAGTATATAAGTCAATCCGAAAAGTCTCATGATGGAGAGATATGTCTACATACAGAGAAAGAACTAGAAAGATCTGAGCTTGAATCCTGATTGAATCAAACTACTTGATCTTTCTTTTTATAGTTTGGCTTTATTTCCTCTTAACCATTTTTCATTTGATCTAGTACAATCTACCTTTGTAACCTGTCTAATGTCTAATGTGAAAGTATTTGCAGATCCTATAACGGATTGTATCCACAGGGGATGTGGGGGGAGGGAGGGAGGGAAAAATTTGAAACTCAAGGAGTTATGGAATTGAATCTTGTAAACTAAAAGTAAACAAACAATGAAATAAAGACAAAAATAGGAGAAATGAGATCTCTATTGGAGAAACTTGCTGAAAAAATTCAGTTATGATTACTGCACATTTCTATCTACCTTATTTCCCTCCCTTTGTTGTTTTCCCTATCTCCTTTCAACCTGTACTTCCTCTAAATTGTTTTGCTTCTGATCATGGCCAACTCCAATCTGCCCTCCTATTTATCACTCCTCCCTTCCTCCTTACATCCTCTTGTGTAGGGTGCAATAGATTTTTACATCCTACTGAGTTTGCACATTATTTCTTCATTGCACCTAATTTTATGGGAATAAGTTATAAGTGTGGTCTACAATCTATCAAAGCTTCCACTCCATTGTAAAAGCTACTTCAGATGACTTTTATGTCAGATGTTTTTCACCATTCTGTTTTTCTCTTTCCACTTTGCCCAGGACATAATTCTTTCTCACATATTAATTTTTTTAGATATCATGCTATTGTAATCAAATTACACCTACTCCCTTCTGTCTATGTACACTTCAAATTGCCCCAAGAAAGAAAATTTCCTAGGAGGTATTAATATCATCTTTTTATGCAGGATGCACAAAAAATTAATCTTATTTAATTCATTGGGAATTTGGTCTCCCTTTTAACATTTTAGTGCTTCTCCTATGTCTTGTTTGGAAAGTTAAATTTTCTTTTCAACTCTCTTCAGAAGTACTTAAAAAAAAAACAAATCGGGGGTGGAGGCAAGATGGTGGATTAGAAAGTTCCAAGGTGCTTTGCCCCACACAACTTCCAAACAATGTAAAAGGGGAATCTGAACAACTTCTGGAGCCCCAGCACCGAAAGAACAACACAGAGAAGCTAAGCTCCCACTGAGGACAGCCCAGACTCCCGCAACAGCCCAGGACTCTGGACGCTGAGCCCAGGCCCATGTGACCCGTGGTTTTACCCCTAGGGCAGCCGGCACCAGCAGCCGGCTGGAGGGACCCCAGAACAATAGCAGCTGTGGTGATTCAAAAATTATCAGCATAGACATGCCTAGGACAAAGCGAGAGGTTAGTGCCCTATGGACTTTGGGACCAGTATTTGGGGAACGTGTGGGCTTGCTCCTTTGGGGGCGAAAAGCTGCTGAAGAAATACTGCACAGAAGCCATTTTGCAATGCCAGTGGTGGCTTTAGCTTCTGGTCTGCAAACTGTAGGGAGATCCAGCAATCAGTCTTGGGGTAAATTGCTCTTGCTGTAAACTGACTTGATCTGGATTGTGGTTTGGGGTGGGGGGAGGTTTGGGGTGGGTATCCAATTGGCCAGAGGAGGTGGAGGCTTTGCAGAGGCCACCCAACTGGCAGAAGTTGTGAAGACCCCACGTTTGGGAAGGAAGCTCTCCTGTATGGTAGGAGAGTCCTACTGTGGCAACAAGCCCCAAAATCAAGTAATTAAGAGGCAAAATGCCTAGGCAAAAGAAACAAATTAAACAGAAAAATTCAACATTGGACTCCTATTTTAGGGGCAAAGAGGATCAAAGCATGGAGGAGAACACCTTAAAAAATAGACTAACTCAAATGGCAAAGGAGGCTCAGAAAGGCAATGAGAAGAATGCCTTAAAAAGCCAAATTTGCCAGGTGGAAAAAGAATCTCAAAAGCTCAGTGAGGAGATTCATTCCCTCAGAGTGAGACTGGAACAAATGGAAGCTAGTGACCTTATGAGAAATCTAGATGCTGTTAAACAGATCCAAACAAATGAAAGAATAGAAGGCAATGTGAAATATCTCATGGGAAAAAAAAACAAAAAAACAAAACACTGACCTGGAAAATAGATCCAGGAGAGACAATTTAAAAATTATTGGACTATCTGAAAGCCATGATCAAAGAAAGAACCTAGAAATCATAATTAAAGAAACTCTCAAGGAAAATTGCCCTGATGTGTTAGAACCAGAGGGGGAAATAAAGGTTGAAAGAATTCATTGATTGCCTCCTGAAAAAGATTCCAAAAAGAAAACTCCTAGGAATATTATAGCCAGGTTCCAGAATCCCCAAATCAAGGAGAAAATACTACAAGCAGCCATTAAGAAACAATTTCAATATTGTGGAAACACAATCAGAATAGCCCAGGACCTGGCAGCTTCTACACTGAGGGATTGAAGGGCATGGAATATGATATTCCAGAGGGCAAAAAAGCTGGGAATGAAAACAAGGGTCACCTACCCAGCAAAACTGAGTCTTTTGTTTCAGGGGGAAAATGGTCATTCAGTGGAATAGAGGACTTTCAAGCATTCTTGAGGAAAAAAACAGAATTGAATAGAAAATTTGACATCCATACACAAGAAGCAAGAGATGCCTGAGAAGGTAATCAGGGAAAAGAAATCAAAAGGAACTTATCAAAGTTGAACTATTTACATTCCTATATGGAAAAGCAATAACAGTGACTGATGATATCTTTCTCATTATGAAAATAATGGAAGAAGGGTGTGTGGTCATATGAATACATATATGAATGTGTGTGTATATGGTTACAGTTATATATGGATAGAGGGCATAGGTTGAATCTGTTGGGAAGGGAGAATACTCAAGGGATGAAATTATGAGGTGAGAGAAGAAAGTGGCAATAGGAGATGGGGAGAGGCAGGGTAAGGTAAACTATCTCATGTAGAAGAAACAAGGGGAAGTGGTTGCAAGGGAAGGGAGAATAGGAAGGCAAAAAGGCAAAACCACATTCTCATTGAATTTGGTTCAGGGAGTGAATGACATACATACTAAATGGGATATCTCAGCCTACAGCAGAATATGGGAAAGGGGGATGAGAGGAGGGATGATGGATGGGAGGGCATCCTTGTAGTGGGAGGTTGGAAGTACCCACTGTAGAAGAGGGACACGATCAAAGAGGGAATGGATCAGGTGGGGGGTGGGATGAGTGGGAGGGAATTATAAGCAGCCTTGTACAATATATCTACTATGATGTTTTGCATAGCTAGACATGTACAACATATACTGAATTACTTATCTTCCCAGAGGGAATGAGTGACAAGGGAGGAAGGAAATGGATCTGAAATTCGAGGTCTTAACATTAAATGTTTCATATATATATATATATATATATGTATGTATGTATGTATGTATAAATACTATTATTAATATTCTTTTGCTTGTAATTGGGAGATAAGATGTGCAGGCATTGGGACAAAAAGATTCACCTTCTTCTAATGGAAAAGTCAAAGCAGGTATGGGATAAGGTATGGGAGAGAGCAGATTGGAGGAAGCGATATCTTGCGGGACTGCTATTCTGGGAGGGTGGGTAGGGGAAAAACAGGGTGGGGGGGATGATTGTAACTCAAAATCTGGTGGAAATGAATGATGTAAAACAGAAGTTAATAAAGCATTTGTTTAAAAAAAAGTAATTCCTAATCCTCACTGGATTTTTATGTACCTTTTTCACATTTGGGCAATTCTGTTTTTAAGTTCTTTCCAATGTGTGTTGCCCCGTGTGTGTGTGTGTGTGTGTGTGTGTGTGTGTGTGTGTGTGTGTGTGTGTGTTATCATTCAACCTATTCTGTTTTATAAGGTTATTTATTCAGTATTTTTGTTTATCCTCTAAAAAGTGGTTGACCCAGCTTTTTTCATTATTTTTCTATTTTATTTACTACTTCTCTGAAATTTCCTTCATTTTATATTTTATTTTTAAAATCCTTTTTGAGTTGTTTCAGGATTTATTTTGTGGCCTGAGACAAATTTACATTTTTTTCAATGTTTTGGATGTAATTCATTTATTTTTTTATTTTGTTGTTTCACTTTTTCTTTATGTTTTGATCTTCCAGTTCACTATAAATTCTTTGCTGTTTTTGTTTGCTTTTTCTCAGGCTATCGTGATTTTTAACTTTATGTTGAGGAGGTGGTGGTCCTGGGTAGAGGGGCCCTGTCCAAGATTCAGGTTGTTATTGCAACTGTTTTCAGAGATATCTCTGAAGGTCTCTAAAGTTTCAATTGTTCCAAGTTGCTAAGATAAAAGAAGAGTTGTGATCACTGCTTTTTCAGTCTGTGCTCTACTTTGCTAATGAGCATAAGTACTTATTTCCACCCTGGAAATGTGACTGAGTTGTCTGCTCCCTTGCTGCCATATATTCGAGTGTCTTAGTGCGTCTTCTTACCCTGGGACCAAATGTTACTGAATACTGCCCCCAGTGCCAATAGAGGGTCCCCATAATCTTTATATAATCTGATTGGTCTGTTTGTGGACTGAGACCTCCAGAAGTTGTCACTGCTAATGCATTCACCTCCAAAGACTTCTTGTTGGCTTGCCCGGCCATGACCTGGGTTGGACTGCACTTCACTCTCATTCCAGTGAGAAAGAACTTTTCTGCTGAGCTCTTAAATTATCTGGGGCTGGATAATTTTTTCACATATACTTATATAAAGTAAATACCAGATCATTTGAGATGAAATGGAACTCCATGATCTGGAAAGGCTTCCTTTTTGTTCCTTATATTTGATAATCCACAATGCCTACTCAACATAATATAGCATGATTAATGATTTATTTAAGACAAGTCAAGAGATTCATTTATTTAAGAAAGAGGTTTGCCATGTATTTTATTGATTCTGAAAGGAATGCTGGGTAGAGCCCCCCCCAAAGGGGGGAAATTAAAATGCTTCCCGCTATAAGGTACCCACTATGCATTTGAATATTGTCCCAAAATTAAAGTTTCAGACATATCCAGAGAAAGGTCTGTTATTCAACATAAAACAGTTGGAATCTTAAAGATGCCTATTAGTATCCACCAGGAATTAGGATGAAGTGACCAAAGACATTTCCTTCTATACAGAGAAATTCTAAACTTATGTCTCCAAAAGTGAAAGTTTATTTCATTAAACAATTGCTAAAATAGAAAGAAGACTTTATTTTTAAAAGTTCAACAAATAAATAACATGTCTTTTTTTTCTTTTCTTTTGTTCCTATTTGGAGGGGAAAAGAAGGGCAATATCAGTTAAGTGACCTGCCCAGCGCCACACAACTAGTGAAGGTTAAGTTCTGAGGCCAGATTTGAACCCAGGTCATCCTGAATCCAGGGTCAGTGCTCTATTCACTGCACTACATAGCCACCCCCAATAACATGTCTTTAGCATAAAGCACTATGTTATCTGTCTAGGATCTAATAGTAACTATGGTAGACATGTGAAAACATCATATAATATAGATGTCACACCACATCTACAATAGTCAATATTCCATATATCTTTTCTGTCCCATTTACAAACTTTGTTCATAGTTTATAGGTAAAAAAATCATTCCCCCTGATTCTCACCAATTAAAACAATTTTTTTTCACAACACTCCAGTGATGTCTTTATTTTGCTAGCCAATAAATATGTATTTACTAAGCAACTACTCTGTGCCAGACCATATATTAATGTCTGAAAATATGACACTTGAAAAATAAAAAAAAATATTTAGTAAGAATAGCAAAGTAAGTAACAGCAAACAAGAGTTAATCAATGCATTTAAGCTCTTCCTCAAATATAACCAATAAAAACATTTATGAAACATATATGACCAAAGAATACAGAAGCCAAAAAACATTGGAAGTAACTCACATCGGGGGAAAATATCACCTTCCCAAAGTGACAGAAACACTGATGTGCTTTGCCAACATAATGCAATCTCTTTTATCCATTGAGTTGGCATTAGCTGCCATTGCTTTCTCTGCCATGCTATTGCTCAGCTGGGCAGCAGTACTGCTATTGGGCTCCCTTTCTTCTGCTCTCTATTACTGTCTACTTGTCTTCATTTACAATGGAGTTTGAAGGCAAGGACTCTTTAGAAGTCCCCTTTACTTCTGCAAACTCTCTCTTTAGGTAATCAGAAAAGTTCAGGTTTAAGGGACAAAATTTCTATCTATATCAATTTTCAAGGGATATAAAATGTTTTGTTATAGGTGGACATTTTGATATTTAAAATAAGTAGAAAATTTAGTTTTCTTTATATTCTTCTTTGAAGGGCAATTGGGGTTAAATGACTCACCTAAGATCACACAGCTGATATGTGTGTCAAGCTGGATTTTAACTCATGTCCTCTTGACTTGGCTGATGGTCTATTCACTGCACCACCTAGCTTACCCCTGCTTTTTTTTTTTAACAAATGCTTTATTAACTTCTGTTTTACATCATTCATTCCCACCAGATTTTGAGTTACAATCATTTTCCCCCCATTATTCCCCTACCCAACCTCCCAGAATAGCAGTTCCACAAGATATTGCTTTCTCCAATCTCCTCTCTCCCATACTTTCTCCCATACCCCCTTCAATTTTTCCATTAGAGGAAGGTGAAACTTTGTGTCTCAGTGCCTGCACATCTTATCTCCCTGTTACAAGCAAAAGAGTATTAATATTAGTATATATATATATATTTGAAACATTTACTGTTAAGACCTCGAAATTCAGATCCATTTCCTTGCTCCCTTGTCACCCATTCCCTCTTGGGAGATAAGTAATTGAGTACATGTTGTACATGTCTGGCTATGCAAAACATTATCATAGTAGATACATTGTACAAGGCTGCTTATAATTCCCTCCCACTAATCCCACCCCCCACCTGGTCCATTCCCTACATGATCCTGTCCCTTTTCTATAGTGGGTACTTCCAACCTCCCCTCCCCCCATTGATGCCCTCCCATCCATCATCCCTCCTCTCATCCCCCTTTCCCCTATTCTGCTGCAGGTTGAGATATCCCATTTAGTATGTATGTCATTCTCTCCCTGAACCAAATTCAATGTGAATGTAGTTTTGCCTTTTTAGCCTTCTTATTCCCCCCCCTCCATTGCAACCACTTCCCCTTGCTTCTTCTACATGAGATAGTTTACCCTATCCTGTCTTTCCCCATCTCCTCTTGGCACTTTCCTCTCTCACCTCATAATTTCATCCCTTGAGTATTCTCCCTTCCCAACAAATTCAACCTATGCCCTCTATACATATATAACTGTAAACATATACACACACATTCACATGTGTATGCATATGACCACACACCCTTCTTCCATTATTTTCATAGTGAGAAAGATATCATCAGTCACAGTTATTGCTTTTCCATACAGGAATGTAAATAATTCAACTTTGATAAGTTCCTTTGATTTCTTTTCCCTGATTGCCTTCTCAGGCATCTCTTGCTTCTTATGTCTGGATGTCAAATTTTCTATTCAATTCTGGTTTTTTCCTCAAGAATGCTTGAAAGTCCTCTATTCCACTGAATGACCATATTTTCCCCTGAAACAAATTATTCAGTTTTGCTGGGTAGGTGACCCTCGGGTTCATTCCCAGTTCTTTTGCCCTCTGGAATATCATATTCCATGCCCTTTGATCCCTCAGTGTAGAAGCTGCCAGGTCCTGGGCTATTCTGATTGTGTTTCCACAATATTGAAATTGTTCCTTCCTGGCTGCTTGTAGTATTTTCTCCTTGATCTGGGGATTCTGGAACCTGGCTATAATATTCCTGGGAGTTTTCTTTTGGGGATCTGTTTCAGGAGGTGATCGGTGGATTCTTTCAACCTCTATTTTGCCCTCTGGATCTAAAACATCAGGGCAGTTTTCCTTGAGAATTTCTTGAAGGGTGATTTCTAGGTTCTTTCTTTGATCATGACTTTCAGGTAGTCCAATACTTTTTAAATTGTCTCTCCTGGATCGATTTTCCAGGTCAGTGGTTTTTCCCATGAGATATTTCACATTGCCTTCTAATCTTTCAGTTGTTTGGATCTACTTAACAGCATCTTGATTTCTCATAAAGTCATTACCTTCCATTTGCTCCAGTCTAACTCTGAAGGAATGAATCTCCTCAGTGAACTTTTGAGATTCTTTTTCCATCTGGCAAATTCGACTTTTTAAGTCATTCTTCTCCTCATTGCCCTTTTGGGCCTCCTTTGCCATTTGGCTTAGTCTATTTTTTAAGGTGTTGTTTTCCTCAGTCAGGCTGTTGATCCTCATTTCATACTTTTCCTGCATCCTTCTCATTTCTCTTTCCAATTTCCACTTCTCTTATTTGATTTTTAAAGTCCTTCTTAAGGTCCTCTATGGCCTGCAACCTGCTCACATTTTCCCCTGGGGCTTCTGGAGCAGGACTTCTGACCTCACAGTCCTTTTCCTGCTCTATGCCCCCAAAATAGGAGTCTAGGGTTGCATGTTTCTGTTTCCTTTGCCTTGGCATGTTGCCACTTAATTGCTTGACTTTTGGGCTTGTTGCCACACTATGGCTTTAAGGCCAGATAGAGGAATTTTCATCACGAACGTGTGGGGGGCAACTTCCGTTTCTGGCAAGCTGTAAACCCACCCACAACTTCCACCCTAGATCACAATACAGATCCAGGGAGCTTAAAGCAAGAGCGACTACCCCCCAAGACTGATCGCTGGATCTTCCTACAATTTGCAGGCTGGGAACTGGAGCTGCCTTTGAATACTGCAAAATGGCTTGTCTCCTCATCGGCTTCTAGTCCCCAGGGGAGGGAGCTGACGCATTCCCCAAATACTGGTCCCAAAATCCATAGGACACTAACCTCTTACTTTGTCCTAGGCATGTCTATGTTGATAATTCTGGAGTCTCCACACCTCCTGGTGTTCTGGTGTTCCTCCAGCTGGCTGCTGGCCCTCCCGCCCTGGGGCTAAAACCTCGGCTCACTCGGACCTGGGCTCGGCTTGGCTCCTGTAGTCTGCCAGCTGCACACTGCCAGGTCCCAGACCTCTGCGCTGGTCCTTCCTGCAGGGCTTCTGGGCTGTCCTCAATGGGAGGTTAGCTTCTCTGTGTTGTTCTGTTGGTGCTGGGGCTCCAGAAGTTGTTCAGAGTCCCCTTTTACATAGTTTGGGTGGAATCTGGGGGCTGAGTGGCTTGGATGAGCTGTTTCTACTCCACCATCTTGGCTCCACCCCTGCCCCTGCTTTTTAAAAATAAATATTTATTTTTAATTTATGGAATAAAGCAAACATTTCTACAGCACAGTAAATAAAAAGATGATTTCACATGAAACTGAAAATCTATGATGTATAGCTGGTTATTCCTTTTAAACAAAATAAAATTATCAAGTATTTTTAAAAGATTTTTCTCCCCTTCTCCCAGAGATGGTTACCATTACACAAAGATATGCATGTGCAAATGTGTGTGTCTATAAAACCACTCTATAAATACTTCTATTAATCAGTTCTCTCTCTGAATGTAGATAACATCTTCAGTCATATTTCCACTGTAGTTAATTTGTGTACAATAGTCTAAAGTCAGTAGAAATATACATTTATTTTCAATATTAATAAGTGATTGGAAAAAAGAACAGCTTTCATAAAAGATTTGTGTAATTTTTGAGGGAAAATTACCCTCCGAGCAAATATAAGGATTTGGATCAATTTGTCCACAAAGAGAACTTACTGCAGAAAAAGTTAAATGTTTTAAAGAGTTGGCAAAGTTGCTTTTTATTTTAGTTATTAAAATCTACAGAAATAGCTTCAATGGCAAAAGAGAGATAGCCATATTGATGTCTTCAGGTCTACAAGAACAATAAATACTTCAGCTTGTTTGCACACCACTGTTTTATATCCAAAGAAGGTAAAAAAGCAAATAACCCTGACACCACCTCCACACACACACAAAGTGACAAAAGCATTTGGGCCCCTGGATGTGATTGGTGAGGGTGTAATGCCAAGCAAAGGCAACATCCAAGGTTCAAAATAGCAGCATAGGCACTCTTCATTTTATTTAGTGACAAATTAAGAACAGAGAAAATAAAAATACAGCATAATTCAAAATACAGCATTCACCAAGTGTGATACAATAATTTCTAAGTACTGCTCCACCCCTGGGCATTACATTCATTTAGTCAATCACAAAGTCCCTTTTCCAAATACTACTCCACCCCTGGGCAGTACATTCATTTAGTCAATCACAAAGACCCTCTTCTCAAAAAGAGATTAGTTTCCAATCATAAACAAAGTACATTCATTTGGTCAATCATAGCACACCAAAAAGTAAAAAGTTTCCCACCCCTGAATCACAACTAAATTACAATTATCATCAGTTAATGCTGAACACCTTCTCAAAAGGGGGAGTAAAGAGCACAAAGGCCATCTACCCCTGAGTTACAACAAGGTGAAGATATTATCACAGCATTTAATACAGAAAGAGAAGTTTTTTCTTTATATTGGCTGCAGGCAAGTTCTCAGCAATCTCCGTTCCTGGGGAGACAAAGCTTAACAAGGCCACAAGGTACATTGCCAGTGTCCTCATTAATTCATTCTCTGTCTGCATAATAGTCCTAGGACCCCTGAAAGAATTAGCAAGACCCTTTTCCAGGATTTCTGCAAACATACAACAAGAAAATCTTTCTTCAGGGCTACTGAACCAACAGCAGGATTCCAAGACCTCTGCAACAACAGCACTGTCCTTCACCAGGGGATGAATATGGCAAAACAACATCAAAAAAGTACTGCCATCACAGCCATGACTCCTCAGTCCTTGGCAGCTCTGGGTGGCAGCTCTCAGAAGTCTTGGGCAGCTTGAATTGGCCCTCAGAATTCCTCTCTCTCTCTCTCTCTCTCTCTCTCTCTCTCTCTCTCTCTCTCTCTCTCTCTCTCTTTCTCTCTCTCTGCCTCCACAATGTTGCTTCCAAAAAATTCTTCTGCCTCTCTTCCTCTGTTTCTGCCTCTCCAAATCCACAGCACCAGCTCCTCCCAATTCAGCCCCTTTTTCATGTGAAAAAGTCCATCCCATAAGTGGGATTCACATGTTTTAGGTTTTAATACAACCCAACAACCAAGCCAAGACTGGGGGGGGGGGTCTTTAAATTCCATTACTATTACAGAGGAGTAAAGAGATGATAGAAGAAATTTGGGGAGTTGTGGCTTTTTAAAATAAAGGAGAATCATCAAGAATCAAGGGGCAGCTAGGTGGTGCAGTGAATAGAGCGCTGGCCCTGGAATCAGAAGGACCTGAGTTCGGAGCCAGCCTCCGACACTTAATCCACACAAACAAAACAAAACAAAAAAAAAACCTAGCCATGTAACCTTGGGCAAGTTACTTAACCCCAATTGCCCTAAAGGGGCGGCTAGGTGGCGCAGTGAGTAAGAGTGCCGGCCTCGGAGTTGGGATGACCCGAGATCAGATCCGGCCTCAGAAAATGAGCACCCATGCATAAATAATGACTAGCCGTGTAACCTTGAGCAAGGTACTTAACCCCAATTGCTTTAAAAAAAAAAAAGAATCAAGGAGATTCTTAAAAATCAACAGTTCTTAGTTTACTGAAAACACAACAAGAACTGCAGAAAAAATCAGATACCAAAAAAAGATATTCTTAAAAGATATGAATGAGAGAGAAATAAGAGAGATGGTGATGAAAAGTCACCTGTGGATTTAGGCCCCTTGGCAGTTGTTTGTCCTGTTCTCAAAGAGGATCACTGACATAACAAGATGATTTCTTCACTCATGTGTAAGCGAATTTAAGTGAGTTATAGCTGCATAAAGTTGGCAGCCTCACTCTCTTGCAGTAATTGAAGTCCAAAACCATGACAAAAGTCAGAATGACTAGTAATCATCTGGGATGCAGTGGATGATATTGGCATCTTCAATGTCTGACCAAGTTCTAAGTGCTTCACAGTGCCTTCTTCAGCTGCTTTCATCACTGTTGGAACAAATCCATTTGGCGCAATCTTCACATGATTGAGGTAGAAATCTCCCATACACACAGATGGATTTGAGGTCTGTTGGTAACCCGCACCTTCCTTTGACCCATCTGCTAAGATGATTTACTTAGTTTTGACCACTGTGCATGCTGTAGCTTGTTGGACCCATAAGTGAGAGTTGGGTGATAGCTGGACACCAAAGGTATATGAGCAGCCCTGAAAAAGCCTCAGAAAACTCTCACCCTAAAGATGCTTGTCATTGAAAACTCCATACATTCCATGCCATATTAGGGCTATTTAAAGTAAGCAAGGAGTAGTCTAGAGAGGAGAATAAGTGAGGGAAGGAAGGAGAAGGTTATGTAGTAACCACCTTCAAGCACTTTAAAGGCTATAGTTTGACAGAGGGAGTTTACTTGTTATACTCCATTACAATGGGTAGAACAAGAAAAAAAACTGTGGAAGGTGCAAAGATACAGATTTAGTTTTGATAACAGAAAAAAAAATCCTATCAATTAGAGTCAGCCCAAAGTAGATTGGACTGATTTGGGGAAAAGTATGTTCCTCATCGTTGTGGGTTTTCCAACAATGGTTAGATGCATGGTCATTCATCTAGCATTTTGTAATATGGAATCTTTTTGGGGGCACACATTCAAGTAGACAGCAACTGAGATCTCTTCTAATTCAGAAACTGAGGTGTTTTTTTTTTTTTGAGATCTCATTTTAGGGTGTGACTTTTTAAAAGGTTTGAATTTATTTAGACAAAATTCATTATGGAAAGTTTCTAAACAATAAAAGAGATTCATAGGACAAGGTTGAGAGTTCACTCATTTCAAGCATTATTGATAGAGCAAATAAATCAGAGCTAAATGCAGTGGGATAAATTTGATTAATAGAAACTTAACTTCCTTCATTTACAAAGTTAGATAAAACTAGAAAAAATAAATCAACATGAATAGATCACAAAAGCAATAAAGTAGCTTCATAATTTTTTAAAGCTTCAAGTTAAACAATATAAATTTTTCTTCATAATTTAAATTGTTTTGATCTATATCCCAAAACTAAAGTTTGCCCAGAAGGCAAATGCAATTTGGCCTAACTTAAATTTTTCCATAATTTAAATGTCCCCCATGTCAACAATAGAAAAATACATGGCAGTATTTATATGATAAAGATTTCAGTTAAGGGAATCCTGTTTTATCCGATAGAGAACTAACTTCTTTGACCAACATTCCAATTCCAACAATTCTCTTCAACAGCATCTAGACCTGGAAAGAAATAAAACTATCCTGGAAGATTTGTTGCCTTCTGTGTTATCCCTGCCATGAGAAGGAAGAACAGAGGGGAATTTTGAAGAACTTTATTTTCTTGGTGAATTGGTTTTAAAAGTTTGCTTGAGCTATGTAGTGAGTTCTGATTGGACAGTGTAGGATCTGGGTGAAAGAACAACTCACTGAGATTATTTGTATACCCCAGTCATAGTCCACTTTTCAATTCTCAGGATTAAGGATAACTGCTTTTTTCACATTAAAAATGAACATTTTCGAGGGGAGGAGCCAAGATGGTGGAAAGGAAGCAGTAACCTCGCTGAGATCCTCAGTCACTAAGGCTCAAAGGGTGAATCTGAGTGGATTCCGAAGTGATGGAGCCCGCTGGAAGATGAAGTGTAGCAGAATCCAGTCAGGGAGGTTGCCCAGTGTGTCCGCAAAGGTTGAGCGCAGAGTGTGTGGGGTCTGCACAGCTCAGACCTAAGAGCAGACAAGCAGACTACACCAGAGAGAGAAAAAGCCCCAGCCTGCAGACTTACCAAAGAAGAGTCACAGTCATCTCGCAGAGGCAATGGATAATTGGAGCCAGGTAGGAGAGTCAGGCCCCCAGTGGAGAGAGTGGCTTCTCAGGTTGCATTCAGCCCCCAGCCTGGAAGTTTAGAAACTGCCTGTCTGTATAATACAGGGGCTGGAATGGCAAAGTAAATTCTAGCTGCTCTGATCCTCCCATCCCTCCTTCATGAAGCAGAAAACCCAAAGATAAGTCTCCCACTCAGATTGAAATCCC
Source organism: Gymnobelideus leadbeateri (assembly GCA_011680675.1). Lineage (NCBI taxonomy): Eukaryota > Metazoa > Chordata > Mammalia > Diprotodontia > Petauridae > Gymnobelideus > Gymnobelideus leadbeateri. The sequence goes on along the minus strand of WOXC01009019.1, from coordinate 68,607 downwards.
AAGTTAATGGAAATAGCCTCAGGCTTGAGAATCTCCAAGAAGGGGTGTAACTGAGACAGCCAGGAATCTTAAGAGAAGAGAGGGAGAGGACCCAATAAGCCCCACCTCACCTCACCAACAAAAGCCTACTTATAGCCCAGGGGTATAGAGGCAGAAATCTGAAGTGGTCAGACTCATCCCCACCTACACATCTACATTCCTCACTGACTTCCCTGACTTAGCCATAAACTAGCCACCCAGAGGTATTCAAAGTCAAGGATCAGGCCCTAAACTCATAGTCTGAGAAACTAAGAAACAGGCAGTCACAATGGGAAAAAAAAGAAGCCAAGAAGGAGAAGGGGAAGGCAAAAAAGTCTATTCGAGCATACTATGCAGGGCAAGAACGACAAAACACACAGGACAATATAGACTCTCTGCCCACACCAGAGACCACAGAAGGAAACATGATCTGGTCTCAAGCCCAAATAGTATTCCTGGAGAGGCTTAAGAAAAATTTTAAAGACCAAATCAGGGAGGTAGTGACCAACTTGGAAAAAAAACATACCTCCCTAAAAAAGGAACTTCAAAAACTCACTGAAGACCATAATTCACTAAAAATTAGATACAATCAAACTGAAACTCAGAACTCTATGATGCAGCAGGAGTCAATCAAAAACAAAACAAAACAAAACAAAACAAAAAAAAACGATAGAAAAATTGGAAGAAAATGTAAAATATCTCACTGGAAAAATAACTGACCTAGAGAACAGATCCAGGAGAGATAACTTAAGAATTATTGGTCTACCAGAAAGTCATGATGAAAAAAGCAGTCTAGACAACATCCTCCAAGAGATTGTCAAAGAAAACTGTCCTGAGGTCCTGGGATCAGAAGATAAAATAACTATCGATAGAATTCACCAGACTCCTCCTGAAAGAGGTCCCAAACTGAAAACTCTCATTCATTTGGAATCAAACGGGGAATAATTTACTCTGATAAGTATAAAAATTTATTGTGTCCTATAGATAGTGGGAGGGTAAGGGGGGGTGAAAAGGAGGAGACTAAAGGGAGGGATTAGAAGGGAGGGAAATAGTAGTAAGGGGAGAGGGTAGGTTAAGAAGGGGGATCACTGCGTGGGAACACTGAGGGAGGGGGTGGTCAAAAGGGAAAACTTCAAGGAGGGGAAGGGAGAAGGAAGAAACAAAAACATAAACAGGGGAGGTAATAGGATGGAGGGGAACAGACAGATAGTCATTATTGCTTTGAATGTGAATGGGATGAACTCTCCCATAAAACAGAGGCAGATACCAGAATGGATTAAAAAACATAATCCTACAATAAGCTGTCTACAAGAAACACATTTGAAACAAAGGGATACCCACAGGTTAAAGGTAAAAGGTTGTGGTAAAATTTATTAAGCCTCAGCTAAAGTAAAAAAGCAGGGGTAGCAATATTTATCTCAGATAAAGCAAGAGCAAAAATAGATCTAGTTAAAAGTGATAAGGAAGGAAACTATATACTATTAAAAGACACCATCGAGAATGAAGCAATATCACTACTTAATATGTATGCACCAAGTGGTATAGCATCCAAATTCTTAGAGGAGAAGTTAAAGCAATTAGAGGTAGAAATAGATAGCCAAGGTATACTAGTGGGGGACCTTAATCTTCCCCTCTCTGAACTCGATAAATCTAACCTCAAAATAAACAAGAAAGGAGTTAAGGAGGTGAATAGAATCTTAGAGAGACTAGATATGATGGATCTCTGGAGAAAACTGAATGGGGATAAAAATGAATTTACTTTCTTCTCAGCAGTGCATGGTACATACTCAAAAATAGACCACGAAATAGGGCATAAAAACCTCACAATCCAGTGCAGAAGGCAGAAATATTGAACGCATCATTCTCAGATCATGATGAAATAAAAATTATATGCAATAAAGGGCCATGGAAAGACAGAATAAAAACTAATTGGAAATTAAACAATTTAATCCTAAAAAAATCGGTGGGTCAAACAAGAAATTATAGAAACAATGAATAACTTCATTCAAGAGAATGATAATAATGAGACAACATAGCAAAATTTGTGGGATGCACTAAAGGCAGTTCTCAGGGGAAGTTTTATATCCCTGAGAGTATATTTAATTTAAATTTATTTAATTAAAGCAGAGAGAAGGGAGGTCAATGAATTGGACATGCAATTGAAAAAGCTAGAAAAAGAACAAATTGAAAATCCCCAATTTAGTACTAAATTAGAAATATTGAAAACCAAAGGTGAGATTAATAAAATTGAAATTAAGAAAACTATTGAATTAATAAATAAAATTGAGAGCTGGTTTTTGAAAAAATCAATAAAATTGATAGACCCTTAGTCAATATGACAATAAAAGAAAGAAGAAAACCAAATTATGAATATCAAAAATAAAAAGGGTGACTCTACCTCCAATGAAGAGGAAATAAAAAAATAATGAGGAATTATTTTTCCAATTGTATGCACATAAATATGACAATCTTAGTGAAATGGATGAATATTTACAAAATCACAAATTGCCCAGATTAACTGAAGAAGTGAATTACCTAAATAACCCCATCTCAGAAAAAGAAATCAAACAAGCCATCAATGAATTCCCTAGGAAAAAATCTCCAGGGCCAGATGGGTTCACTAGTGAATTCTATCAAACATTTAAAGAACAATTGATTCCAATACTCTACAAAGTATTTGGGAAAATTAGTGAAGAAGGAGTCCTACCAAACTCTTTCTATGACACAAATATGGTACTGATTCCTAAATCAGGAAGAGATAAAGCAGAGAAAGAAAATTATAGACCAATCTCCCTCATGAATTTAGATGCAAAAATTCTAAATAAAATATTAGCCAAAAGACTCCAACAACTTATCACAAAAATAATACACTCTGATCAGGTAGGATTCATTCCAGGAATGCAAGGATGGTTTAATATTAGGAAAACCATCAGTATAATTGAGCATATCAACAATAAAACTAGCAGAAACCACATGATCATCTCAATAGATGCAGAAAAGGCTTTTGACAAAGTACAACGTCCATTCCTATTAAAAACACTAGAAAGTATAGGAGTAAATGGAGGCTTCCTTAAAGTAGTTGCTAGCATCTATGTAAAACCATGGTCAAGTATTATATGCAATGGGGATAAACTAGAAGCCTTTCCAATAAGATCAGGAGTGAAACAAGGGTGTCCACTATCACCCCTCTTATTCAATCTGGTACTAGAAACATTAGCGGTAGCAATTAGAGAAGAAAAAGAAATCAAAGGAATAAAATTAGGCAAAGAAGTGACCAAGCTGTCACTCTTTGCAGATGATATGATGATATAGTTAGAGAATCCTAGAGAATCAAGTAAAAAACTACTTGAGACAATAAATAAATTTGGCAAAGTTGCAGGATATAACATAAACCCACATAAATTCTCAGCATTCCTGTACATCTCTAATAAAACTCAACAGCAAGAGATAGAAAGAGAAATCCCATTTAAAGTCACTGTAGACATTATAAAATATTTGGGAATCTACTTGCCAAAACACACCCAGAATCTATATGATCACAACTACAAAACACTTCTCACACAAATAAAAGCAGATTTAAATAGTTGGAAAAATATCAATTGCTCATGGCTGGGTCGAGCTAATATAATAAAAATGACAATTTTACCCAAACTAAACTATATATTTAGTGCCATACCAATCAATTTACCAAAAAACTACTTTGTAGAGTTAGACAAAATAATAACAAAATTTATTTGAAAAATAAACGGTCTATAATATCAAGGGAATTAATGAAAAAAAAAATGCTAGGGAAGGTGGACTAGCTATGCCACATCTTAATCTGTATTATACAGCAGCAGTCATCAAAACTGCTTGGTACTGGCAGAGGTGTAGAGTAGTGGATCAATGGAATAGATTAGGTGCAGGAGACCCAGCAGTTAATGAATACAGCAATCTATTGTTCAATAAACCCAAAGACCCCCGTTATTGGGATAAGAATGCACTATTTGACAAAAACTGCTGGGAAAACTGGAATACAGTATGGCAGAAAGTGGGCATATTTCACTATCTAACACCATATACCAAAATCAAGTCAAAATGAGTGCATGATCTAGGTGTAAAGGATGATACTGTAAGCAATTTGGGAAAACAAGGAGTAGTTTACCTGATGGATCTGTGGAGAGGGGAAGATTTTAGGACCAAACAAGAATTAGAGAGCATTATAAAATGCAAAATGGATAATTTTGATTACATTAAATTGAAAAGCTTCTGCACAAACAAAGCCAATGTAACCAAGATTAAGTGGGAGGTGGGAAATTGGGAAAGAATTTTTATAACTTGTGTCTCTGATAATGGACTCATTTCTAAAATTTATAGAGAATTGAACCAAATCTATATGAATACAAGTCATTCCCCAATTGATAAATGGTCAAAGGATATGAATAGGATGTTTTCTAAGAAAGAAATTAAAAATATCTATAAGCATATGAAGAAATGCTCTAAATCACTATTAATTAGAGAAATGCAAATCAAAACAACTCTGAGATACCACATCTCTCCAGTCAGATCGGCTAAGATGACAAAACAAGAAAGTGACAAATGCTGGAGAGGATGTGGACAAATTGGAACACTAATACATTGCTGGTGGAGTTGTGAACTTATCTGACCATTCTGGAGAGCAATCTGTAATTATGCCCAAAGGATTATAAATAATTTCATACCCTTTGACCCAACAATACCACTTCTAGGGTTATATCCCAAAGAGATCATAGAAGTGTGAGGAAGACCCATATGTACAAAAATATTTTTAGCAGCCCTTTTTGTGGTTGCAAAGAATTGGAAACTAAAGGGGTGCCCATCAATTGGGGAATGGCTAAACAAGTTGTGGTATATGAATGTAATGGAATTCTTTTGTGCTGTAAGAAACGAGGAGGTGATGGATTTCATAATTACCTGGAGAGACTTATCCAAACTGATGCTGAGTGATAAGAGTAGAATCAGAAGAAATTTGTATATAATCACAGACATACCATATCTCTGATGACCAGCTATGACAGACTGGACTCTTTTCAGCAATGCAGTGATATAAGTTAATCCCGAATGACTCAAGAAAGTGATAAATGAGCCATCCAGAGATATAACTATTAAGAACTGAGCCTGAATCCCGATGGAAGCAAACTAAATGATCTTGTTCTTCTCATTGTTTGGTTTTATTTCTTCCTTACCATCTTTCATCCCACCTACTACAATATGCCTTTGTAATTGGAATCATGTCTAATATGAATGCATTTGCAGACCCTATACTGTACTATATGCTGTCGTGAGGGGAAGGGGAAGGGAAGTAAAGGAAATTTGAAAATCAAGGAACTATGATATTGAATCTTATTAACTGAAACTAAACTAATAAATTAATTTAAAAAATTTAAAAAAATTCCATTGTGATAAAAATGTATTTTGGATCAGATGAGAAGGAGAAGTATACACACTGTTGGTCGAATAAATTAAAGAACAGTTACATTTAGGAACCTCACTGAAACCCTAGATTCTGTTAAAAAATTGAAAACAAGTAGTGTCAGGAAACATCTCTAATTATTGACACAATCCATAAAGGATAATGTATTACTTTCAATGCCTTGTGTTACCTACTGTTCATATATAGATCGGATTTAGTAGACTCATCACATATCTATTACCAAAAGTTAAAAACCATAGTCTAGATATTGAATAATAATATACTTTTCCACTGATGTTTCTGTGGGGGGCAGGGGCAGAGGTGTGTGTTTCTTGGCTTACAGTGAATGTAAATAATAACTGTTTCTCTTTTGACCAACAACCCTTAGGGTCTTCCTCTCCCACTTAGATTTTTTATTTTATTTTATTTTATTTTTTATTTTTGGAGGGCAATTGGTATTAATTGACTTGCCCAAAGTCACACGGCTAGTAAGTGTGTCAAATATCTTAGCCCAAATTTGAAATCAGGTCCTCATGACTCCAGGGCTGGTGCTTCTTTCACTGAGCCACCTAGCCACCCTGATTCTTTTTTAATTAAAGGGACCTCATACCTTGACTCACTTTTATTCAATGAATGGGTTTTACCTCAGTCAAAGTAAGAACCTTAAAAGACCTCATCCTAAAAGGGCAAGGTTCTTTCAGTGCATATGTCCTAGACCAACTCCAGTTATTCTGATGAATATTTGGCCACTGGACTCTGAGGGCTGAGACATCTCCCTGATATCATTGCCGCCTTTAAGAGAATAAAAGACAAACATAGCAACACAACTAATCCACTCCATGCAATCACAAAAGAAAAAAAATAAAAACAAATAAATAAATCTATTAGAAGTAAAACATTTTCAGAAGACCACAAATATCTCAAGGCATCACTAAATATCAGTGTGTTTGTTTTTTAACAAGAGACTTGAAAATCCTCTAGCATTTGTATTGTTTCTGTAAATTACCATAAGCCTGTTACTTAGTTCCACATCCAAGGCTTATCTATGCATTGTAAAGGAATAGACATACAAAGTGATAGAGAGACAGAGAGATGTAATGAAATATATAAATCCACAGCTCTATTTCTGTCCAAATATAGGAAGAATGTTGCAATACTTTTAGTCCACATGTAAAATTATGCTCCCTTTTAAACATAATGCCTAAATTCTTTTGAAAATAACTGCAGAAAGTATAGAATATGCTAGGGTTTACTTGGTAAGGCATTTGGAAACTATAATGAAACTAGGTAGAAAACACTTTTCATATAAATAAGGACAAATCTAAACAATTGGAGAAATATCAGTTCATACCTAGGTAAAGCAAATATAATAAAAATAACAACATTACCTAAATTAATTTAATATTTAAATAATATAAATCAAATTATGAAATAATTTATTTATAAAACTAGAAAAAAGTTTCATGAAATTTATCTTGAAGTATAAAAGTTGAAGGACTACTTTGCAAAGAGAAAGCAATCTTCACTCCTATTTAAATGGCTTCAAAGGATCACTATTGTATTTCAAATTAAATCAGCATTTTTTGTATTGCCATTGAAGGTCTTCCACATTCTGGCCCTAAATATTACAGCCTTATCTCCTATTATTCTCTTTCATTTAAGCCTTAGACTGTCATATAAGAGTGAATTACAAATTTCACAATCCAGGTTAATTATATAATACTTTTCCTTGAACTCTCTGCACTCTTTCCTCCGCCTAGCAACCTCTATTACCTAGGGCAAGTCACTTTTCCTCCTTGAGCCTCAGTTTTCCCCATCAGGAAAATAAGGGAGGGAAGAAAAAGAGTTGAGCACTGATAGCATTAACTTGTGATACATTACCTAATTCCTTGGAAAGTTTATCTCACCATCCCCATTCCTTGTCTCTATGTGTTGAATTCATTCCTTTCTTCTAAACCTTGTGTGAAGTGCCATCTCTTTACTGAAGTCTTTTTTGCAGTATGCCTTCAATATTTCCTCAGGATAAAAGTGTTTTTTTTTTTCTGTCCCAATTTTCATAGTTCTGTATTTTTTCCCACATTGCAATTTGTATAATAATTATGTAAGTATATATTCATATGTATATATACATATATATATGTATATATAAAGTATTTCTCTGTTAGATTTTTAGTTCCCTTAGGCAAGAAATATTGTCTTATTTATCTTTTTATATACTCTTCACTTAGCATAATGTTTTATACATATTGGGTGCTACATAATTAATTATTGGATTCAATTTTAAAAATTCAGCTAAGTTGAACTATAGTTCCTTGAATACATATTTGCCAATTAAAATTCCTATATCAATAATTAACCAGGAATACAATAGGCAAGATTTATTTTTGGTGTAGGGGATTTGACACCCAAAAAACCCTTTTTAAATCTAAGATACTATCATTCTATTCCTGGAGCATCATAACTTCCAAGTAAAGTCTTAGTCCATATTACAGTTTTGAATGGCTTGTATTAATATACATATCATTGTGGCACAATACTCTCTGTTGTTTCTATCTAGGTTTTATTATATTTATTCTTATATGTTATGTTATTCTTCAGTGCTATTGACTCAAAATTTTTGAACAGTTTCTTTTTAAATTTGGACTGACTCTAAGTAAAACTGTTTCTATTATTTCTACTTTTCTTTGTTCTAGGCTCTCAGAATAAACCACTTTTCTGTCTGACAATCCCAGTATTGGTTTAATAAGACCAACCATGTAGTCAGTTAACCACAATTAACCCACATCATTGTCCCAGGGCAGAATTTATTTACTTATTTTGTTATTAAACCAGCAGGAGCAGGCCTCTACACTTCAAGAGACATCTCTCAGAAGTCTTTAATCTCCAGAGATTAGATATTACTTGGGATTTTCTCTGCTCAATCAAGGTTCATTAAACTCAAGATGCCTTTAAAAACTAGAAACTGAAAAGCCAACCCTATCTCAGGAACTATGCACAGAACAAGGCATGAGGAGGTTGGCAGCCTGCCTAAAAATCAAAATAATTACCAGTCTACAAACTGTATCTATTTATTACAATGGGGATTTGGAGTGGGTGGTTCTCAGCAGACATTCATGAATCAAAGGGCTACGTAGTTAATCCTGACCTTTAAAGAAAATCTTGAAAAAAAGTAAAAAAGAAACTAGTTCAGGCAATAGAAATAATTTTGTTTAAAAAAAGACACCTTTGATATTCACCTTAATATATTTCTTAGAATAACTTATATTTTTATTTTCTATTAAGGGCAGAAGGGATAATGATGCCTTCCAAGCATGTCTGTTGTATAAAATGTATCATCAAATTACATCCAACTTCACTCCCCAGTTTAATCATTTTGTACAGTAAGCCAAGACAACTGACTTTGCAACTTGGCAGTACACACTCTCTATGCCCATTTTTATTCTGAGAAAAAAACATCTGGGAGAATTTCTACCTAGAGGACCAAGAGCAAGCTTTCTCCTAGGCACTTCTATCCAAGAGGTACTCACTCTGACCTGCTGGTCTTTTCACTTCAGTATCCAGGGGGAAAGCAATGCTGACCAAGTGTCAGGAATTTGACTATACAATCTAGAGAATTATTTGAAAAAAGTTTATAGTTAAAATGACCGAAAAATACATTTTCATACATGTTTGTCCTTATACGGGCATTAGTCCAGTTCATATAATCACATCATTTCCATGTGTTCAAAATACTTCTATAGAACACATGGACAACTGAAAGAACACAGAATTGAAAGCAGGAGAGACAGATTCCATCACCAAATGCTTCATTTGGGGCAGTTATATAGTGTGGTAGCTAAAATGCCATGCCTGGAATTAGGAAGAACTGAGTCCAAATTCAGTCTTAGATACTTTACTAGCTATTAACTAGCAAACCCTGTTTGCCTCATTTTCCTCAGAAGTAAAATGAACTGAAGAAGAAAATGACAAACTGCTCCTGTGTCTTTATCAAGAAAACCCCACATGAAGTCATGGAGAGTTGGACTTGATTAAGTGACTGAACAAGAACATTTCATGAAAGAATTTATACATGATGATGATATGATTTTGATGAATAAAACTATAAAAATTCCTGATTTTATTTTAATACACAAAAATTTGATAATGTAATTTTAATTTGACTGCAAAATGGAAAGATGAAAATTTCAAAATACTTTGAGTCATTTCATAAAATTATGCTGAACCCAAAATGAACAAAATTTAAAGCTTAAGTTCATCCCTGATTTCATATATATATATATATATATATATATATATATATATATGCATGTATGCATATTTGTATGAATGTATGTATGCATGGATGTATGCATAATGTGTCTTTTTCTCTCTGATTGTTATTTTATGTGATGATGGAATCTATAAGATCATTATTTAGGATCTTTTGCTTCCCTCTAAATTTTAATAAATCTCAGAATTTTGAAGAAATTGTCCATTAATACATTTTCCTTCTGAGACACTTAACCATTGTCACTGAGCCTAAGATCTTCTATCTGAAGGTGGAAGGGGGCTAAGAAGATAATCTCATCAAAATATCCCATCCTTCAAAAGAAGTAACTGAGAACAAGAGTGGTTGTGAGTAGGTTAAATTCACACAGGAAGCCAGTGGTAAAAGAAGGACTTGAACTTTGGCCCTCTTGCTTCAAATCCAGTGTTGGTTTCATTGCACCAAGAAGTAAATTGATGGTATGTTCCTCTTCTTTGTATAGGGATGAGAGGAAAGATATGATAGGGCATGCAAAAAGAAAAGATAATTTAGTACACTTCTCGAGCTTGTCATCAGTTTTCCTGTATTCACATCAATACTAATTATTTGTACTCTATTCTCTCTGACTTGTCTTGACATCCTTTTCCTTGCTTTCAGTTCGTTGTGTATCCTTTACTAAGTTATTCAGGGCAAAATGCATAACTATTTATGATATTTTGAAAGTAAACTTAATATGTTATACTTTAACTTGGACTGAAATAATAAACAAAACCTTCCAGTTCCCTCATAGGCTAAAGGGATATTAAGGCTCAAGTCCTGCCTTTGACATACACACTGAATTATTGTCAGCAAGTGGCTAAACTTTCCTGTTCCCCACGTAACTCTCTGAGTGACAAGGAAAGAAGTAAAGAAGGAAAACAAGAATGAAGGATATGAGGTGTAAAGGAAGGAAAGAAAGAAGAAAGGAAGGAAGGAAAGAAATGAGGTAGAGAGGTAGGGAGGGAGGAAGGGAAGGAAAGAAGGAAGGACAGAAGGAAAGAAAGAAGGAAGGGAATAAGGATTTATTATACACGTATTATGTGTCAGAGAATAAGTATCTATTAAACACATACTAAGTGTCATTTAATTACAAACAATTATGGTTAAGAATTATAAATATTATGTTATTTCATCTTCACAACAACCCTGGGATGTAGGTGCTTTTGTTATCTCCATTTTACAGTAAAAATACAGGGTTAGACTGGGGTTAATTGGTTTGGTCATGGCTAGTAAATATCTGAAACTGGATGTGTAATTACATCTTCTTGATCTCAGGTTTACCACTCTATTCACTACCCTACCTAGTTGTCTCCAATAATAGATGCCAACATACGTTGGTAGAAGAGGTTTTTCTAAGTATTCTCTATAGAACTAAAATCACAGGACAGTTTCAAAATGAAACAAACCATAAAAAGAAAGAAAGCAATGTAACCCACGGTGCTTCCCAGACATGGGGAAAGGTGCAAAATATTTTGTAGTCCTGCCATAAGAAAGAAAATGTATAGGTTTGAAACAGTGTATAGACAGAAAATCTGCTTTTAGTGAATAATAAGCTCATTATGAGTCCATAGTGAAATGCTTCAATCAGAAAAGCCAATGTGATCTGGGGCTGCATTAGGGGATATAGCTTATAGCAAAACATATTATACCTTACTTCCCCACCGCATGCACTATAATTCAGTGTCACTAACCTCTTTGTGATTTCTGGTACATGACCTTCTATCTCCAAAATCTAGGTATTTTTACCAGCTTTCATCTTAAACTTATCTTAAATAAAAACATATATGAATTAAACAGTCAGAAAAGAGCAATGAGGGGCAGGTAGGTGGTGCAGTGAGTAGAGTGTCGGCCCTGGAGTCAGAAGGACCTGAGTTCAGATCTGGCCTCAGACACTTAATGCACACACAAACAAAAACCTAGCCATGTGACCTTGGGCAAGTTACTTAACCCCAATTGCCCTCCAAAAAGCAAAAAAAAAAAAAAAAAAAAGAGCAATGAGTAGAGTTTGACAAGAAGTTAGAAAGACACTTGCTCTATGATCCCGGCCAAGTTAGTCAGACTCTCCATGTCTCAGTTTTCTTATGTGTAAAATGAGTGTTGGACTTTATGGACCCTAGAATATTTCTTTTCTTTTTTTTTTTTAGTGAACTCTCTATTTATTCAGCAGTAAACTAAAGCAAGACATTCACAGAAACCAAAGTACAGCATTCATAGTAATATAACATAGCAACTTATCACTAAAGTGGCCACCTAGTTTTAAATGAAGGATATCATTCAGTAAGTCCTTAACTCAATCATCCTTAAGGAGTAATCATCCTTCAGGGATACAAAGTACAAAGGTCTCCCGCCCATAGGTCATAGTCTTAATCTTTCAGTCAGAAGGTCTTCTTTCTTCTGGACTGGAGATCAGTTTCCAATCATTCTTAAGGGGTAAAAAGTACAAAGTACAAAGTTCTCCCACCCCTAGGTCACAGTAAATCATGATCTTCTCAATCAGCACTAAGTGCCCAGGTAGAGGTCTTTTCATCTTGGTTTGAGGCTGGCTCCCAAATTCCATCGTTACTCTTCCATGGTCCCAGTTTTTGCCTGAATTCACCCAACCATTACCTGGATTCACAGGCAGCTCTCAGCTACTCATCCAGCTCCTCATCTAATTCCTGTTCCATATTGAAGGTTACATTGACCAGTACACCTCAAGTCCTCCACAGTTTCTGTTTCTGGGAAGACAAAACTTAACAGAGCCAAAACAATATTCATACATATTGCTGGCACCATCAACTAACTATCTGCCTGTGAAATCAGCACAGACCACAAACAAGGTCTGAGAAATCAACATAAATCACCAGTATAGTCCCAGGACATCTAAAACCCTCCTCCAAGACTTCTATAAACAGACAACAAGAAAATCCTCTTTCAGGGCTTCTGAACCAGCAGTAAGGTCCCAGGGCTTTTGTACAACGTATCACATAGAAAGTCCAAAGTATCATAGAACAAACCAGAGTGCTGGCAGTTCTGCTCAGTCCCAGCTGTGCTCAGCTTTTTATCTCTTATTGCCTTCTCCCTGTTGCAGCTACCTCTTACATTCTTCCTGTTCCTGTCTTTGGCAAGTCCCTCCCACTGTGGATTCACAAGTTCTGTTTCTTTTTTTTTTTTTAGAAAATCATTTTTAAATTTTTTTTTCTGTTTTACATCATTTATTTCCGACAGATTTTGAGTTACAATCATTTTCCCCCCATTATTCCCCTACCCAACCTCCCAGAATAGTAGTCCCACAAGATATCGCTTCCTCCGATTCTGCTCTCTCCCATACCACCATCGACTTTTCCATTAGAGGAAGGTGAATCTTTGTGTCCCAATGCCTGCACATCTTATCTCCCTATTACAAGCAAAAGAGTATTAATAACAGTACTTATATATATTTGAAATATTTAATGTTACGACCTCGAATTTCAGATCCATTTCCTTCCTCCCTTGTCACCCATTCCTTCTTGGGAGATAAGTAATTCAGTATATGTCCTACATGTCTAACTATGCAAAACATTATCATAGTAGATATATTGTACAAGGCTGCTTATAATTCCCTCCCACTCATCCCACCCCCCACCTGGTCCATTCCCTACATGAGCCTGTCCCTCTTCTATAGTGGGTACTTCCAACCTCCCCTCACCCCAAGGATGCCCTCCCATCCATCATCCCTCCTCTCATCCCCCTTCCCCCTATCCTGCTGCAGGTTGAGATATCCCATTTAGTATGTATGTCATTTTCTCCCCGAACCAAATTCAATGTGAATGTGGTTTTCCCTTTTTAGCCTTCCTTATTCTCCCCCTCCTTTGCAACCACTTCCCCTTGCTTCTTCTACATGGGATAGTTTACCCTACCCTGTCTCTCCCCATCTCCTCTTGCCACTTTCCTCTCTCACCTCATAATTTCATCCCTTGAGTATTCTCCCTTCCCAACAAATTCAACCTATGCCCTCTATCCATATATAACTGTAACCATATACACACACATTCACATATGTATTAATATGACCACACACCCTTCTTCCATTATTTTCATAGTGAGAAAGATATCATCAGTTACAGTTATTGCTTTTCCATATAGGAATGAAAATAGTTCAACTTTGATAAGTTCCCCTTGATCTCCCTACCCCGATTACCTTCTCAGGCATCTCTTCCTTCCTGTGTCTGGATGTCAAATTTTCTATTCAATTCTGGTTTTTTCCTCAAGAATGCTTGAAAGTCCTCTATTCCACTGAATGCCCATATTTTCCCCTGAAACAAAATACTCAGTTTTGCTGGGTAGGTGACCCGTGGGTTCATTCCCAGTTCTTTTGCCCTCTGGAATATCATATTCCATGCCCTTCGATCCCTCAGTGTAGAAGCTGCCAGGTCCTGGGCTATTTTGATTGTGTTTCCACAATATTGAAATTGTTTCTTCCTGGCTGCTTGTAGTATTTTATCCTTGATCTGGGCATTCTGGAACCTGGCTATAATATTCCTGGGAGTTTTCTTTTTGGGATCTGTTTCAGGAGGTGAGCGGTGGATTCTTTCAACCTCTGTTTTGCCCTCTGGATCTAAAACATCAGGGCAGTTTTCCTTGAGAATTTCTTGAAGGGTGATTTCGAGGTTCTTTCCTTGATCATGGCTTTCAGGTAGTCCAATAATTTTTAAATTGTCTCTCCTGGATCTATTCTCCAGGTCAGTGGTTTTTCCCATGAGATATTTCACATTGCCTTCTAATCTTTCATTGGTTTGGATCTGCTTAACAGCTTCTTGATTTCTCATAAAGTCACTAGCTTCCATTTGCTCCAGTCTAACTCTGAAGGAATGAATCTCCTCAGTGAACATTTGAGATTCTTTTTCCATCTGGAAAATTCGACTTTTTAAGGCATTCTTCTCCTCATTGCCCTTTTGGGCCTCCTTTGCCATTTGAGCTAGTCTATTTTTTAAGGTGTTGTTTTCCTCAGTCAGGCTGTTGCCCCTCATTTCATATTTTTCCTGCAACCTTCTCATTTCTCTTTCTAATTTTTCCTCCACTTATCTTATTTGATTTTTAAAGTCCTTCTTAAGATCCTCTAAGGCCTGCAACCTGCTCATGTTTTCCCCTGGGGCTTTAGGAGCAGGACTTCTGACCTCACAGTCCTTTTACCACTCTATGCCCCCAAATTAGGAGTCTAGGGTTGCATTTTTCTGTTTCCTTTGCCTTGGCATGTTGCTACTTAATTGCTTGACTTTTGGGCTTGTTGCCACTCTATGGCTTTAAGTCCAGATAGAAGAATTTTCGTCCCGAACGTGTGGGGGGGCAACTTCTGTTTCTGGCAAGCTGTAAACCCACCCACAACTTCCACCCTAGTTCACAATCCAGATCCAGGGAGGTTAAAGCAAGAGCGATTACACCCCCAAGACTGATCACTGGATCTCCCCACGATTTGTAGGCTGAGAGCCGGAGCTGCCTCTGAAAACTACAAAATGTCTTGTCTACTCAGCGGTTTCTAGCCCCCAGGGGAGGGAGCTGACGCATTCCCCAAATACTGGTCCCAAAGTCCATAGGACACTAACCTCTTACTTTGTCCTAGGCATGTCCATGTTGATAATTCTGGAGTCGCCACAGCTCCTGGTGTTCTGGGGTTCCTCCAGCCGGCTGCTGGCCCTGCTGCCCTCGGGCTAAAACCTCGGCTCATGCGGACCTGGTCTCTGCTCCGCTCCTGCGCTCTGTGCTCTGGTCACTGCCAGGTCCCAGACCGCTGCGCTGGTCCTTCCTGCAGGGCTGCTGGGCTGTCCTCAGCGGGAGGTTAGCTTCTCTGTGTCGTTCTGTGGGTGCTTGGACTCCAGAAGTTGTTCAGAGTCCCCTTTTACATAGTTTGGGGGGAATCTGGGGGCAGAGAGGCTTGGACTAGCTGTTTCTACTCCTCCATCTTGGCTCTGCCCCCCTATTTCTTTTTTATTTATCCGAATGCTTTATTAACTTCTGCTTTACATCCTTCATTTCCACCAGATTTTGAATTACAATTTTTCCCCATTTTTCCCCTACCCAACAGCCCAAATTAGCAGTCCCACAGGATATCCCCTGATCCAATCTGCTCTTTCCCATCTCTTCTCCCATATCCTCTTCGACTTTTCCAGTAGGGTAAGGTGAAACCCTATGCTCCAATTCCTGCACATCTTATCTCCCAATTATATGCAAAATAGTAATAATCATGGTATTTATATATTTTTAAAAGATTTGATTTTAAAGCTTTGAATTCAAGATGCCTTCCCCTCCTCCCCTGCCACCAACTCCCACTGGGACGATAAGCAATTCAGAATATGCTGTACATGTATAGCTATGCAAAGCATTACCATAGCAGATATATTGTAAAAGACTGACTACATTTCTGTCCCTCAAATCCCACCTCCCATCTGGTCCACTCTCCACTTTGATCCTACCCCCTTTAAAAAGTGGGTGCTTCCAAGTTCCCTCCCCCCAACCTGCCCTGTCTTTCATCATCCCTGCCCCTCCCCACTCATTTCCTTCCCCAATACTTTCTTGTAGGGTGAAATATCCTATTTAATATGTATGTCATTCTCTCCCTGAGCGAAATTCAATGAGAATAAGGTTTTGCCTTTTTGCCTTCCTGTTCTTCCCCTCCCCTGCAACCATTTTCCCTTGCCTCTTCTATATGAGATAGGTTACCTCTTTCTGTCTCTCCCCATCTCCTCCTGTTATATTCCTCTCTCACCTCTCACCCTTAAGTATCATCCCTTCCCATTAAATTCGACCTGTGCCCTCTATCTATGCATACCTGTAAACATATATACACACATTCACATATGTATTCATATGCCCATATACCTTTCTTTAGCTATTTTCATACAGAGAAAGGTTTCACCAGTTACAGTTATCATTTTTCAATGTAGGAATTTAAATAGTTCAATTTGATAAGTTACTTAGGATTTCTTTTCCCTGAATACCTTCTCAAGCATCTCTTCCTTCTTGTGTCTGAATGTCAAATTTTTTATTCAACTCTGGTTTTTTCATCAAGAATGCTAGAAAGTCCTCTATTCCACTGAATGACCATATTTCCCCCCTGAAACATGATACTCAGTTTTGCTGGGTAGCTGATTCTTGGTTTTAATCCCAGCTCCTTTGGCCTCTGGAATATCATATTCTATGCCCTTCAGTCCCTCAGTGTGGAAGCTGCCAGATGCTGTGCTATCCTGATTGTGTTTCCACAATATTGATATTGTTTCTTCCTGGCTGCTTGTAGTATTTTCTCCTTGATCTGGGAATTCTGTAACCTGGCTACAATATTCCTAGGAGTTTACTTTTGGGCATATTTTTAGGAGGTTATTGGTGGATTCTTTCTACCTCTATTTTGCCCTCTTTTTCTGAAACAACAGGGCAATTTCCTTGAGTATTTATTGAAAGATGATTCCTAGGGTCTTTCTTTCAACATGGTTTTCAGGTAGTCCAATAAATTTTAGATTATCTCTCCTGGATCTATTTTCCAGATCAGTGGTTTTTCCCATGAGATATTTTGCATTGCCTTCTATTCTTCCATTTGTTTGGATCTGCTTAATAGCATCTTGATTTCTCATAAAGTCTCTAGCTTCCATTTGCTCCAGTCTAATTCTGAAGAAATGATTATCCTCAGCAAGCTTTGGACATTCTTTTTCCATCTGGCAAATTTTAAGGCATTCTTCTCCTCATTGCCTTTTTGAACCTCTTTGGTCATTTGAGTTAGTCTATTTTTAAGGTGTTATTTTCCTCAGTCAGGCTGTTGAATCTCACTTCATACCTTTCAAATTTAAAATTATTATTCTCTAATATATGATAATATGCATAGTGTAAAATATACTGTTTCAGGTGACGTGACATTTTTCAAAACATTTTTAAGTCATCTATGCTCTGGATGATCATAAAATCTAATGTGGGAAGATTAACTATATATACATTCAATGGCATGAAGTCATAACAATCTTTATGTGAACCAATGCCACTCTCTTTGCATGGAAATGGTGGGATCTTGACATTTTAATTCACAGAAGTAGTGATCTAATCTTCATTTTATATAGAAGGAAAATAAGACTCAGAAAATTAATGTTAGTTAACCAGAGCCACAAAGCAAGCTTTTGAGTTAAGACTTGGACACAGGTTTTTATTTCCCGAACCCAGATTTCTTCCTAAAATGTAGTATAACATAAATATGTAAATATTAAGTAAGCCTTTTACACATAATTCTCTTCTCTATCATTAGGAATTCAAAATCATAAGGTTTTCCTTTGTGGTGAAGGAATCTAGGGGATAATGGCTGGTGAAATGTCTTAATGTACAATATTGAGCGAAACTGGAAAATCTATTCCAGAATTGAAGTATTTTTATTAGTTATTTAATTAGCTCTTTGACCAAAAAAGGAAAGAGAGAACCAAAAGCCTCATTGCAATCGAGGATCACAAGCTGGTTAGTGGTACAATAGAATTAGAGTATCTGCTTCCTAATTTCGCAGTCCTCCCGGAGTCCACATTCTGAACCTAAAATATAAAGGAAAACCAAAACCAAAACAAAACACTTCATTGCATAAATGTATTTGTATGCATTCATCTCTGCAATGGAAGGAAAAAGAAAAATGAGTTTGCCTCCGTGATTTAATTAACAGAACATCCATGTGACTTTTCCCCTTACCCTTTTCCTTTCCTAGAAAATGGGACAAAATTGGCCACTTAACTTTTCAGAGGAATTGATATTAATGAATCACTAAATATAATATGTTTTGACGCTTTTAGCAGAAATGTGTTGGAAAAGTAGAGCCAAGTTAAGACTATTGTTTGGCATTCCCATTTGCAGTGAGCTCTGAAGCCTCTTAACTAAGTGAACAAGCAGAGATAAAAGGGCAGAAGGCAGAAAATGGGATGTCTGGACACTTGTAAGTATGCATAAACTTTAAAATGAAAGTTGTTGGCATCATGGGAAATACATAATTGAATTGTAGAGACTTTAAAGGTCATTTTTTTTTCTATTCACTATCCTTTCTCCAAAGAAAAGCAAATACCTTATAGAACCAAATAGGGTGTTATTATTTTTACGTGTAATGCATTTGTGTGTGTAAGTGTGTGTGTATGTGTGTGTGTGTGTGTGTGAGAGAGAGAGAGAGAGAGAGAGAGAGACAGAGAGAGACAGAGAGAGACAGAGAGAGACAGACAGAGACAGAGACAGAGACAGAGACAGAGAGACAGAGGTACAGAAAGAAACACAGAAAGAGAGAGAGAGAGAGAGAGAGAGAGAGAGAGAGAGAGAGAGAGAGAGAGAGAGAGAGATCCTTGATTTTAGGTAGGAACACAATTCAAAATTGTCCATTCTTGTTTTTAAATTGGTGTAATGCTTACTATATTTCTTCTTAAGTTTGTAGCTACCAACCAAATTGTATTTTGCAAAACAACAAAAACCAAGCTCAGGTTCCTGGAAAGTTGCAAATGGTGTTCTTCATTTAAAAAATACTTTCTTCATTAGACCAAATAATAATATATACCCTCAATTGAAGATGTGGTAACACACTAAATACTCAAATGGATCCATGATTTAATTGCATGAGAGTTCTTGCCAAGTATGGGGGTTGTCATTCTTGCCTAACCAAATGATATAATTCTTGCTCGTGTTCTCTCATAAAATTGCCACAAGACGTTGAGTTAATAAGTGGTATTTTTCACATATTCTCTTAAAACTTCAAAAATAACAGTGGGTCATATAGAATGTTCAACAATTATATTTTACTCCCACTATGAAACCACACGCTTTTAATCAAACCTTTATTTGATGATATTTTTTATACCGTTTCTTCCCCATAAATTATAATATATTGCCACCTGCACACACTCTGAAGAAGTCTCTTCAATTTACTTTGTTCCTCAAATTCAGTTCTTCTGAATCTGCAGTGTTCTTTGATTACTAATCAAGTAGTACAACATTAGTAGAAAGAGTCTGGCATAAAAACGTGTTTTTTGTTGTTTGTTTTTTAGTTTGTTTGTTTTGTGTTGTCTTTTGGTTCAAGGAGATGCTTTTGTTACTTATACATATAGTCCCAGTCACTGATTTAGGATTTTCTTCCAAGACTAGGATGCTCCACATGTTGTGATTTTTGATGAGAGAGGTCAAATCCTATTTGGACTCTCTTATTTTCTGGCCTTTTGTTTCTGGTTTCTACTTTTCCTGTTGTGTCTGTGCTAAAAGTGCTTGAAGGTTTCAAGATCCTCAGAAAGTCTAAAGTCAGAGTGTTCTAGTCTTCATTTCTCTTTGGAGAGCTTGTATTCAGAATGCTATGAACTCTCCTTTTCCCTGACTCTAGGGTGTTCTGTACAGAGCATTGGTGGCTCCTTGCTCCACATATTATTTTTGGCCCTCATTGAGCTTTCCATTCTAGTAACTGATATTTTGAAACAACTTTTCAGTTTTCATGTGTTCCTAGAATATCTCTTGTCAAAATAATAGAGCGTATCTTGCTTCTTCACCTACATTGATACTGTCTTCCTGGCACATTCAAAGTGTACTTAGTATTAGTATAATGTTTCTTATTATGCTCTAAATATAAAGAGGAAGGTGGCTTTTGCTTATATTTTAATAACTCTATCATTATTCTACCCATTACTAAACAAAAAGCAGGCACAATGTTTTTGACTAACATTGTGGAGTACCTAAACAGATGAATCTAAAACATTTTGAGACCTACAAACCAACATACCTTTTTAAATTGTTGCTGGAGTACATGTGGGAGATATAAGCTCCTTTAAAAGATTTCATGCTGCTATTGTAAAGGAAGAAAAATAGAAAATGCCAACAGATGATATTTGCATGTGAAGTCTTTAAGCTACTGGTGGGAGAAGGATCAGTATTTAAAATTTATTATGTGGAATGGGTGGAGCCAAGATGGCAGAAAAAGTAGCAACTTACCTAACTTCTTCCCCAAAGCCCTCCATACACCTTAAAATAATGTCATAAAATTTTGTAGAGGAGCAGAAACCACAAAAGTATGGGGAGAAATAACTTTTTTCACCAGGGAGAGAGAGGAGTACAGTCCAGCACAGGGCACATGAATAAACCTAGAGTAGAACTATGAGCAACTGATCCTTTGGCATAGTGAAGGTTTCAAGACTTCTCAGTCCACAGAGGCCAAAGAAAACATAGAGAGTCAGCAGGAAAGTTCTGTCAGACCTGCATGAGAGTGGAGTACTGTCCAGCATAAACCATGCCAGCACAGACTGAGAATTCAGCCTCAGCAAAACAGGAACAAGGCCTTGGAAGCCACTGGAGCTTTAGTCCCAAGCGGGTTCAGAGGTCAAAAAAACTTGTCATAAGGTGATTACAGGGATCTCTTTGCTAGCCAGCATTCAGCTGTGTTGCTCATACTCTAATTTGGGTAACAATCTTGGGTGGCAGTCCCAGGGAACAAATGAGCACCAGCTTAATAGAGCTTGTGTGCTCAGTGGAGCAGGAACTTTTCTCAAAGTTCTAGGAAAGAAAAGAGTGCTTGTGGTCACATACAGACCAGAGCATAGGCCAGGAGAGAAGCAAAGACAACTCTCCTGAAATTGTCCTATGTTGGAATAACTAAAAAATTAAATGTCCCTAGAAGTATCTCTGAAAATAAATGCAGAAATGTCCTGAAGCTTGGGGCAGTGTATGTTCCACCCAGGAAGCAAAGCCCTACTTTAACAACGGGTTAAAAAGCAAAAAAAAAAAAAAGTAATAAGCTAGGGATATGGGCAAATAACAGGAAAAAGATTCTGACTAGAGACATTTACTATGGTCACAAGGAAGATCAAGCCTACAGTAAGAAGAAATAAAAAAAAAAAGACAAAGCTCCTAAATTCAAAGCACCCAAGGGGGGAAAAATATGAATTGGTCTCAGGCTTTTGAAGTGCTCCAAAAGTATTTTGAAAATTAAGGAAGAGAATTAGAGGAAAAATTGGGAAGAGAATTGAGAGTAATGCAAGAAAATCATGACAAAGGAGTTAACAGTTTGGTAAAGGAGACAGACATACACACAAAATACTGAAGAATATAACACCTTAAAAGACGTACTAGGCCAAATGGTAAAACAGGTAATAAAAGTGAAGGAGGAGAAAAATGCCTTAAAAAGTAGAATTGATCAAATGGAAAAGGGAGTACAACAGCTCATTGAAAAAATTATTACTTAAAAATTAGGATTGAGCAAACAGAAGCTAATGACTTTATGGGAAATCATGATACAAGAAAAGCAAAATGAAAAAAAAATTAGGCAAAAGTTAAAAATCTCATTAAAGAAACAAACAAACAACTGATCTGTAAAATAAATCAAGGAGTGATAATTTAAAAACTAAAATCAAAGATTAAAAAAAAGTCTAGACATAATTTTTCAAGAAATTGTGAAGGGGGGGTGGGGCAGATCCAAGATGGTGGTGTAGACAGAGGAAAACTCACAGAGCTCCCTTCATAACGACCTCAAATACCTATAAAATAATCTAAACAAACATTAGAGCTACAGAACCCACAAAGTGACAGAGAGAAACAAATAACCCACTGAAGGAAAACCGGGAGGCTGGCAGAAAGGGTTCATTGCCACATGCTGTGAGCAGAGCCCAGCCCTGCTTGAGACCATGGTTTTACAGTCAGCTTTGCCCATAGGAGGCACAGCTGGAGGGACTTTGGGAGAGCTATCTGGCATGTCTGCTTCACAGCACCTGTCCTGCAGATCACAGGGTGACCAAAGAACAATTCTGAGTGAAAATTGCTCTTGCTGTAACTTGTGTGGATCAGGTACACTGTCTTGGGTGGAGGTCCTGGGATGTGTGAAGAGGTGCCAGAGACTGTGGAGGCTTCAGAGGCGGAACCCAACTAAAAACTCTGGCAGTTGTGAAAACCCAAGCAATTTGGGACAAAGTTCTACTCTCTGGCAGCAGAGATCTGCTGTGACAAAAAGCTAAAATGTCAAGTAATTAAGTGGCAACATGAAAAAGGAAGCAAAGAAAGCACAGCAATCCGACGTTAAATTTTTATTTTGTGGAAAAAAAAAACATATCAAAGTATAGAACAGGAAGAAGAAAATGAAGTCTGAACTCCTGCACCAAAAGCTTCATATATATATATATATATATATATATATATATATATATATATATATATATATATATGAATAGGTTACAGGCCATGTAGGAGCTTAAGAAAGATTTTGAAAATCAAATAAGATAAGTGGAGGAAAAATTGGGAAGAGTAATGGGAATGATGCAAGAAAATCATGAAAAACAAATTGACAATCTGACTGAAGAAAATGACACCTTAAAGAATAGACTAACTAGGGGTGGAGCCAAGATGCCAGAGTAGAGACAGCACTTCCATGGCACTCCAGACAACACTACTTCATAATCATGTAAAAGGGGGACTCTGAACAACATCTGGAGCTCCAGCATCCACAGAACCCCACAGAGAAGCAAACCACCTGCTGAGGACAGCCTGGCATCCCAGCAAGGAACGTCCAGCACAGCACTCTGAGAGCCAACAGCACAGCGCTCTGGGACCCAACACCCAACAGAACAGCACTCTGGGAGCCGAGCCAAGCCTAGGACCACATGAGTCAGAGGTTTTAGTCCCAGGGTGGCTGTCAAGCAGCCGACTAGAGGGACCCGAAAACACCATCAGTTGTGGCTTTTCCAGAATTTCCAACACAAAGTGAAAAGTCAGTGCCCTATGGACTTTGGGACCAATATTTGGGAACCCGTCCACTTCTTCCCCTGGGGTCTAGATGTGGCTGAGGAGATAGGGCACTGACGCCATTTTGCAGCTTCAATTGCAGCTTCAGCTCCTGGCCTAGGAAGTGTAGGGGGATCTCGCGATAACTCTGGCTCCATTTATTCCTATACATTTTAGTCTTTTTAAGATCTTTAGAATGGATGTTGTACTTTGTCAAAAGCCTTTTCTGCATCTATTGAGTTAATCATGTGGTTTCTGCTAGTTTTATTGTTGATATGCTCAATTTTACTGGTGGTTTTCCTAATATTAAACCATCCTTGCATTCCTGGAATAAATCCTACCTGATCAAAGTGTATTATTTTTGTGATAAGTTGTTGAATTCTTTTGGCTAATATTTTATTTAAAATTTTTGCATGTAAATTCATGAGAGAAAGTGTTCTATAATGTTCTTTCTCTGTTTTATTTCTTCCTGATTTGGGAATCAGTACCTTATTTGTGTCACGGAAAGAATTTGGTAGGACTCCTTCTTCAATAATTTTCCCAAATAGTTAGTAGAGTATTGGAATCAATTGCTCTTTAAATATTTGATAGAATTCACTAGTAAACCCATCTGGCCCTGGAGATTTTTTCCTAGGGAGTTCATTGATGGCATGCTTGATTTCTTTTTCTGAGATGGGGTTATTTAGGTAATTCAATTCCTCTTCATTTTATCTGGGAAACTTATGATTTAGTAAATATTCATCCATTTCACTAAGATTGTCATACATATATGCATAAAATTGGGAAAATTTATTCCTAATTTTTTTATTTCCTCCTCATTGGAGGTAGATTCACCCTTTTCATTTTTGATATTCATAATTTGGTTTTCTTCATTCTTTTTTATCATATTGACTAAGGGTCTATCAATTTTATTGTTCTTTTTTTTCATAAAAACGGCTCTTAGATTTATTTATTAATTGAATAGTTTTCTTAATTTCAGTTTTATTAATATATTCTTTGTTTTTCAATATCTGTAATTTAGTATTGAATTGGGGATTTTCATTTTTTTCTTTTTCTAGCTTTTTCAATTGCATGTCCAATTCATTGACCTCCCTTCTCTCTGCTTTAATCAAGTATGCACTCAGGGATAAAAAAATCTCCCCTAAGAACTGCTTTTAATGCATCCCACAAATTTTGGTATGCTATTTGACAAAAACTCCTGGGAAAACTGGAATACAGTATGGGAGAAATTGGGCATAGACCATTATATAACACCATATACCAAAATCAGGAGCATGATCTAGGTATAAAGGATGATATTGTAAGCAATCTGGGAAAGCAAGGAATAGTTTATCTGTCAGATTTGTGGAGAGGGGAAGACTTTACGACCAAACAAGACTTAGAGAGCATTATAAAATTCAAAATGGATAATTTTGATTACATTAAATTGAAAATCTTCTGTACAAACAAAGGCAATGTAACCAAGATCAAGAGGGAGGTAGGAAATTGGGAAAGAAATTTTACAATCTATATCTCTGATAAAGGTCTCATTTCTAAAACATACAGAGAATTGAGTCAATTCTATAAGAATACAATTGATAAATGGTCAAAGGATATGAACAGGCAGTTTTTAGAGGAAGCAATAAAAGAAATCTATAAGCATATGAAGAAGTGCTCTAAATCACTATTGATTAGAGAAATGCAAATCAAAAGAACTCTTAACTACCACATCTCTCCAATCAGATTGGCTAAGATGACAAAACAAGAAAAAAGGACAAATGCTGGAGAGGATGTGGGCAAATTGGAACACAAATGCATTGCTGGTGGAGTTGTGAACTTATCCAACTATTCTGGAGACCAATTTGGATTTATGCTCAAAGGGCTATAAATAATTTCATACCCTTTGACCCAGCAGTACCACTTCTAGGATTATATCCCAAAGAGATCATAGAAGAGGGAGGAAGACCCATAAGTCGAAAAGTCAAGTAATTAAGTTGCAACATGCCAAGGCAACGGAAACAAATTAAACAGAAAAAAGCAACCTTAGACTCCTACTTTGGGGGCAAAGAGGGTCTAACGATAGACCGAGAGGAGGGTTGTGGGGTCAAAAGTCTTGCTCCAAAAGCCCCAGGAGAAAACATGAGTGGGTTGCAGGCCATAGAGGACCATAAGAAGGACTTTAAAAATAAAATAAGAGAAGTGGAGGAAAAATTGGAAAGAGAAATGAGAAGGATGCAGGGAAAGTTTGAAATGAGGGTCAACAGCCTGACTGAGGAAAACAACACCTTAAAAAATAGACTAACTCAAATGGCAAAGGAGGCCCAAAAGGGCAATGAGGAGAAGAATGCTTTAAAATGTCGAATTTGCCAGATGGAAAAAGAATCTCAAAAGTTTACTGAGGAGATTCATTCCTTCAGAGTTTGACTGGAGCAAATGGAAGCTAATGACTTTATGAGAAATCAAGATGCTGTTAAGCAGATCCAAACAAATGAAAGAGTAGAAGGTGATGTGAAATATCTCATGGGAAAAACCACTGACCTGGAGAATAGATCCAGGAGAGACAATTTAAAAATTATTGGACTACCTGAAAGCCATGATCAAAGAAAGAACCTAGAAATTACCCTTCAAGAAATTCTCAAGGAAAATTGCCCTGATGTTTTAGATCCAGAGGGCAAAATAGAATTTGAAAGAATACACAGATCACCTCCTGAAAAAGATCCCCAAAAGAAAACTCCCAGGAATATTATAGCCAGGTTCCAGAATCCCCAGATCAAGGAGAAAATACTACAAGCAGCCAGGAAGAAACAATTTCAATATTGTGGAAACACAATCAGAATAGCCCAGGACCTGGCAGCTTCTACACTGAGGGATTGTAGGGCACGGAACATGATATTCCAGAGGGCAGAAGAGCTGGGAATGAACCCAAGGGTCACCTACCCAGCAAAAGTGAGTATTTTGTTTCAGGGGAAAATAAGGTCATTCAGTGGAATAGAGGACTTTCAAGCATTCTTGAAGAAAAAACCAGAATTGAATAGAAAATTTGACACCCAGACACAAGAAGCAAGAGATGCCTGAGAAGGTAATCAGGGAAAAGAAATCAAAAGGAACTTATCAAAGTTGAACTATTTATATTCCTATATGGAAAAGCAATAACTGTGACTGATGATATCTTTCTCACTAAGAAAATAATGGAAGAAGGGTGTGTGGTCATATGAATACATATTTGAATGTGTGTGTGTATGGTAACAGTTATATATAGATAGAGGGCATAGGTTGAATTTGTTGGGAAGGGAGGATACTCAAGGCGTGAATTTATGAGGTGAGAGAGGAAAGTGGCAAGAGGAGATGGGGAGAGAAAGGATAGGGTAAACTATCTCATGTGGACGAAGCAAGGGGTAGTGGTTGCAAGGGAGGGAGAGAATAGGAAGCAAAAAGGGAAAACCACACTCGCATTGAATTTGGTTCAGGGAGAGAATGACATATATGGGATATCTCAACCCACAGCAGAACATGGGGAAGGGGAATGAGAGGAGGGATGATGGATGGGAGGGCATCCTTGGGGGAAGGGGAGGTTGGAAGTACCCACTATAGAAGAGGGACAGGATCATGTAGGGAATGGACCAGGTGGGGGTGGGATAAGTGGGAGGGAATTATAAGCAGCCTTGTACAATATATCTACCCTGATAATGTTTTGCATAGCTAGATATGTACAACATATACTGAATTACTTATCTCCCCAGAGGGAATGGGTGACAAGGGAGGAAGGAAATGGATCTGAAATTCGAGGTCTTAAGATTAACTGTTTCAAATATATATAAATACTATTATTAATACTCTTTTGCTTGTAATTGGGAGATAAAATGTGCAGGCACTGGGACACAAAGATTCACCTTCCCCTAATGGAAAACTGGAAGGGGGTATGGGAGAAGGTATGGAAGTGAGCAGATTGGAGGAAGTGAAATCTTGAGGGACTGCTATTCTGCGAGGGTGGCAGGGGAAAAACGGGGGGGAAATGATTGTAGCTCAAAATCTGGTGGAAATGAATGCTGTAAAACAGAAGTCAATAAAGCATTTCTTTAAAAAAAAGAAATTAAAGTATGCACTGAAAGCTCTGTTGGGCTAGCCTGGGAAACTAACCAACATTTACAACATTGTTCTTATGAGAGGATAGTCTCTGATGTGTGGCAATAAACAAATGAAGAAGTACCAGAAAAAAAAAAGAAAATCAAGGAACTATGGGATTGAATCTTGTTAAGTGAAACTAAACTAATAAATTAATTTAAAATAAAGAAATTCTCAAGGAAAATTCCTCTGATTTTTAGAACCAGTGTGCAAAATAGAGATTGAAAAAATTCACTCATCACCTCCTGAACAAAATTCCAAAAATAAAGCTCCTAGGAATATTATAGCCAGGTTCCAGAGTTCCCAGGTGAAGGAAATATATATTATAAGGAGCCAAAAAGGAACAATTTGAATATTCTGGATACACAATCTGTAAACACAGGATCTGACAGCTTGTAAACTGAGGGACTGAATGGCTTGGAATATAATATTCCAGAAGTTAAAGGAGCTGGTATTAAAACCAAGAATCACCTGCCCAGCAAAACTGTGTATAATGTTGCAGGGAAAATATGGTCATTCAGTAAAATAGAAGTCTTTCAAATATTTTGGATGTATAAAACATAGTTGAGTGGAAATTTTAGCGTTAAGGCACAAGAAGCAAGAGAAGCATAAGAAGGTAAAGAAGGAAAAGAAATCATAAAGAACTTATAAAAGTTGAATTAGTTACATTCCTAAATGGAAAAATGATAAATGGAACTTATGGAACTTTTCTCAGTATGGGTATAATTGAAAGGAATATAAATGTGTGTGTGTGTGTGTGTGTGTGTGTGTGAGGGTGTTTGTGTGTATGTATATATGTATGTGTACATATATATATATGTCTATATAGGAGGGTATATGGGCATATAAACACATATGTAAGTGTGTGTACATATGTGTACAAGTATACATAGACAGAGGGCACAGGATCAATTCAATAGGACAGGACGAATCTTTAAAGGTGGAATTGAGAGGCGAGACAGAAATAAAAGCAGTGGAGATGGGGAGAGACAGAATGGGGTAAATTATTGCATATTGAATAGGCAAAGGGAAAATGTTACAATGGAGGGGAAGAACAGGAAAGCAAATGGGAATGGGCAACCTTACTCTCATTGAATAGTAAGGAATGAAATACACACTAAATTGGGATCTTGCCATAGAAAGAGTAGCGTGGGGAAGGGGATGAAAGTGGGAACAATGGAGGGGAGGGCACATTGGAGGGTAGGGTAGTTTGAAGCACCCACTTTTGAATAGAGACTGGGCCATTGTTGAGAATGTAACAAGTGGGGGGTGGCATAGAATGGAGGGAAACATAGTCTTCAAAATATGTCAACTATGGAAATGTTTTGTGTTACTACATATGTACAACCTATATGGAATTGCTTACCTTCTCAGTAAGGGTGCATGATGAGGGAGGAAGAGAAAGAATCTAGAATTCAAAGTTTTAAAATAATATGTTTAAAATTAGTGGTAGTAGTAGTAGTAGTAGTAGTAGTAGTAGTAGTAGTAGTAGTAGTAGTAGTAGTATTTGTCATTGTTTTTGTTGTAGTAGCAGTATTTTACATGCAACTGGGAAATAAAGTATGTAGGCACTGGGGTATGGATATCAATGGATATCAATCTTGCCCTACTGGCAGGTCAGAGGGGCTATGGGGCAGGATATAGGAGAGAGGAGATTGAGGGATGGGGTATACAGTGGGATTGATGTTTTGGGGTAGTGTGTAGGGGAAAGATGGGGAGAAAATTTGTAAATCAAAATCTTGTGGATATGAATGATATAAACTAAAAATCCACAAAATTTAATTTAAAAATGGTCATTTAATATGTCTTGATATTCCAGAAACAGAGTGTAAAAGAGAAATTGAAAGAACCCACTATTCACCCACTTAAGAGAATACAACATTAAAACTGTCAGGAATATTATAGCTTAATTCAGAGTTCCTTGGTCAAGGAGAAAATATTACAAACAGACAAGAACAATTCAAATATGGTGAACCCATAGTTAGGATAACACAAGACTTAGATACCCCCACATAGAAGGATCAGAGGGCTTGCAATATGGTGTTCAGGAGAGCAAAGGCATTAGTATTACAACCAAGAATCATCTACCCAGCAGGGGGTGATGAATATTCAATGAAATTGATGACTTTTAAGCATTCTTGATGAAAAGACAAGAGCTGGATAGAAAAATTGATTTCCAAATACAAGATACAAGAGAAGCATAAAAAAGGTAAATACAGAAGGGAAATTATAAGGGATTTAACCAGGTTAAACTATGTACATTCATTAATTGGAAGATGACACTTGTAACTCATAAGAACTTGCTCATTATTAAGGACTAAGGGAGTTTGAAGTAGTGTATGTAGACAGAGGGTACAGGTTTGATTTGAAAATGAAGGGATGATAACTAAAAATAAAATTAAGGGGTGATAGAGGAATGTACATGGATAAATGGAAAGGAAGAATGATAACAGGGTAAATTATCTCACATAAAATATGCAAGACATTGTTTTTACAGAGAAGGGGAAGAAGAGGGAGGTGGAGGGGAGTTAGTGAAAATTACTCTGATGAGAATTGGCTCAAACAGGGAATAAAATACACACTTAATTGATTATAGAAATCTTCAGGAAAGTAGAAAGGGAAGGGTATAAAAGAAGTGAGAGATGACAGAAGGGAGGTCAGATTGAGGTAGGCTGTAGTCAACAGCAAAACACTTTTGGGGAGGGATAGGGTGAAAGTAGAGAGATAATTATAAATGAGGGTGTATGGAATAGAGGGGAGGGAAATATAGTTCTTAGTAGTAACCATAAAAATATTATCAAATTTCTCTGATAAAAGCCTCACTTCTCAGGCACATGGAAAACTGAGTCAATTTTTATTTAAATAAGTCTTTTCCCAGTTTATAAATGATCAAAAGGTATGAACACTTTTAAGATGTAGTAATGAAAGTTGTCTATTATCATATAAAAAGACACTCTAAGGCACTACTGATTAGAGAAATGCAAATTAAAAGAATTCTGAGGTATTACTTGGCACCTATTACATTGAGTAATAGTACAGAAAAGGAAAATGAAAAAAAATTTGGAAGGGATGTGGGAAAAATGAGATATCAATGCACTCTTGGTGGAGTATTAAATTGATTCACCCATTCTATAGAGCATTTTGGAACTATTCTCAAAGGGCTATAAAACCATGAAAACCTAAAACCTTTTAAATAACAACACCATAAAAACATCTGTCCTAGCAGAATCACTACTAGGTTTGTATCCTAAAAGAGATGAAAATCAAAAAAAAGAAAAAGGACATATATTTGCAAAAAAATATTTAAAGCAGCTCTTTTCTGGTGGCAAAGAATTTGAAATTGAGGAGATGCCCGTCATTTGGGAAACGACTAAACAAGCTATAGTTTTAATGATGATGGTATGCTACTTTGCTATAACAAATGATGGACAGAATACTCTCAGAAAAAAAAAAACTTGAAATGACTTACATGAGTTGATCCAAAGTGAGATGTACTGTGTATAAACTAATAGCAATATTGTGAGATGATCAACTGTGAATGACAGCTATTAAAAAAAACCCAATAATCCAAAATGCCTCTAAAGAACATATAATAAACAATACTATCAACCCCCAGAGAAAAAAGTGATAGTGTCTGAATACACACTAAAGTGATTTATTTGCTCTATTTTTCTTGAGCTTTGTTGTTGTTGTTCTATGTTTTCTTTCACAATATGACTGATAAGGAAATGTTTTGCATTACTGCACATGTGTAACCTCTTTTGAATTTCTAGCCTTCTAAAAGAGGTGCTATGGGGAAGGGGGGGGAAAGATTTTTGAAGTCATGGCTTTAAAAATGAATGTTTAAAAACTTTTTGTATATGTAGCAGGGGAAAATAAATACTAAATTAACAAATGTGGGCAGAGCTAAGATGGCAGAGTAGAAGCATAAACTTGTGAGCTTCAGCAACAATCACTCCCAATACATATAAAAATTACTGTAAACAAACTTTTGAGCTAAAGAACCCACAAAGGGACAGAGAGAAACTAATATCCTACTGAAGGCAGGCCAGCAGGCTGACATGAAGGGTCTATCCAACTGAGCTAGGAGCTGAGTTCAGTCCCACATGAGCCATGTGGTCTGGCACAGGGAGAGCTAACCAGCAGTGGCCAGAGCAGACATTAGGACAGTGAATCAACAGCAGCTGTGGCAGTCTCCAGGCTTCTAAATGCATAAATGCCAAAGACAAAGTAAAAGGTCAGTGTGGAAGTCTATGGAAACAAGGGTGGACAGAAGAACACAGTCAAGATCATGCCCCCTGGGTGAGAAGCTGCAGAGGTGCAGTGGCTGCTCCAGGGGTTTACTTCCAGAGCTCCTGGAATGCAGATTGTAGGGAGAGTATGGGGACCAAGCAACCATTCAGAGGGTATTCACCCTTGCTTCAACCTTCTTGTATCTAGATCTTGCTCTTGGTTCATGTTCCTGGGGTATATGTCCAGTGAGCCTGAGCTTGTAAGGGCTGTAGAGAGAACACCCTCGTAATAGCTCTGGCAGCTGAAAAAGCCATGGCAATTTGGTACAAAGCTTTGTCCATTCTAGAAGCAGTGTTCTACCATGGCAAAGAGCTCAAATGTCAAGTAATTTCCTGGCATTATGAGAAAGCAGAGAAAGT
The DNA here is from genome assembly GCA_011680675.1 of Gymnobelideus leadbeateri. Lineage (NCBI taxonomy): Eukaryota > Metazoa > Chordata > Mammalia > Diprotodontia > Petauridae > Gymnobelideus > Gymnobelideus leadbeateri. Next base: position 36,422 of record WOXC01009019.1, on the reverse strand, counting down.
ACAAACAGATACTAGAATTCTTTAAAGGGAACAAAAAGGATCAAGGTATACAATGGGAGGAAGACAGTGAAATCAGAACTCCTGCACTAAAATCCTCCGAGAAAAATATGAACTGCTTATAGGCCATGAAGGAGCTCAAGAAAAATTTTGAAAATCAAGTAAAAGAAGTTGACGAAGAATTGGGAAGGGGAATGAGAATGAGCAAGAAAATCAGGAAAAGAGAGTCAACAACTTGACTGAAGAAAATAACACCTGAAAATTAGATTAACTCAATTGGCAAAAGAAGCCCAAAAAGGCTGTAGGGAGAAGAATGCCTTAGAAAGCCAAATTTGCCAGGTGGAAAAGGAATTTTAAAAATCACTAAAGATACTACAAGACAGATCCAAACAGATAAAAAAAATAAAAGCAGAATGTAATGTGAAATATCTCATTGGGAAAACCAATGACTGGACAAATAGATTGAGGAGAGATAGTTTTAAAATGATTTGGACTGCTTGAAGGCCATGATAAAAAAAAAAAGAGCCTAGACAACATCTTTCAAGAAATTATCAAGCAAAATTGCCCTGATATTGTAGAACCAGAGGGCAAATTAGCAATTGAAAGAAATAATTAATAACCTCTTGAAAAAGATCCCCAAAAGAAAACTGCTAGGAATATTATAGCCAAATTCCAGAGTTCCCAGGTAAAGGAGCAAATGCTGCAAACAGTCAGGAAGAAAAAAATAAATTCAGTATTGTGGAAACAATCACGATAACACAAGACCTAGCAGCTTCTACACTAAGTGATCAAAGGGATTGGAATGTAATATTCTGGAGGTTCAAGGAGCTAAGAATAAATCAAAGAATCACCTACCCAACAAAACAGAGCATAATGCTTCAGGGGAAAATATGGTCATTTGAAGAAATTGAGGATATTCACTCATTCTTTATTAAAAAACCAGAGCAGAAAAGAAAATTTGATTTTCAAATACAAGAAGCAAAAGAAGCATGACAAGGTAAACAGGAAAAAAAGAAATCATGAAGAACTTATTAAAACTGAAATATTTACATTACCACATGGAAAAATGATGATTGTAACCCATAAGACTTTTCTCAGTATGAGGATAGTTTAAGGGAATATATGTGTGTGTGTGTGTGTGTGTGTGTGTGTGTGTGTGTGTGTATAAATGTGTATGTGGGCATATATGTATGTTCATGTATTACAGAAGGCACAGGATGAGAGGAATACAAAAGAATGGTATCCAAAAAATAAAATTAAGAGGTGAGAGAGCAATTTATTGGTGAAGGAGAAAGGGAGAGATAAGTTAGGGTATAGTATCTCATATAAAATAGTCAAGAGGAAACTGTTACAATGGAGGGGAAGAGTAGGAAGGTTAAAGTGAATTGGACAACTTGATTTTCATAGAATTTCTTTTAAAGAGGGAACAACATACAAACTCAATTCACTATCTTACCTTACAGGAAAATAGGAGGGTAGGAGATATAAGGGGGCATGATAGAAGGGAGGGCAGATTGGGGGAGAGGGTAGTTAGAAGCAAACTTTTTTGAAAAGAGATAGAGTCAAAGGAATAGAATAAGTGGGGGCTGGGATAGGATGGAAGGGCTTATAGTTAGTCTTTCACAATATAACTACTATGGAAATGATTTGTAACTATACATGTACAACCTATATTAAAATGCTTATCTTTCCATTGGGGGAGTGTGAGGATGAAAGAAGAGAAAAATATCAGGGACTCAAAGTTTTAAAAACAAATGCTAAAATTTGTTTTTATTTGCTTTTTACATGCACCCGGGGCATAAGATATACAGGCACTGGGGTATAGAAACCCTATACCTTGCCCTACTAGCAAGTTAGGGGGGTGATGAGAGAGAAGAAATTGGGGGAAGGGATATTCAGTAAGCTTCTTATTTTGGGGTGGTGTGGCTAGAGAAAAGTTGGGGAGAAAGAGTGTAATACGGTCATATGGAAATGAATGTTGAAAACTAAAAATAAGTAAAAATGTTTACTGAAATGAATTTTAAAATGTTGGGGTTTGATTTTATTGTATCCCATATGATTTCCCTTTACTAGTTACCTTTTTTGCTTTTCTTCAAACTTGCATTTAAAGTCAAATTTTCTATTTAACATTGGTCATTTCATCAAGAAAGCTTAAAAGTCCTCTATCTCATTAAATTTCCATTCTTTCCTCTGAAGGATTATACTCAATTTTTCTGGGTAGGTAATTCTTAGTTCTTGCAACCCTTGTTCCTTTGCCCTCTGGAATATCCTATTGTAAGCCCTCTGATTCATTAATGTAGACACTGGTAAACCACATGTTTCCTGAGCTTGGTTCTACCATACATGAATTGTTTTATTCTCGGTGCTTGAAATAATTTTTCCTTGACCTGGGGACTTGGAATCTGACTAGGATATTGCTGGTAGTTTTCATTTTGGCATCTCTTTTAGGAGAAGACTGAAGGATTCTTTCCACATCTATTTTACCCTCTGGTTCTAAAGTATCAGTCAGTCTAATTATGTCTTGAAAGATGACATCTAGATTCTTCTTCTTCTTCTTCTTCTTCTTCTTCTTCTTCTTCTTCTTCTTCTTCTTCTTCTTCTTCTTCTTCTTCTTCTCCTCCTCCTCCTCCTCCTCTTTCTTCTCTCCTTCTTCTCCTTCTCCTTCTCCTTCTTCTTCTTCTTCTTCTTCTTCTTCTTCTTCTTCTTCTTCTTCTTCTTCTTCTTCTTCTTCTTCTTCTTCTTCTTCTTCTTCTTCTTCTTCTTCTTCTTTCTTCTTCTTCTCCTTCTCCTTCTCCTTCTCCTTCTTCTTCTTCTTCTTCTTCTTCTTCTTCTTCTTCTTCTTCTTCTTCTTCTTCTTCTTCTTCTTCTTCTTCTCCTTCTCCTTCTCCTTCTTCTTCTTCTTCTTTTATTGTGGCTTTCAGGAAGTGCAATAATTTTTAAATTATATCTCCTAGGGGGGTGTAGCCAAGATGGCAGAGTAGAAAGAGCATTTCCACAGCGCTCCAGCCCACAGCACGTCAATATCATGTAAAAAGGGACTCTGAACAACCTCTGGAGCTCCAGAACCGAAAAAATGACACAGAGAACCTAACCTCCTGCTGAGGACAGCCCTGCAGCCTGGCAGGGAGCAGCCAGCACAGCACTCTGGAAGCAAACAGTGCAGAGCTCTGGGAGCCTAGCCCAGGCCTGCATGAGTCAGAGGTTTTGTCCCCAGGGCAGCTGGACCAATGGCCAGCTGGAGGGACCCCAGAACACCAACAGCTGTGGAGTTTCCAGAATTAACACACAGATGCTTAGGATAAAGTGATTGGTTAGTGCCCTATGGACTTTGGGACAAGTATTTTGGAACACTTCAGCTTCTTACCCTGGGAGCTAGAAGGCTGTGAGGAACTGAAGCACAGCCACCATTTTGCAGCTTCAGTTGCAGCTTCAGCTACTGGCCTACAGGCTGTAGGGAATCCAGGGATCAGTCTTGGGGATAATCACCCTTGCTTTAACTTTTTTGGATCTGGATTGTGGTCTGGGGTAGAGGTATTGGGGTGTGGGTCCAGCTTGCCAGAGTGTGTAGGGGCTTCAAGGAGGTCACCCAACTAGTACCTCTGGCAGTTGAGAAGACCCCAACATTTGGGACAGAAACTCCCTTGGCTGGTGGCAGAGTCCTACTGTCACAACCAGCCCCAAAATCAAATAATTAAGTGGCAACATGCCTAAGCTAAGGAAACAAAATAAAAAGAAAAATTCAATATTAGACTCTTATTTTGGGGTAAAGGAGGATCGAAGCATGGAACAGGTGGAGGAATGGGAAGTCAGAAATACTGCACCAAAAGCCCCAAATGAAAATACGAGCAGGTTACAGGTCATATAGGACATTAAGAAAGATTAAAAAAAAAAAAACAAAGAAGAAAATTGAAAGAAAAATGGGAAGAGAAATGAGAAGGATGCAGGAAAATTATGAAATGAGAGTCCACAGCCTGACTGAGGAAAATAACACCTTAAAACATAAACTAACTCAAATGGCTAAAGAGGCTCAAAAAGGCAATGAGGAGAAGAATGCCTTAAAAAGACAACTTTTCCAGATGGAAAAAGAATCTCAAAAGCTAACTGAGGAGATTTATTCCTTCAGTATTAGACTGGAGCAAATGAAAGCTCGTGACTTTATGAGAAATCAAGATGATATTAAACAGATCCAAACAAATGAAAGAATAGAAGACAATGTGAAATATTTCATGGGAAAAACTACTGAACTGGAAAATAGATCCAGGAGAGATATTTTAAAAATTATTGGACTACCTGGAAGCCATGATCAAGAAAGAATCTAGAAACGATCCTTCAAGAAATTCTCAAGGAAAATTGCCTGATGTTTTAGACCCCAAGAGCGAAATAGAGGTTGAAAGAATCCAAAGATCACCTCCTGAAGAAAATCTCAAAAAGAAAACACCTAGGGATATTATAGCCAGGTTCCAGAATCCCCAGATCTAGGAGAAAATATCACAAGCAGCCAGGAAGAAACAATTTCAATGTTGTGGAAACTCAATCAGAACAGCACAGGAGCTGGCAGCTTCTACATTGAGGGATTGAAGGGCATGGAATATGACATTCCAGATGGCAAAAGAGCTGGTGTTAAAACCAAGAATCACCTACCCAGCAAAACCAAGTATTTTGTTTCAGGGGAAAATATGGTCATTCAGTGGAATAGAGGACTTTCAAGCATTCTTGAGGAAAAAAAAAAAACAGAGTTTAATACAAATTGGAGATTCAGACACAAGAAGCAAGAGATGCGTTAGATGGTAAACAGGGAAAAGAAATCAACAGGAAATTATCAAAGTTGAAGTATTTACATTCCTACATGGAAAAACAATAACTGTGTCTGATGAAACCTTCCTCGTTGAAGAAGGGTATATCGGCATATGAAAACATATGTGAATGACTGTATAGAATTTTTACAGATATACATGGATAGAGGGCACAGGTTGAATTTGATGGGAAGGAATGATACTTAAGGGGTGAAGTTATGAGGTGAGAGAGGAAAGTGGCAAGAGGAGATGGGGAGAGACAGGGTAGGGTAAACTCTCATGTAGAAGAGGCAAGGGGAAGTAGGTGTAGGGGAGGGGAAGAACAGGAAGGCGAAAGGCAAGAAATATATTCTCATTGAATTTGGCTCAGGGAGAGAATGACATACATACTAAATGGGATATTTCACCCCTCAGGACAGTGGAGGGAAGGGGAGTGAGATGGAGGATGATGAAGGGGAGGGAATGGTGGCGGGAGGGGAAGTTGGAGGCACCCACTTTTGAAGAGGGACAGGATCAAGGTAGGGAATAGACCGAGTGGGGAATGGGATGGGTGGGAGAGAAATAGAGACAGTCTTTTACAATATATCTACTATGGTAATGTTTCTCATGGCTATGCATGTACAACATATAATGAATTGCTTATCTTCCCAGCGGGAGTGGGTGACAAGGCAAGATGGGAATGGATCTGGAATTTGAAGTTTTAGTATCATTTTTTCAAATATATATATATATATATATATATATATATATATATATATATATATATATATATATATATATATATATATATATACTATAAATTATATTTTGCATGTAATTGGGAGATAAGATGTGCAGGTATTGGGGCACAGAGTTTCACCTTGCTGTAATGGAAAAGTCAAAGGGAATATGGGAGAAGAAATAGGAGAGAGCAGATTGGATGAGGGGATATCCAGTGGGACTGCTATTCTGGAGTGGTGAGTTGGGGAAAAATGGGGAAAAAGTTGTAACTCAAAATCTGGTGGAAATGAATGATGTAAACCAGAATTTAATAAAGCTTTTTGGAAAAAAAATATTTCTCCTGGATCTATTCTCCAGATATATTTCTTTTTCAATGAGCTATTTTATGTTGTCTTTTTTTCCCACTTTTTTGGTTTTGTATTTTGTGTGTGTGTGTGTGTGTGTGTGTGTGTCTCGATTTCTCATAAGGCTTCTACATGCTCCCTTCTAATTTTTAAGGAATTATTTTCTTCTGTGAGCTTTTGGACCTCCTTTTCCTTTTGGACAATTCTGGTTTTTAAGTCATTATTCTTATCATTGATTTTTTTTTTTTACGTTTTTTCCATTTGCCTAGTCAGTTGTTTAAGCTGTTATTTTCTTCCATATATCTTTGTATTTCCTTTTCCAAACTGTTGACTACTTTTTCATGATTTTCTTGTATCACTCTCATTTCTCTTCCTGATTTTTCCCCTACCTCTCTAACTTCATTTTAAAACTTTTTTTTACCTCTTCTATGACCTGAGACCAATTAATATTTATCTTGGAGGCTTTGTGATGTAGGAGATGTAGGAGCTTTGACTTTGGTATCTTCTGTCTCTGTGTTTTGTTCTTTCTTGTCAGCAAAGTAAGGTTCTATTATCTGAGTTGTGTTACACTGCTCATTTTTCCAGTCAATTACTTAACTCCTCAATTATTTCTTAAGGTAGGACTCTGCTTCCAGTGTGGAGGGTGTGCTCTTTCAGTATTCAGGGGTTTTGTATAACTGTTTTCACAGGTACTTCTAGGGACCTGTGAGATTTCAATTCTTCCAAAGTGTTAATATCTAAGGAGAGGTGATTACTCTTTTCCTGGACTATGCTCTTGTCTTTAAGTGATGTGAAGTATACTTTTCTGCCATAGAATTGTGAGGAGAGTCCCGATTCTACCGTTGTAATTAACTGTGCTGTGTGAGTGCTCCTCCTCACCCTGGGATTTCCACCGAGGTCGGTGACCTGAATCTGAATATAGGCAAAGCAAGGGAGTCTACATTAGTGCTGGCAAAAGAACCCTGTAATCTCCTTCTAACCAATTCTTTGACCTCCTCTCCCTCTTTTGGCTGAGAGGTCTGGTTGAAGCTGCTGATACTGACACTGTTGTCTCAGTTACTCCCAAGGTCTTCTCCTGGACTCCTGGGGTCCTGGTTTTGCTGGTACATCCTGTGCTCCACTCACCCAGGTGGAAAGACATTTCATACTGACCTTTTAAGTTGTATTTGATGTCTGTGGATTGAGAGGTCTGAAAAGCTCATTTGCTTCCAGTGATTCAGTTGCTCAGATATTTGCTCTGGGTTTGTTTGTGTGGTATGTGCTGGACTGAACTCTTTTCTTACCCTGGTGCAACATTCTTTTTTTGCAGATCTTTCAAGTTGCCTTGAATTGGATATTTGTTTTACTCTGTCTTTTTTTGTGGGTATTGCTGCCATAGAACTTGTTAAAAGACATTTCAAAGGTATTTGGAAGACTTCGTGGGAGATTTCAGGTGAGGCCTGCCTTTATTCCACCATCTCAGCTCTTCCTCTTCAGGGGAATTCTTAAGGACTTAAAATGACAGACCCTTGTGCTCTACAACATTGACACATGAGAGTTCCACATAGTAAATATTATAGAAATGTGAAATCATGGGTCTGGAAAAAAACAAAAGCAATAAATATATTTTAGAATATATGACTATTGAGACAATCAGTCTCTATCTCCCCCCCACCCCCATGGCACATTTTCAATAAAGCTCTTATTCCTACTTGTTTCTTTTCTCTTTACACAAAGTAGGTGTCTATCACAAAAACATAAAATCTCTATCTGGCTTTATTTTCTATACCTTTTCTATATTTACATATTTCAGTAGTATGAAAGGGAAAATACTTATGATATAATTATAGACATTGAACCATTCATTTTGTGTGTATATGACCTTAGTTCCTTTTCCCCAAATATTTTATTTGCTATATTCTTATACATTTTTTTGTCTCTTGGCTTCAAAAATTGTTCCTTGGGAATGAATAAAGTTGGAAAATTTTAAGATAATTAGACTACTGCTCATTTAGATACATTTTAAAAGCAAATTAGATTATGTGTGATAAAAGAAGCTTGGCTTTTATTATCTTATAATTTTGTATTACTTAGAATAAACCAAATTTACCTTAGAAGTGTTTGCTCCCTATTTTCTTATTCTAAATTTTGTACCAATTTGACAATACACTAGAGTTTTTTATATACCATTCTTATTCCAAAATGAGGTTAACCTCTTCAGTGTACTAGGGAGGAGATATTGCACTAATTGGGCTACAAAAGTAGCTATGGGGCAAAAACAGAAGTAATTGAGAAGTGATTTGAGTGTTGTTGGTGGTAAAGTCCTTCACTTGAAGTCCTAGAGTTACATGATGGGGCTCTTTCCTCAAAACTCCTGTGAAGTTATGGCTGTATCCTTATATGTGTGAAAATGTATCTCCCTAATTCTCTCTCTCTCTCTCTCTCTCTCTCTCTCTCTCTCTCTCTCTCTCTCTCTCTCTCTCTGTCTCTCTCTGTCTCTGTCTCTGTCTCTGTCTCTCTGTCTCTGTCTCTGTCTCTCTGTCTCTCTGTCTCTCTCTCTGTCTCTCTCTCTCCCCTTCTCCCTTTCTCTATATTTATATGGAGAGCAATATATATATATATATATATATATATATATATATGTGTGTGTGTGTGTGTGTGTGTATGTATACATATATACATACATGTGTGTGCACGTGCAAGTGCATGTGCGTGTGTGTGTATGTGTGTACTGAACGATGGCCAAGATAAACATAACTTAAAAATTTTAGCCATGATACACACTGTGATTGTGCGTCTACATAAAAATAGAAAACTATTGAAATTGAAGAGAAGTATAGTGGGCTATGTAAAGTCAGTTGCTAAGAGAATAGGTCCTTATAGGTTTCCCCCATAAGACTGATGGTAATACAGATGTGATTAAGAGAGGTTACCATATCGCTCTTGAGGATAATTTGGTAGTCAGAGACTACTAATCCTTTAATTAATGTCTTATTCAGCCATATAGATTAATTTCACTACTTTTCAGAGATAGTAATATGATTTCAGTCATAAGTCTCTTACTCTCAGAACACTTTAAAATAATAGACTTTTACTATCTAAATTAAAACCTAAAATCATTACTTTCTTGGTTTAATCAAATAATTCATTTGGAACAGAAAAGTGCAAGCATTCGAAATTATAAACAAGTTTGAGATTAAATAATTGGTCAAAATGGGTCAATTTATATATCTTTTTAATTACTAAAGACGTAAAGCACTCTGCAAATTTAAATTATAGACCTATCCATATGTATATGTATGACTATATATATTGTTATTATAATCAATTTACTAAAAAGTAATTTCTTTAAATTAATCATATATTCAGGAAATATTGCTAATTATTTGAAATTTTGTTATAAGCATAGTATAATTTTCTAGCTCACATTCAAATATATATCTACTACTTGATTAAGTCATTTTTGTAACATCATGTGTCACAAATGCCCCAGGTTAATTTCTTTCTGAAGTTAATTTAGGATTTTCCTAAATCTAAAAAACAAATACAAAATCAGGGAGTGAGCAAGATATAGTTATTATAGGGCTGGCATTTGAATAAATTAGGGTTCAAGTCATGCTCTTGATACCTACTACCTAAGCAATCATAAAGGAGACTTGTAAGAGCCCTCAGGGAATTTGTTAGATTTAGAGGAAATGCTGACCTGCATTAGTTGGTGGATAATATTTCCACATAGCTAATTCTTTAATGTGATGAAACCATAAATTCAGTCCAACCAAACCTGAAACCAAAAACGTAAACTATGTTTGTGATGTGTGTGTAGGTGTGTGTGTGTGTGTATGTGTGTGTGTGTGTGTGTGTGTGTTGATTTCTGATTGGGTGTTAATTCATAGCTTTTTCAAACTTCTTTTTTTTTTGTTTGTTTTTTGGAGGGCAATTGGGGTTAAGTAACTTGCCCAAGGTCCCATGGCTAGGTTTTTTTTGTTTGTTTGTATGTGCGTTAAGTGTCTGAGGCTGGATCTGAACTCAGGTCCTTCTGACTCCAAGGCCAACGTTCTACTCACTATGTCACCTAGCCGCTCCTTTTTCAAACTTCTTTATGCCATGTCACAAATATTCTACATTATTTTTAAAACAATAAATTATTCCATTTCAGATATATTTTAAGATAATCTTTAAAGTGTAATAAATATATCATAAACAATAAGTAAACCATAATAAAAATCCAGTGAATGCACAATATTGCTTTTACTGTGTGCAAAGTTCACCTGGTTCTGCTCACTTCACTCAGCATCAATCTATATTAGTCCTTCTAGGTTTTTCTGAAATCTATTCTGCCTATTCTTTCTTATGAAACAATGGTATTCCATTTTATTCATATACCACAACTTGTTTAGCCATCCTTAGCCAATTGATGGGTAGTCCCTCAATTTCCAATTTTTGGCCACCAAAAAAGAGCTGCTATAAATATTTTTGTACATGTGAGTCCTTTTCCAATTTTTGTTATCTCTTTGGGATACAGGTCTAGTAATAATATTGTTGGATCAAAGGATAAGCACATTTTTATAGTCCTTTGGGTAGAGTTCTAAACTGTTGTCCAGAATGGTTGGATCAATTCACAACTCCACCAACAATGCATTAGTGTTCCAGTTTCCCCAAATCTCCTACATTTGTTATTTTCTGATTTTTTTCATGCTACCCAATCTGATAGGTGTGGTGTGGTACCTCAAAGTTGCTTTAATTTGCATTTCTCCACTCAATAATGATTTAGAGCCTTTTATATGACTATAGATATCTTTAATTTATTCATCTGAAAACTACGTACTCATATCCTTTTACCATATATCAATTGAGAAATGACTTGTGTTCTTGTGAATTTGATTCTGTTCTCTATATATTTTTGAAATTAGGCCTTTATCAAAGACGTTGGCTGTAATATATATATATAATATTATATAATATTATATTACATAATATTATATTACATTATATTACATTATATTATATTATATTATATTATATTATATTATATTATATTATATTATATTATATTATATTATATTATATTATATTATATTATATTATATTATATTATATTATATTATATTATATTATATTATATTATATTATATTATATTGTATTTTATTGTATTGTGTTATATTGTATTATATCTATCTATCTATCTATCTATCTATCTATCTATCTATCTATCTATATCTATATCTATATCTATATCTATATATCTATATATCTATATATCTATATCTATATCTATATATCTATATATCTATATATCTATATCTATATCCATATATATATATATATATATATACATATATATATACATATATATATATATATATATATATATATATATATATATATATATATATATATATATATATATACCGGAATACGTACATACATATACATGTGTGCACACACATGTATATGTATGTACATATTCCAGTTCTCTGAATCTCTTCCAATCTAGGTTGATTTGGCTTTGCTTGTCCAAAACCTTTTTAATTTAATGTAATCAAAATTAACTATTTTGTATTTCACAACGTTCTTTATCTGCTGTTTGGTCATAATTTCTTCCCTTTTTCATATATCTGACAGGTTAACTATTCTTTCTTCTCCTAATTTCCTTATGGTATCAGCCTTTATATCTAAATTTTGTACTCATTTTTAATTTATTTTGGTATATAGTGTAAGATTTTGGTCTAAGACTAATTTTTGCCATGCTCTTTTTTCCAGTTTTTCCATACAATGTTTGTCAAATAGTGGATTCTTATATCAGAAGCTAGAGCTTTGGGGTTTATTTTTTTTAATATGTCCCAATTAGTGAATCTAATCAGGTAAATTGCATGGAAAATATTTCCAAACCGTGACCTTTTCATACAGACATAAAAAAATATGATACATGTCTTTATAATAGCATATATAAATAGGTATATATGTAAGCATATATGTTTATGAGTGGGTGTGTACCTAATATTTCTATTGGTATATGAACTGCTATATACATGGTGTGTGTATGTGTGTGTGTGTATATGTGTGTGTGTGTGTGTTGTGTATTCTACATGTATAGAAAACAGGAGCATTTTCTATTCTTCTAGATCTACCTTCTTTAAATATGGTTCTAATGCAGCTCTTAATTCATTTCATAGTGGAATTTTGTTCAGGGTTGGCAGCTACAGACATAAAGCAAAGGCCATATGAAGTAAATATATTTTCAGGAAAATGAATCAGTTTGACTTTACCTTTAGTTGCTGGGATGGAGGTTTTGATGGGGGTAGGGACTAACTTGTTCTGTAAGCAAATGCCCAAACAGAATGCTTAGTTAAGCTCAGCACCTAACTCACATACCATGAATTCAGTGATGGAAGGTATTAAAAAAGAATCATAAGAAGTGGAAAAAATTCTATAATCATAATGTGGAAAACAGGAATAGTATGAATAAAATAAAATATTCTCCATGAAGTTAGTATAGACACCCAGTGTTTGACCAAATGCTTTCCATTCAATACCTTGACTATTTTAAAAACTAAATTAAGAAAAGTAAAACACAAATATTAACTAGTGCAATTATGGCACAGGAATTTAGATGGCGCTAAAAATTTAAAACCAGAAATGAGAAATACAAGATGTTAGAAAGGAATGAACTTAGTCATTTCTAATTTTTTAACAACATTCTCTGACTAAAAAAAGTAGTGTTCCTGAAAATTATTTATGTATATCTATTAATTATACAGATAGATTATTATTTTCACAGTTATGTGCATTTTATAAAAGGAAAAATTAAAACTTTTCTAGGAAAAGAGAAAAATGAATTAACATATGATCCTAGAGTTAGTATGGAGCCATTAAAATGTATTGAATAGGTCAATAGAATGGTCAGATCTGCTATTCAGGAAAAAAAAAAAAGAAAATCATTTGGCAGTGGTGTTTTGGATGAGATTGAAACATCTATGTAAATTCAAATGAGAGTTGTAGAAAGGCCAATGTAAGAAGATGGCAAAGTGTGTAGATATGTTTATAATCTCACATAAAAAGTCATTTAAAATCTCTCAAGTCTCACTTTGCATAAAGTGACAAAAATTTAAATTTTTGCTTCCTTACAGGGATATTCAAAGTGATTTTCTCATTAAAACTTAAAATCTTCTATAAATTTATTATTATCCCGTAAAAATTATATTCACTCATGAGGGGGTTTGCATTCTTAAGCCTGTATTTCTTTCTTTTTTTTTTACTTTAAACTTTCTTTTTTTTTATTTTATTTTAACAAATGCTTTATTAACTTCTGGTTTACATCATTCATTTCCACCAGATTATGAGTTACAATTTTTCCCCATTTTTTCCCTAACCACCACCCCAGAATATCAGTCCCACAAGATACCCCTCATCCACTCTGCTCTCTCTGATATCTTCTCCCATACACCCTTCAACTTTGTCATTAGGGAAGGGTAAATCTCTGTGCCCCAATGCCTGAACACGTTAAATCTCAATTACATTTAAAATAGCATTAATAATAGTATTTATATACCTTTGAAACATTAAATTTTAAAATTTCAGATCCAATCCCTTCCTGCCTTGTCACCAACTCCCTCTGGGAAGATAAGCAATTCAGTATGTGTTGTACATGTATAGCTTTGCAAAACATTACCATAGTAGATATATTGTAAAAGACTGCTTATATTTCCCTCCCACCCATCCCACCCCCCACCTGGTACATTCGCTATTTTGATCCTGTTCCTCTTCCAAAGTGGGTACTTTCAATCTCACCTCCCCCCAGAATGCCCACCCCACCATCACCCGCCCCCTCTCATTCCCCTTCCCCCTACTCTCCTGCAGGGTGAGATATCCCATTTAGTATGTATGTGATTCTCTCCCTGAGCCAAATCAATGATACTATGGGTTTGCCTTTTTGCCTTCCTTTTCTTCCCCTCCCCTGCAACTACTTCCCCTTGCCTCTTCTACATGAGATAGTTTACCCTACCTTATCCTTCCCCATCTTCTCTTGCCACTTTCCTCTCCCACCTCTTAACTTCACCCCTTAAGTATCATCCCTTCCGACCAAATTAAACATGTGCCCTCTATCCATGTATACCTGTAAACATATATACACACATTCACATATGGATTCATATGCCCATATACCCTTCTTCAATTATGTTCATAGTGAGTAATGTTTCATCAGACACAGTTATTGTTTTTCCATGTGGGAATATAAATACTTCAACTTTGATAAATTCCTTTTGATTTCTTTTCTCTGATTACCCTCTGAAGCATCTCTTGCTTCTTGTGTGTGGATGGAAAATTTTCTATTTAACTCTGTTTTTTTCCTCAAAAATGCTTGAAAGTCCTCTATTCCACTGAATGACCATATTTTCCACTGAAACAAGATACTCAGTTTTTCTGGGGAGGTGATTCTTGGTTTTAATCACAGCTCTTTTGGCTCTGAAATATCATATTCCATGCCCTTCAATTCCTCAGTGTAGAAGCTGCCAGGTCATGGGCTATTTGGATTGTGCTTCCACAATATTGAAATTGTTTCTTCCTGGCTGCTTGGAGTGTTTTCTCCTCGATCTGGGAGTTCTGGAGCCTGGCTATAATATTCCTAGGAGTTTTCTGTTTGGGATCTTTTTCAGGAGGTGATCTGTGGATTCTTTCAACCTCTATTTCGCCCTCTGGGTCTAAAATACCAGGGCAATTTTCCTTGACAATTTCTTGAAGGATGATTTCTAGGTTCTTTCTTTGATCATGGCTTTCAGGTAGTCCAATTATTTTTAAATTGTCTCTCCTGGATCTATTTTCCAGGTCAGTGTTTTTTTTTTTTTTTTCCCACGAGATATTTCACATTGTCTTCTATTCTTTCATTTGTTTTGATCTGTTTAATATCATCTTGATTTCTCATAAAGTCACTAGCTTCCATTTGCTCCAGTCCAATTCTGAAGGAATGAATCTCCTCAGTGAGCTTTTGAGATTCTTTTTCCATCCGACAAATTTGGCTTTTTAAGGCATTCTTCTCATTGCTTTTCTGAGTCACCTTTGCCATTTGAGTTAATCTATTTTTTAAGGTGTTACTTTCCTCAGTCAGGCTGTTGACTGTCAATTTCATACTTTTCTTGCATCTTTCTCATTTCTCTTCCCATCCTGCACCACTTCTCTTATCTGCTTCTTAAGGTCCTCTGTGGCCTGTAGCCTCCTTATATTTTCATTTGGGGCTTTTGGTGCAGTAGTTCTGACTTCACAGTCTTTCTCCTGTTCCTTGCTTTGATCCTCTTTGTCCCCAAAATAGAAAGCTAATTTTGAATTTTTTCTGTTTAATTTGTTTCCTTTGCCTTGGCATGTTGCCACTTAATTACTTGATTTTTGGGCTTGTTGCCACAGTAGGACTCTGCCACCACACAGGAGAGCTTCAGTCCTGAACATTGGTGTCTTCACTATTTCCAGAGGTTGTGTGGCCTCTGTAAAGCCTCCATAAGCTCTGGTTAGCTCGATACCCACCCCAGACTACAATCCAGATCCAATAAGATTGAAAGAAGAGTGATTTTCCCCCAGACTGATTGCTGGATCTCCCTACAGTTAGCACATCAGGAGCTGAAGCTACCACTGATGCTGCAAAATGGCCTCTGTGCGGCATTTGCTTAGTCGATTTTCACCCCCAGGGGAGGAAACAGACTCTTTCCCCAAATACTGGTCCCAAAGTCCATAGGGCACTAACCTCTCATTTTGTCCTAGGCATATCTGTGCTGATAATTCTGGAATCGCCACAGCTGCTGGTTTTCTGGGGTCCCTCCAGTAGGCTGCTGACCTGTTCGCTCTGGGGCTAAAACCGGGGCTCATGCAGGCCTGGGTTGAGCTCCCAGAGTGTTGCACTGTGCTGTTCTGGCCACTTCCTGCAGGGCTGCTGGGCTGTCCTCATTGGGAGTTTCACTTCTCTATGTCGTTCTGTGGGTGCTGGAGTACCAGAAGTTCTTCATAGTCCAACTTTTTCATTGTTTGGAAGTGGTGTGGGGCAGAGCACCTTGGAAGTGCTGTTTCTAATCTGCAATCTTGGCTCTGCCCCCCTTAAGCCTGTTTTTCTGAGATGAAAATATTATAATGGAAGACATTATGTGAAGAAGATATTATGATGGATTGGAGCAGACTGAACAATATTCATTCCTTCTTAACCTCTGTGAATTCTGACAGAAATTTTCTCTTAGGTCAGTATTTGAAAAGGTCTTTCTTGCTCTATAATTATGTGAATTACCTTTAGAAATATATATACTGTGCTGGAATCCTTCTTCTGTTTCAATATTTGAGAATTATTGGGAGGTATTTTTTTAATGT
This sequence comes from Gymnobelideus leadbeateri, assembly GCA_011680675.1. Classification (NCBI taxonomy): domain Eukaryota; kingdom Metazoa; phylum Chordata; class Mammalia; order Diprotodontia; family Petauridae; genus Gymnobelideus; species Gymnobelideus leadbeateri. The sequence continues at coordinate 20,247 of WOXC01009019.1, read as the reverse complement.
TTTATTAACTTCTGTTTTACATCATTCATTTCCCCCAGATTTTGAGTTACAATTATTCCCCCCACCCCCTGTTTTTCCCATACACACCCTGCCAGGATAGGAGTCCCACAAGATATCACTTCCTTCAATCTGCTCTCTCCCATATCTTCTACCATATCCCCGTCGACTTTTCCATTAGAGGAGGGTGAATCTTTGTGTCCCAATGCCTGCACTTCTTATCTCCCAATTACAGGCAAAAGAGTATTGATAATAGTATTTATATATATTTGAAACATTTAATCTTAAGAGCTCGAATTTCAGATCCATTTCCTTCCTCCATTCAGATCCATTACCCCCCCAAGACTGATCGCTGGATCTCCCTATAGTTCGCAGGCCAGGAGTTGGAGCTGCCTCTGAAAACTACAAAATGGCGTGTCTCCTCATCTGCTTCTAGCCCCCAGGGGAGGTAGCTAATGCCTTCCCCAAATAGAAGTGTGTTGTATTTGTGATCATATAAGTCCCGGGATTATTTTGGCAGGGGGATTCCCAATTATTTTATAATGTCTACAGGGACTTTAAATGGGATTTCTCTTTCTATCTCTTGCTGTTGAATTTCATTAGAGATATACAGGAATGCCAAGGATTTATGTGGGATTATTTTATATCCTGCAACTTTGCTAAATTTATTTATTGTCTCAAGTACTTTTTACTTAATTCTCTAGGATTCTTTAAATATATCATCATGTCATCTGCAAAGAATTATAGCTTCATCTCTTCTTTGCCTAAATTAATTCCTTTGATTTCTTCTTCTCTAATTACAACTGCTAGCATTCCTAGTACCAGACTGAATAAGAGGTGTGATAGTGTCCATCCTTGTTTCACTCCTGATCTTATTGGAAATGCTTCTAGTTTATCCCCATTGCATATAATACTTCCTCATGGTTTTAAATAGATGCTATGGACTATTTTAAGGAAGGCTCCACTTATTCTTTTATTTTCTAGTGTTTTTAATAGGAATGGAAGTTGTATTTTGTCAAAAGCTTTTTCTGCCTTTCTGCACTCAATTGTGACGTTTTTATGCCCTAGTACATGGTCTATTTTTGAGTATGTACCATGCACTGCTGAGAAGAAAGTAAATTCCTTTTTATCCCCATTCAGTTTTCTCCAAAGATCCATCATATCTAGTCTCTCTAAAATTCTACTCTTCTCTGTAACTTCTTTCTTGTTTAATTTGAGGTTAGATTTATCAAGTTCAGTAAGGGGAAGGTTAAGGTCCCCCACTAGTATAGTTTTGTTCTATTTCTTCCTCTAATTCCTTTAACTTCTCCTCTAGGAATTTGGATGCTATACCACTTGGTGCATATATATTAAATAATGATATTGATTAATTCTCAATGGTGCCTTTTAGTAGGATATAGTTTCCTTCTTTATCTCTTTTAATTAGATATATTTTTGCTTTTGCTTTATCTGAGATAAGTATTGCTACCCCTGCTTTTTTATTTTATCTGAGGCATAATGAATTCTACTCCAACCTTTCACCTTTACCTTGTGGGCATCCTTTTGTTTCAAATGTGTTTCTTTTAGACAGCATATTTTAGGACTCTGGTTTTTAATCCATTCTGCTGTCTCCCTCTGTTTTATGGGAGACTACATCCCATTCACATTCACAGTAATGATGACTATCTGCCTGCTCCCCTCCATCCTAATCCCTCCCCTTCTTTTGTTTTTGTTTCTTCCTTCTCCCTTCCCTTCCTTGAAGTTTTCCCTTTTGTCTTCCCTGTCCCTCAGTGTTCCTACCCAGTGATCTCCTTTCTTAACCTACCCTCTACCCTTACTACTCTTTCCCTCCTCTCTAATTCTCCCTATAGTATCCTCCTTTTTAACCCCCCTTTACCCTCCCAGTACCTATAGGACACAATAAATTTTGTAGTTATCAGATTAAATTACTCCCCAGTGACTCCAAACCAATGAGAGTAAATTTCAAATAGTGCTCCTCTCCCACCCTCCTTTTTCCTCTATTTAATGAATTTATGTGTCTATTCACATTAGAATCTTAAAGTACACTGATTAAGTTTGTCCCTTTTGATGCAGAACCAGTGAGAATATTGTTTAAACGATGTTCCTCACCCTCTTTCTTTTCTCTCTACCATAGTGTGTTTTTATGTCTCTTCGAATGGCATATTTTACCTTTTCCTATCTCATCTTTTCCTTTTATCCCATTACAGTCCCTTTGATCCCCTCAATAAGTTTTTTTTTTTAAGTCTTCCGGTTAGTGCATTCATACCCATTCCCTCTATCTAAATATAACCATTTTGAAGGTCATGATAATCATAAAAATTTCAATATTGACAGTTATCAGCTCCTCATATAGGGATGTGAACATTTTGTTCTTGTTGCATCCCAAGTAATGATCATGTATGTAAGAGTGTGGGTGTGTGCATGTATGTATGTGTGAGTCTGTGTTTTCATTGTTTACCTTTTTATGTTTTTCTTGAGTCTTGTAATTGGAGATCAAATTTTCCATTGAGCTCTGGCTTTTTCATCAGGAAAGTCTGGAAGTCCCTTATTTCATTAAACGACCATGTCCTTGCCTGAAAGATTATGCTCAGCTTTGCATGTAATTAATCCTTGGTTGTAGTCCTAGCTCCCTTGCCCTATGAAGTATCAAATTCCAGTCCCTCTGATCTTTTAATGTAGAAGCTGCTAAGTCCTGTGTGATCCTAACTGTAGTTTCTCGGTATTTGTATTGTTTCTTTTTGGCTGCTTTCAGAATTTTTTCCTTAATCTTGTAATTCTAGAATTTGGCTAATATATTTCTTGGAGTTTCCAATTTGGGATCTCTTTCAGGAGGAGTTTGGTGAATTATTCCTTTAACTATTTTATCTTCTTATTCCAGGATTTCAAGACAGTTTTCTTTGAAAATCTCTTGGAGGATTTTGTCTAGGCTGCTTTTTTCAACATGGCTTTCTGGTAGACCAATAATTTTTAAGTTATCTCTCCTGCATATGTTCTCTAGTTCAGTTGTTTTTCCAGTGAGATATTTTACATTTTCTTCCAATTTTTCAATCGTCATGTTTTGTTTGGTTGACTCTTGGTGTATCATAGAATTATGAGTTTCAATTTGATTGCTTCTAATTTTTAGCAAAATATAGTCTTTGGTTAGTTTTTGAAGGTCCTTTCTTAGGGAGGCATTTTCTCCAATTACTTCACTAATATTAATTTTTAAGGATTTATTTTCTTCAGTGAAACTCAGTTCCATGTTGATAGATGCCTCCCGGATTTGGTCTTTAAAATCTCTCTCAAGTTCCTCCAAGAATGCTATTTGGGCTTGAGACCAGTTCATATTTCCTTCTGTGGTCTCATGTATGGGCAAAGTGTCCAAATTGTCCTGTGTATTTCATTGTTTTTGACCTACATAGTAAGCTCAGATCAATTTTCTTGCCTTCCCCTTCTCTTTCTCAGCTTCCTTCCTTGCCATTGTGATTCCCTATTTCTTAGTTTCTCATGCTGTGAGCTAAAGTTCTGGTCATTGACTTTGAATGCTGTAGCCTCTGGTTGTCTAATTTGTGGCTAAGGCAGAGTCTCAGAGAGGTATGTAGATGTGCACAGAGTAGTTTGTCGATTTGGGTTGATCTGACCACTTCAGATTTCTGCCTCTATACCCCTGGGCTATAGCTCAGGCAGGCTTTTATTGGTCAGGTGAGGTAGGGCTTGTTGGGACCCCTACCTCTCTTCTCTTCAGACTCCTGGCTGTCTTCGTGAAGACTCCCAAGCCTGAGGTTATTTCTACTAATTTAGCATTTTTGTCTGGGTGGGAGACTTATCTTTGGGTTTTCTACTTCATGAAGGAGGGATGAATGATTGGAGCAACTAGAATTTACTTTGCCATTCTAGCCCCTGCATATACAGGCAGGCAATTTCTAAACTTCCAGGCTGGGGTTTGATACTCCCAGGAGAAGCTCCTGTCTCTGCTGTGGGCCCTGAGCCCTCTCTTACCTGGACCTGATGATTCCTCCTTTCCCCTTGGGGGATGATGGCGAGATGACTTCGATTCTTCCTTGGTAAGTCTGCAGGCTGGGGCTTCTTCTCTCTCTGCTGTAGTCAGCTTATCTGCACTCAAGTCTGAGCTGTACAGACTCCATATGCTCTGCGCTCCCCCTGTTGGGACCCACAAGGCACTTTCTTGGGCTAGATTCACTGAGGAGCTTAGAGAAGTTACTGCTTCCTTACCACTATCTTGGCTCCACCTCCTAGATTTCTTAATGTTAGTTTCTTTTCGTAATATATGAATAATGCTTATCCATCCTCTTTCACTTTTATATATTTATTTTTCTTTTTTGGAATAATTTTAAATCATACTTGGTTTCAAAAAACATTTCAATCAAAAAGAGAATTGGGGATTAAGAATACTGAAGTTAAAAGAGACATTAAGGGGCGGCTAGGTGGCGCAGTGAATAGAGCACCGGGCCTGGAATCAGAAGGCCCTGAGTTCGGAGCCAGCCTCTGACACTTAATCCATAGGAACAAAAAAAACCTAGCCGTGTAACCTTGGGCAAGTTACTTAACCCCAATTGCCCTAAAGGGGCGGCTAGGTGGCGCAGTGAGTAAGAGCGTCGGCCTCGGAGTTTGGATGACCCGAGATCAGATCCGGCCTCGGAAAATGAGCACCCACGCATAAATAATGACTAGCCGTGTAACCTTGAGCAAGTTACTTAACCCCAATTGCTTTAAAAAAAAAAAGAGAGAGACATTAAGATCATCTCGTGGTCTTTCTGCAATCTCCATCTTTCTAAGCAATTTCTTCAATATTGGACACTTGAGCACCATCTGATTATTGATATTTTCTCTCTTATTTTTTTCAGGCATTTTTTCTTCACTTACGTCTTTGATTTTTCTCCTCAATCTTCTGTTAGTCTCTCACTTTCCTCATTCTCCCTAATTTTAGAATTCCCTAAAAATTTGCCTTGAGTTCTGCTTCTCCCCATTTTCTTCATGCTCTTTTTTAAGAGCTCCATCAGTTTCCAAGAGTTTAATTAGCATCTTCATATGGATAATTCCCAATTCTATATGCCTATATCTAGTCTCTATCTTAAATCACACATCACCACCTAGCTATAGGACCATTCTAACTTCATGTAATATAGGAGGCTCACATACATTAACTATAAAATAGAAGTTCTTATTTCTTCCCTAAAATCATTCTTAATTCTACTGAAGAAAACACAATTACTCCAAGCACTCAATTAATCTAGTTAAGGAATCAAATCAATTAGGGGATTTAACAAAATCCACCAAAAATAGAATTGTTTGTAGTTTCTTGTTTGAAGCCAGAATTTCCAGAAACATATGTTCTCTTATTAGTCCAATTAGATATCTACCAGACCTCTAAAATGAAGTTTCAATTACTTGAGTTCCCCTAACATATAATTATTATTAGTATCAAATAGAATACTGCCTTCCTTCTGTGTATATGCAAATATATATATATATATATATATATATATATATATATACACACACTCACATAAAGTCATATATATATATACTCATATATATAGACATATACTTACATATATATGTACTCATATATAGATATATATATAGACATATACTTACATATATATGTACTCATATATACATATACATATATATGTATATATGTGTGTGTGTGTGTGTGTGTGTGTGTGTGTATACATATATATCCATAATGGTTGTACACACACATACAGATGCATATACACACATATGTATATATGTACAAACATATGCCGCATTTTGCATGAATATACATGTATGTCTGTGTTTATGCATATTTATATTCACAGACGTGTGTGTGTGTGTGTATGTGTGTCACCTTAATAGCTTGTTGATGCCCATTTACTTCTTCTAGGAGCAATGTTTTGAAATGTGCAAGACTACAAAGGAAGTGGTCATATTGAAAATCTTTTAACCAAAGATATATATTATTAAAGGCCGTGGCCCCCAGCTTAAAAATTCTTGCTCTAGAAGATCTTTCATTAATATCTTCCTTTCACTGCTTATGTTATTGCTACTCTAGTTGAGAGCTTCATCACCTCTTACTTAACAGTGATATGTATTCTGGGGTTAAAATGGTTAGGTTTAGAAAGAGAAAGGCCAAACCTTATTTCTTTACATCTTTTTTTTTTTTCATTCAAGTGACTGATTCTTGATTTCAACATTAATGATTTTTGTGTCATACCCATCTTTATTCAGCCAGAGGTTTTTTCTATATGTGGACTGAAAATCTTTTTTCATTATATAATGTTAAAGACTCTTATTAAAGTGTCCATAAAATGTGCAGATGTGTGAAGCATCTAAAATAACTACCTTGAATACTGACAACCATTTTTTTGCCAAGCTGCATGTTGACTATATTGAAGTTTCATCTGAAAAGTGACATAGCTGAGTGAATATATTTATCTGAATAGCAAGACATATCTTAAAGTTATCTGTGACTGCCTTTGAAAGTTGACTTCTCTTTGAAAACTGCTGTGAAGTCACACATTTTAAAAACGTTATTGCAACCAAACAACATGATAACTCTGTATTTTTATTGACAAAAACAAACCAATCTTTCCATGTTTTCAGTCATTTCAGTTATGTCCAAATCTTCCTGACCCCATTTATCATTTTCTTGGTAAAGAAACTGGAGTAGTTTGTAATTTTCTTCTCTAATTCATTTTACAGATGAGGAAACTGAGGCAAAGAGGTTTAAGTTATTTGTTCAGGGTCACAGAGCTAGCAAGTGTCTGAGGCTAGAATTGAATTCAGGCTGGGATTTTAACTCTGGCCTGTGGATTCTATCCATTGAGTCACTTGGTAGCCCTCTATTAATGTTTAAGAAAATTTAATCTGCAATAGTGTCCCTCTACAACTGTAATCTCTTCACAATCACATCTTCCTCAATATTCTTCTAAATTTATTTTTAATTTAATGTTTCTTCTCTTTGTAAATTTTTACTGAATGATTGGACAAACATGTTTCCATAAATCCTGCTTTCTGGGATCCTGATAACTGTGGATCTCTATAGATTATTAGCCCTGAGTTGTAGTGGACTAACCTAATACTACTTCTGCAATATCTCTGACAGCAATATGATGAACCTCTGGGAAGAAAGTCACTAGGCTATTGAAAGATGAGTGAATTGACCTAGACAGGAAATGTATTAGCATAAATTTTTAGCGCCCATCAAGAGTGGGATTTGGCCTGACAATATCCTGCCACTGAATTTCCAAATTAGTAAGATAGGGAGATATTGTTTTAAAAAACAGTGTTAATAAAATATATTTAAATTAAAATTATAGTTTTGTTTGAAGTAAAACTGTTTATTATATCCGAAGAAATGATAAGGAAGAGAGAACTTTGCTAAGGTGAGATTTTGGGTACTGGTTTACCTTTTCTTTATTGAGAGCTTTGCTTATTTCACAGAAGGGAGTATGAACCTTGTGGAAATTGAAAGTCACCCACTCAGAGCAGTTTCCTCAGCTCACATTCTGCCCAGGAGGTAGTTGCTTGAAGAAGTAATAAAAACCACTCATTTGGATGATTTGCCCAGCACACATTTGCAACTAATTTGGAATAGTATTTTGAAATGTAATGTAGTCGAAAACGTACTAGTACAGGACTTGAGGTTTAAAGACCTGATTCAATTCTTAACTCCCAAATAAAGAAAGCCTCATATTTAATATGACTCTGCAGTGAAGTTACAGCATGTGAATTCAATTATATGTATAGGCAGTAGCCACAGTAATTCTATCATCAGTGCTGGGAGCATACCTGTAAATGCAGTAACATTAGGGAACATTAAAAGGTAATTTTAAAATTAAAAGGCCTTTTTGGAAATGGATATGAAACTAGTTGTGTTATAAAATGTTACAAGGATGACATCCAGAGAAATAACTAGAAAGAACTGAGCTTGAATCCTGATGGAAGTTAACTAATTAATCTTTTCCTTTTCATTGTTTGGTTTTATTTCTTCTTTAGCATTTTTCATCGCACCTCGTACAATACACCTTTGTAATTTGACTAATGTCTTATATGAAAATATTTGCAGATCCTAAAAAAATGAGTCCAAAATTTTAGAACATTCAACATGAAAGATTTTAGGTCCATATACAAACAACAATAGCAACAACAAAAGGAGAATTCATTTAGCCCACCTTTTGAAATTATAGTGCTTTAACACACGTGGCTTCATTTTCTTCATCATCTTTATCATGTCTTCAGACATGACATTTACATAATGAATAAGTGAATAGCATTTACTTAGTACTTACAACATACCAACCACTATATTAGCTACTGAGGGTATAAATACCAATGTGATATAGTCCCTGGTCTCAGTGAGTTTACATACTGATGGTAGAAACAACACATATATGAAAGTGGTAGCCAGGGAAGAGAGTTATTGCCTTGGAAATCACAATGATGGCAATATGGAACTATATGGAAACCCATTAAAATGCCCTTTCCAGAGGCAATGGTACAAATACTTTCAATGCTATCTTTTGTTTTTATATTACTTCCTGTATCCTTTCCTCCCCCTTTCCAAAAGAGCCATGTTTGTGTGTGTGTGTTTGTGTGTGTGTGTCTGTGTGTGTATTTTGTAGAGAGAGGAACCCACACATGCATGTGTGTACATTTTAAAGAAAATAAGGAAGAGAAAAAAATGGCAAAACTCACCAATACATGGAAAAAACCTGAAAATATATGCAATGCTCCACAACCATGGATTTCCTACCTCTATAAAGAGGGGAGAAAGTAGTGATTTATTTTGGGCAGTGTTTGTTCTTTATAATTTTGCCATATTTCCTTTACATTGCTTTTGGTTGTCCTATCCATTTACATTGTTATAGTCACTGTGTATATTATTTTCTTTGTTCTACTGGCTCCATTTTCATCAGTTCATATAAGCCTCTCCATGATTGCCTACTATGTACTATATGAAGAATACTAAGAAAGATAAAATACAGTCCGTAATCTCAAGGAGCTCACACTCTAATGCGAGGGATTATATACAAACAACTGTGTACAAATAAGCTATACCCATAGTAAATTATGGGGGGTGGGTATATGTCAACAGAAGAAAGCACTGGAATTAAGATGGATTGGGAAAGCTTTCCTGTATAAGGTTGTAGCAGCAAGAACCCTAGCATACTAATGATTGCCTACTAGCACAGGTTCTTTGATCTACTTTTTCTTAAAGGGAAGACAACTTTTAAGGGGATCAACAATCTTCTTTTAATCACATTCACTAATTCAGGGGAAAACTAAGCACACTGAATGTGGAGAAAATACAAGCAAAGAAATTAGAACAAAGACCAATAGACAGGGTTCCAGCTGTCTGAACATAACAATATTGTTATACACTTTACATACATCACTGGATCAAGGGAGCACAGAAATCTGAGTGGGGGGGTGGGGGGACTCTAAACATATGGCTACTCAGAGTCCTGACCAGCAAATCAAAAGATTGTTTTTCATGAACAAACCCCAAAGCAAAATCCTAACCTTCAAGAATATATAACAAAGACTCAGCATCTGATCAGCTGAGTGCTGAGGAGCCTGAAAATGCTCTTGTCCCAGCACTTAATTGGAAACTCCTGGTAGCCCAAAGCCTGATTAGCTCTAGGTCAGGGCTCTAAGTGACTATTAATGGACTGGGAAGATCTTCAAATTCCCTTAACATTATAAAAGTGGAATTTACCTGATAAAAAAAAGAGTATAAAAAAGTTAAAAGAGTATTCCAGGCATGAGGTACAGAACAAAAATGTTCAGAATTTCAAGAAGAAATTTCTGGGTCAAGGAACAGCAAGGAAGTCAATGTCACTGCTAATGCCAATCTTAGAGTATGTGGAGGGATGTAAGGTGTAAGAGACTGGAAAGACTTGGTAGGTGAAGTCTATGGAGGGTTTTGAATGCCAATTAGAGAATTTTATATGAGTTCCCAGAGGTGAGAGAGAGCTGCTGGAGTTCATTGAGTATATATGGAAGTGGACAGTTAATTGATATTGTCAGACCTGTACTTTAGGAAGATCACTATGATAGCTGAGCAAAGGATGGACTGGAGGGGTGAGAGATTTTATGCGAAGGGCATATAAACCAGCTTCTTTGTATTCATCCCACCTATCTTTTTTTTACAACCCATTATTGAAATATCCCTTTACATTCATGAGCCACAATTTGTTTCAGCATACCAAGTGTAGAGCATACACCCTGTTATTCTTCATGATTTGAAGAGTAAATTTCAAATTTGTTGAGAAGAATAAGGTATTTTATATATGTTTTTACTGAATATTTAAAGCCAACTTTCACTTAAGACTTAGTTTAGTAATTCTCAAAGGGTAATATGCTCTGAATTTCACTGGATGTAGCATGATATTTTGGTTGCTATTTTTTTTAATGTTTTTGAAGATTAAAAACAGCACTAATTTTATTTAATATACATTGTACTCACTTAGCACACATATCATGACACAAGCATATGGGATCATTAGACTTGTAATTTCATTGGCATAGGGAACTCCCAGTAAGGAACTTTCTCTAACCACGACAATCAGTATTTTGTGTACAGTTTAATAATTTTGTACTTGAAAAAATGAAACACTAAGTGACTGGACCAATTTTCTGGACTGGACCTGACAAGCCAGTACTCTGATAGTTTAATATTCACATTGGAATTAAATGAGATAGTCATAGGTCATTAAATAATTAATAAATGGAGATTTACCTAGTGATTAGAGAGAATAATATTCAAAAAGATCAGGCAGTGAGGAAACCTCAAGTTTATTCTGCTGAGCCTAAAGCCCCTTTGTAAGAGTTGCCAACTGATTGGAGTGCCAACAAGAAGTGATATCAACAGCCCAAACCTATAATCCCTTGACCCAATCACGTTGTGGGAACAGTGTCAATCTGTGTTAAGGAAAAGCTAAGCTAATTCGAATAAGAGAGGTAGGGTCATTAGGATATTGTTCCCATTACTCCCAAAAAACACATAGCTAGCATGTACCAAAGGCCAGCTCCACAACCACTCTGCCATGCTGCCTCTCTTATAAGTATAGTATTTTAAAAATAAACAAAACTTTCCAATTGTTCATGTACACTGACCTCAAACACAGAAGACCTTGGATTCACAAACAGTTCAATAATAATTGTAGTTCTTGTTGAAAGGGTACTGCATTCATTAGTCTCCAAATTTTCCTTTACTTTTACCAACTCAAATGATCAGGTGTTTGCAATCTTGATGGCAAAGAAGAATGAATCATGGACAATAATTGATATGATATGATATGATACAATGTGATAGACTGTGGCATGATATATGATATGATAGATGATGTGATGCAATGTAATATACTAAATATAATAAAAATTGAAGCCACTAAAAATTACAAGTAAAAAAGATCATTTGATTAATTAAGCAAAATGCTTAAAATGTGGAAACAAAGCAAAAAACAATTCTTGAAATCAAGGAGTAGGATCACTATGAGTTTTTTCAAATGTTTATTACCTAATCCTGAACTGGATATCCATTATATAAAATAGGTATTATATCTTAAGATATTCTCCTTCCTCAGTGATTCCATTGCCTGGCCTGTAATCTTTCTACTCCAATTTTTGTTCTCATAATCTTATCTTAATGCTTGCTCAAATATCCTAATTACTCATATCCTCAAAATCTCCTTATTCCTATTACCTACTCTCCCCCTGGTTCTTAGCAATTTATGACATAGTTATAGCCAAACTTTTCATCTCACTGTTACACACAATGGATCTAGTCCCAAGTTCAGGAAGTCTGAAATGTACTTATAATATCAGTTCATATTTTGGCATTATATTTTTCACTTTGCTTCATGACTCCTAATATTATCAGTTCATATTTTGGCATTGTATTTCTCATTTTGCTTCATGACCCCTAACTTTGTTGTTCATCGCCATTGTGACTTCCAGGCCCTCTAGCCCCTTGCTTTGTTTCTTGCAATCCATAATTCTTGAGTAACCACTTTCAAGGAATTCACAATCTAATGGGACCTACACATAGAATGGAATAGAAGAAAAGAAAATGACAAAGTTTCTGTCCTATTTCTCAGAATCATATAAACCAAAACAAGGTAGATTTAAGCCCTAATCCCTTATCATATCATATTAGTGAAAAATACACTTTTAATATCAGCAGTGAATGTAATAAAAATAACTTTATTTGCTAAGTCAAGAGAGAATTGAAGATATTTCCATGTATGTAGCCAAAGGAATAAGAGTATATCTGGTAAACTAATAGAGAACATTCATACATGTTCCAGGCCTCTTCTCACATCCAAAACTGTCCCTTAGCATCTTTCAGAAAGGTAATGCCATCTAAGTCACATCCCCATTACATTTATTTCATTCTACCTTGATGGTGGAACTAGTAAGACTGCCTCCATAAGGAGAGTTGACACAATTTACATTTATAAAATAGATATTTTTAAAAAATTTCATAATTAATTCTATTAAAGTGTTATGTTTACAGACAGAATTTTAAAAAAAGTACGAAAAAATAATTCAACAGATGAAATTAAGAAGGGTTTCCTAAATAAGTAAAAAAAAAAAACAAAAATCAGCCAGGTTCTGATTGGGTAAAGCCACATCTTGAAAACTGCATACAAATAAAAACAAATCACTCATAAAGAAATGTGTAAGGAGAGAAAACCAGGCAGCCAGCTTATAATCAGAAATATCTCTGTCTAGTACAACAGCTCATGGATAACTGTGTTTATCTGATAATACCTTGTTCATACTACTGACTAGGTTAATCACATGGTCACAGATGTACAAAATAAAGTTACTTAAATTACCATATTTGGGGGCGGCTAGGTGGCTCAGTGAGTAAGAGTGCCGGCCTCGGAGTTGGGATGACCTGGGATTGAAACTGGCCTCAGAAAATGAGCACCCACACATAAATCATGACTAGCCGTGTAACCTTGAGCAAGTTACTTAACCCCAATTGCTTTAAAAAAATTATCATATTTAATATTCACAGATTCACAACATTGTTTAGGTTATCATCAAATACTCAATAAATAAACATTTTGAATGGCAACTTTAGCAATACTTATTTGTGTTTACATGTACTTCAGTGTTTGTCAAGTACTTTTATGTGAATTTTCTCATTTGATGATTTTTTTATAAAGATAACATACCTCTTTGCACTCATAGTAAGAAGCGACCATCAAAAAAGATTTGACATTAAGAAAGTTCTAAGAACCAAAATAAAATAAATTTATCACGGCTTTGTGAGAAAAGGGCACAAGAAGGTCCTGAGACAATTTTCACTGATTGACTATTCTTTATAACATATTAAATTTTCTAGGAGTAGTGATGCAGATGAGAGTGACATAAGGGAAAAAAAAACCCAGCCAAGGTACCTTATTAATAGACACATGAGAAGTGTCACTTCCAAATATTCTTTAGAAAAAGGCACAACTACGCCATCAGGGGAGTGTTTTTTATGGAGTCTATCCTGCATTCATTTTCCTTTTGCAGCTATCATTACATCAAAAAAAAAAAAAAAGAAAAAAAACCATTTCTTATTGTTTATTGGATTGAACATTCATTGACAATGCTTAAGTGAGCTTCGATAGTATCATTTTTCCCTCATTCTACTATTATCATAACAAACACAGCATGAAACTATAATTACTCTGTCTACAACAAAAATTTTAAGTTAAATTTTACTTTACACCACTAACTTTATTTTAATGTAATAAGAAAGTAATAACCACCAAAAGTATTTTCTCTCATAAGTATTATTGCCTTTTTTATAACTGTGAATAGCAATTGATTTCAAACCAGTAAGTGTGTAACATTTATAGCTTCTAAAATGCCTTGCCAAATTTGAAGAAAAAAAAAAACTGAGTCTATTACTGTCAAATAAAAGGGTACTCTTTCAAGCAATGGACTCTTCTGAACAGAGAGAGTAGCAAGAATTCTGAGAATAAAGATTCTGGTTTTCTTATACACTTTGTGCCTCTCATTCTTTTGCCCAACTTTTTCCTCCTAAGATTATTTTAGTCTTATAACAAATTATCTGTAATGTAGTTGGCCTTGTCAGGCTGATGACTAGAGGAGAGAAATTGCTGACTTTAAGGAGGTGCATAACAAGACAAGGTTTGTTTAATTTAATTTAGTTTTGTAAAAATTACCTCATTCCAGCAGAGAGAACTAGAAAGAAAGCTCAATTTTTCTAAGCCAGTCAGGAAGGTATAAATGACTCAATTTCTCTGTTTCATAAAAAAAGTATTTTAAAATCTGTCCCTTACATCACAAAGACATTGTGGAGATTATTGAGGTAGTAAACACAAAATTTTGAATTCTTCACATATATGTGTGTTTCTAGGCTTCTCAACCCATAGACACCAAAGAAAAAGTAAAAGGTCAGTGGAGAAATCTGTTGGAACCGGGTGGCAAAAGAGCATGGTTCAACCCCTTCCTCCAGGGTAGAGGTGGCACGGGAATGGTGGCTGTAGCTGCTGCCACATGGCTGCCTCCAGACATTCTAGCCTACAGACTGTAGGGGGACCAATTGACCATCCAGAGGGTAATCTCATTGATATGATTAGATCAGGATAGTGGTATTGGGTGGTGGTCCTGGGGTGAGAAACGCCTGTGTGCCAGAGCTTGTGGTGGCTGTAGAGAGGGCACCCTCTTCAGACTTCTGATAACATATCCAAAAGCCACAGTGATTTGGGACAAAACTTTCTCATTCTGGAAGCAGAGTTCTACCATGGCAAAGAGTTCAAAAGTCAGTAATTGGCTGGTATTATGGGCAAGCAGAGGAAGCACAAATAGACCATAGAATCCTTTTTGGGGAAAATGATGTATCAAAAAATGGAACAAGAAATCGATGAAGTCAAAACTCTTCTATCAAAAGTTTCCAAGAAAAATATGAACTCATTACAGGCCAGGAAGGATTTTGAAAATCAAGTAAGAGAGGTGGAGGAAAAATTGGGAAGGGAAATGAGAATGATGCAAGAAAATCATGAAAATTGAGTCAGTAGCCTGACTAAATAAAATAACATCTTAAAAAGTAGACTAACTCAAATGGCAAAACAGGCACAAAAAGCCAATGAGGAGAAGTATGCCTTAAAAAGCCAAATTTGCCAGATGGAATAGGAATTTCAAAAACTCTCTGAAGATAATAATGCCTTCAAAATTAGATTTTGAGCAAATAGAAGCTAATGATTTTATGAGAAACCAAGATAATATAAAACAGGTATAAACAAATGAAAAAATAAAAAGCAATGTGGAAGATCTCGCTGGAAAAACACACTACTGGAAAAATAAAACCAGGAGAGATAATTTAAAAATCATTGGACTACCTGAAAGCCATGATGAAAAAAAGGAGCATGGAAATCATTCTTCAACAAATTCTCAAGGAGATTTTCCCTGATATTAAAGAACCAGAGGAAAAAATAAAAATTGAAAGAATTCACCAAACACCTCTTGAAAAAGATCCCAAAAAGAAATCTCCTAGGGATATCATAGCCAAATTGCAGAGTTTCCAGGTCAAAGAGAAAATATTATAAGCTGTCAGGAAGAAAAAAATTGAGTATTGTGGGAACACAATCATGATAACACTAGATCTAGCAGCTTCTACATAAAGAGATTGAAGGGCTTGGCATGTGATATAGAATCTAGGATTGGAGCAGTTAGGTGGCACAGTGAATAGAGCACCAGCCCTGGAGTTAGGAGGACTTGAGTTTAAATCTGGCTGCAGACATTTCATACACACACACACACACACACACACACACACACACACACACACACAAACACACACACACAACTAGCTGTGTAACCTTGGGCAAGTCACTTAACCCCAATTGCCCTCCAAAAAGCAAAAAAAAAAATCTATCCAGGAAAACTGAGTGTAATGCTTCAGGGAAAATATGGTCCCTCAGTGAAATAGAGGGCCCTCAAGTATTCTTGATGAAAAAAACAGAGCTTAACAGAAAATTTTACTTTCAAATACAAGAAGCAAGCAAAGCTTGAGAAGGTAAACAGGAAAAAGAAATCATAAGGAACTTATTATAGTTGAACTATTTACATTTCTGCATGGAAAAATGCTAACTGTAACTTATGAGACTTTTATCAGTATGAGGATAGTTGAAGGGAATATATATATATATATATATATATATATATATACATATATATATATACACATATATATATATACATATATATGTTTACATGGATATATGTATGTATAGAAGGGTGCATGTGTGTATAAATACATATGTTAGTTTGTGTATATGTGTGTACATGTATACCTAGAGGGTACAGGATATGTTGAATAGGGAGGGATGATATTTCAAAAATAACATTAAGAGGTGAGAGAGGAATATAATTATAGAAGGACAAAGGGAGAAATAGAGTATGGTAAATTACCTCATATGATAGATACAAGAGAAAAATGTTACAATAGAGGGGAAGAGCAGGAAAGTGAAAGGAAATGGGCCAGAATCATTCTCATGAATTTGCCCTAAGGAGGGAATAACATACATATTCAATTGGGTATTTTACCTTACAGGAATGTAGTGGGTCAGGGGATAAGAGGGGATATTATAGAGGGGGGTGCAGATTGGGGGAGAGGGAATTTAGAAGCACATACTTTTGAAAAGGGAAAGGGATCAAAGTGGAACAAAGAATAAGTTGGGGGCAGGACAGGATGGAGGGAAATACAGCTAGTCTTTCACAATATAGCTACCATGGAAATGTTTTGGGTAACTACACATGTACAACCTATATTGAATTGCTTATCATCCCAGTGGGGGTGGATGAGGAGGGAAGAAGTGAAAGAATCCAGAACTCAAAAATTAAAAAAAAAATGTTTTTTATATGCAACTGTGAAATAAGATATTCAGCTACATGTGCTATAGAAATCCATTTTGCTCTACTAGAAATTTAGAGGGGGGGTATGGCAGAGGAAACAAGAGAGAGCAGATCAGGGGAAGAGGTATTTAGTAGGCTTGCTATCTTGGTGTGGGGGAAGGGAAAGATGGGGAGAAAATTTGCTACTCAAATCTTGTGGAAAGGAATGTTGAAAACTAGAAATAAATTAAAAATAAAAATAAAAAAGAATTAGAGTCCAAAAATAAAAATCAGTTTCATTTAATACAGCATAATGCTGAGTTATTCTTAAGGCCAAGGGATGCCTATGCACACACACACACACAAACAAACACACACACACACGCACATACACACACTTGTGTGTGTGTGTGTGTGTGTGTAAGATATCCCAGAAAGACTAACAAAAAATATCTGAAACAAATAGTTTTCAATGAAATGTTCCTCAAATTAAAATAAAGTAGGATAAAGTCTAAATTTAAGCAATAAGTTGATTACACAACAAAGGATAACAATCTTCTGTTTTCTTTGCAATTTCTAGATCCTCTTTCACAACTTTGCCTTGTTGTTTAGTCTTTCAAATGTATACGACCCTTTGTTACCCTGCATACTAGCATACCATTGCTGTCCTTTGGGTATTCTTGACAAAGATAATAGAGGGCTTTGTAATTTCCTCCATCTGTGTAGTAAGGAAAATGGAGATTAATTGACTTGCCCAAGGTGGCATAAATAGTAAGCATGTGAGGAGTGATACAAACTCAAGTCTTTCTGACTCTAAACCCAGTGCTCTATCCATAGAACCATGCAGCTGCAGTGTCTAGGAAGCTGGACTTATGGGAAAATCTAACTTCAAATTCTGCCCAAGATATTCATGAGTTTTGTACCAATAAGCAAGTTATTTGAATAATTTCTTTTTTTTAATATTATTTTTAGTTTTGTTTTACATGTTTATTTTTTTTATTTTTTTTAAAACAAATGCTTTATCAACGTCTGTTTTACATCGTTCATTTCCGCCAGATTTCGAGTTACAATCATTTTCCCCCCATTATTCCCTTACCCAATCTCCAGAATAGTAGTCCCACAAGATAGCGCTTCCTCCAATCTACTCTCTCCCATACCTTCTCCCATATCCCCTTCGACTTTTCCATTGGAGGAAGATGAATCTTTGTGTCCCAATGCCTGCACATGTTATCTCCCTATTACAAGCAAAAGAGTATTAATAATAGTAATTATATATATTTGAAACATTTAATGTTAAGACCTCGAATTTCAGATCCATTTCCTTCCTCCCTTGTCACCCATTCCCTCTTGGGAGATAAGTAATTCAGTATATGTTGTACATGTCTAGCTATGCAAAACATTATCATAGTAGATATATTGTACAAGGCTGCTTATAATTCCCTCCCACTCATCCCACTCCCACCTGGTCCATTCCCTACATGATCCTGTCCCTCTTCTATAGTGTGTACTTCCAACCTCCCCTCCCCCCAAGGATGCCCTCCCATCCAGCATCCCTCCTCTCATCTCCCTTGCCCCTATCCTGCTGCAGGTTGAGATATCCCATTTAGTATGTATGTCATTTTCTCCCTGAACCAAATACAATGTGAATGTGGTTTTGCCTTTTTAGCCTTCCTTATTCTCCCCCTCCTTTGCAACCACTTCCCCTTGCTTCTTCTACATGGGATAGTTAACCCTACCCTGTCTCTCCCCATCTCCTCTTGCCACTTTCCTCTCTCACCTCATAATTTCATCCCTTGAGTATTCTCCCTTCCCAACAAATTCAACCTATGCCCTCTATCCATATATAACTGTAACCATATACACACACATTCACATATGTATTCATATGACCACACCCCCTTCTTCCATTATTTTCATAGTGAGAAAGATATCATCAATCACAGTTATTGCTTTTCCATATAGGAATGAAAATAGTTCAACTTTGATAAGTTCCCCTTGATCTCTCTTCCTCGATTACCTTCTCAGGCATCTCTTCCTTCCTCTGTCTGGATGTCAAATTTTCTATTCAATTCTGTTTTTTTCCTCAAGAATGCTTGGAAGTCCTCTATTCCACTGAATGACCATATTTTCCCCTGAAACAAAATACTCAGTTTTGCTGGGTAGGTGAACCGTGGGTTCATTCCCAGTTCTTTTGCCCTCTGGAATATCATATTCCATGCCCTTTGATCCCTCAGTGTAGAAGCCGCCAGGTCCTGGGCTATTCTGATTGTGTTTCCACAATATTGAAATTGTTTCTTCCTGGCCGCTTGTAGCATTTTCTCCTTGATCTGGGGATTCTGGAACCTGGCTATAATATTCCTGGGAGTTTTCTTTTTGGGATCTGTTTCAGGAGGTGATCGGTGGATTCCTTCAACCTCTATTTTGCCCTCTGGATCTAAAACATCAGGGCAGTTTTCCCTGAGAATTTCTTGAAGGGTGATTTCTAGGTTCTTTCCTTGATCATGGCTTTCAGGTAGTCCAATAATTTTTAAATTGTCTCTCCTGGATCTATTTTCCAGGTCAGTGTTTTTTCCCATGAGATATTTCACATTACCTTCTAATCTTTCATTTGTTTGGATCTGCTTAACAGCATCTTGATTTCTCATAAAGTCACTAGCTTCCATTTGCTCCAGTCTAACTCTGAAGGAATGAATCTCCTCAGTGAGCTTTTGAGATTCTTTTTCCATCTGGCAAATTCGACTTTTTAAGGCATTCTTCTCCTCATTGCCCTTTGGGCCTCCTTTGCCATTTGAGTTAGTCTATTTTTTAAGGTGTTGTTTTCCTCAATCAGGCTGTTGACCCTCATTTCATACTTTTCCTGCATCCTTCTCATTTCTCTTTCCAATTTTTCCTCCACTTCTCTTATTTGATTTTTAAAGTCCTTCTTAAGGTCCTCTATGGCCTGCAACCCACTCATGTTTTCCCCTGGGGCTTTTGGAGCAGGACTTCTGACCTCACAGTCCTTTTCCCGCTCTATGCCCCCAAAATAGGAGTCTAGGGTAGCATTTTTCTGTTTCCTTTGCCTTGGCATGTTGCCACTTAATTACATGACTTTTGGGCTTGTTGCCACACTATGGCTTTAAGGCCAGATAGAGGAATTTTCGTCCCGAACGTGTGGGGGGCAACTTCCGTTTCTGGCAAACTGTAAACCCACCCACAACTTCCACCCTAGATCACAATCCAGATCCAGGGAGGTTAAAGCAAGAGCGATTACCCCCCAAGACTGATAGCTGGATCTCCCCACGATTAGTAGGCTGAGAGCCGGAGCTGCCTCTGAAAACTGCAAAATGGCGTGTCTCCTCAGCAGCTTCTAGCCCCCAGGGGAGGGAGCTGACGCATTTCCCAAATACAGGTCCC
>WOXC01009018.1:0-173658 GCA_011680675.1 Gymnobelideus leadbeateri | reverse complement strand
TGTAGTTTTTTGTTTCCATATGTGGGCAAAAGGGGTCCCCAGCTCCTCCAATGCATGTTGATTAGGCCAGCCTTTATTTCATCCCATGGAAAATGTGAAAGATACAGGACTCACAGGAATACATAAACAAATACCAAAAACACAACCAAAACAAAACACGGACATAAATCACTCATGGTAGTAGTAGTTCCAACATTCCAGTGCGATTTTCTTTAACCTGATAGAGACTCTCAGGGCCTGGACTCCCCTCAAAGGAGAGCACACTTTGGAGCTACTAAATGAATTGTTACCTTCTCATCAGACATTTACTGTCCAAATAACTCATTATAAAAACAAAAAAAAAATCAGGGGTGGTGGTGGCAAGATTCCAATCTCATCCCTTTTCCATGTCTTTTTAAACCTTCTCCTCCTCTGGCTACAAGAGCCACATGTATAATCCTCTTTTTCTCTATATGGAATGCTCAAGAACTCCCCTTTTCTCTAGGATCTGGATTTCTAACCTTTTGTGTGTTTTTTGATCTTTTTATAGTCTGGTGAAGCCCGTTAGGCAGTAAAGTGGATAGAGTTCTAGGCTTATAGTCAGGAAGACCCGAGTTCAAATCTATCCTCAGATACTTACTAGCTGTGTGATTTTGGGCAAGTCCCTTAACCTTTGGCTCAGTTTCCTCATCCGTTAAATGAAGATAATAATAGCACCTATCTCCTGGGGTTGTTGTAAGGATCACATGAGATAATAGTTGTAAAAATGCTTAGCCCAACTCCTGGAACATTGTAAGCACTAGATAAATGTTAGCTATCACTATTAATTACTCATAAGACAATCTTTAAGACTTGTGTTATCCAAGAAATCTCCCTTCTTTGACTAACAGACTAGATTCTAAGATTCTCCCTGCCTAGGGAATCAGAATTCCAGCTCCTCAATCATGGAGACTGACATTCAGAAACTTTGCCCAAGAAAGACCCTCAGGTCATGTTTCATTAGGAACTCAACCATTGCCTCAACAACTACCATCTCCTGGTCTGGGAAAGTCTACCACTGACTCTGACCTGGGCTCAGAAGACTGTGGTCCAGCAGACCTCCACCTATGCCCCGTTGCTCCAATATAGACTTTGCCAATTTCTGGGGGAGGGGGTGGAGAGGGGATGTTTGAATACACAAATTTTCCCTCTTCCCCCTCCTCTCCACTCCCACTCTAATGCTGATTCTGCTTTACTGTATTTTGTTCTGTTTTCAGAACAAGGAAAAGGTGAAAAGGGAAAAAGAGCCAGGAAAACTTTGTCACTATCCTTTAGAATCCAGGGCAAAGGGGTGACTCCTCTGACAAAATTTGGTTCTCCTGAATCCCAGTTAGTCAACCATCTGCTGGCAGCCCCACTCACTTGAACCAATTAGCTGTCCCCTTAACAAGGAATCGATGGCATGTCTCCACTCTGTGAAGCAGGAACTCCCAAACATTTTGGTCCTTGTATTCCTTGGCTTTAAAAAGTAACTTATACCCCCTAGTCAATGTAAAAGGAAATAAATTCTAAAGTTTGCTGTAGAGTCACATAAAATAGATTAATTTTTATTTTTAAAAGTTACTTTCTTTTTTCATTTAAAAATGTTATTCACTCATTTATTTTTACAAGCATTTATTATCCTTCCCTCTGACTACTCCACTCACTGAACAATTAGAAAATGAAAAAGAAAACCCTTGTAACAAATATACATGTCCAGCAAAACAAATTCCTGCTTTGGCCACATCCAAAAGTGTATAAGAAGGCAAGAAGGAGCCTGATGCACTTCATCTTCTGAACTCTTGACTTATCATTGCACTGATTGGATTTCTCAAAAACTTTTTTTCTCTACATTGTGATTGTCATTGTACAATTGTTCTAATTTTTTTTCACCTTTGTACATCAATTCATAGAAATCTTCTGTTTTGTCGTAAACCATTCATTTCATTTCTTATGGTACAATAATATTCTATGAATTCATATATAAAATTTTATATTTTATAAGTTTCCAGTTTAGCACTCTTATGAAAAGAACTTATATTTATATAAACACATACGTATATATGTGTGTATATATGTACATATGTACAATCTGTACATATTTGCATATATCAATGCTTCCTTCAGAATATTGGCCTATTAGTGGCATAAAACTGTTGTTGTTCAGCCATATCTAACTCTTCATGATCCCATTTGGTGTTTTCTTGGCAAAGGTACTAGAGTGGTTTTCCATTTCTTCTCCAGCTCATTTTACAGATGAGGAAACTGAGGCAGAGTTAAGTGACTTCTTCAGGGTTACATAGCTAGTAAATGTATGAGGCCAGATTTGAACTAAAAAAGATGAATGAGTCTTCCTGACCCCAGGTCTGGTTCTCTATGCATTATGGCCCAACGTAGCTGCTGACAGACAAGCATCTCTGGTGTGAGGGCTGCTTATTCACCTTTGCTGTGCACCTGTCATTCAACTCTCACCAATGGGTCCAAGAAGCTGTAGCACGTACAGCTGCCACACCCTGACAAACTGTCTTGGCAGACAGGCTAAACAAGGTTGAGTGTAGCTGACAGGCTTCAAACCCATTGGTGAGTTAGGGGAATGCCTACCCCAAACATGTGAAGACTTCTCCCAGAAGAATGGGCAGATGAGAACAATTTGTTCCAGAGGCCAGGAAGGCAGCTGAAACAGGCACTATGAAGTGCTTATAGCTTGGTCAGACATCAAAGTTGTAAAGGTCATCCACTGTATCCCAGGCTATTGACAATCACCCTGACTTTTGTCCTGCCACTAGACTTTGACGACTCTAGAAGAGAGAGTGAGGCTAATGGCTTTGTACGATTCTGCCTCATTTAAACCCAATACATAAGCAAGTCAAAACATCACCCCATAACATCATTGGTTCTCTTCTAAAATGGAGCCCAAACAACAGTAGTCTAGTTAGGTCAAAGGCTATGCACAGTATAGTAACTTTTGGGAGCACAGAATACCAATACTATTTCACTAACACCACTAATTTTCAAAAATTTCAATAAGGCAATATAGAAAGACAATATGATAGTGACTAGAGTCAGCCTCAAAACCAAGAAGACCAAGGTTCAAATCTAAGTCCTGAATATACTGGCTGTATGATCCTGTACAAGCCCTTAACCCCTCTGTGTTCTAGGCCCAAAGTGTCAAACTCCCAGAATTAAGCTTGAGTCAGTTTAAAATGTAATTAGATATTGTTGACTGAAAGAAATAAAAATATAATGCAACATAGGTAAGAATTTGTAGTTTTCTTAGTCAACACATGGCAGCTAGGTGGTACAGTGGATGGGATTCTGGACCTGGAGTTAGGAAGACTACTCTTCCTGAGTTCAAATATGTACTCAGACACTTATTAACTGTATAACCCTAGGCAAGTCTGTGTAACCCTCTCTGCCTCTGTTTCCTCATCTGTAAAATGAGCTAGAGAAAGAAATGGCAAACCATTCCAGTATCTTTGCCAAGAAAACCCCAAATGGGATCATGAAGAGTTGGACATGACTGAACAACAATAACAATGATAATTAATAATGTATTGGTCTTGATTCCCCCGTTAGAATGTAAGATCCTGCAGGACAATACCATAGGCATCTCAATCTCATGTCCCAAACAAAACTCATTTTCTTCCCTCTAAACCAAAACTTCCTCCAAACTTCCCTAATTCTGTCAAAGGTATGATGATCCTCCCAACTACCCATATCCACAACCTCAGAATTATCCTCCACTTTTCACTTTACTTAAGCCCCAGTGTCAAATCAGCTACAAAGTCTTATCAATTCAATTTCCACAAGACCTCTTGCATCTGTCGTTTTCTTTCCATTCCTAGGATTACCATATTAGTATAGGTCCTTATCACCTCTCAACTGAACTATTACAACAATTTCATAACTGGGTTCTCTATTTCCAGTCTCATCATGCTCCAATCCATCCTTCATAAAACTGCTAAAACAATCTCTCTAAAGCAGATCTCTAAGATAAAATACAAATCCTTCATCTTTGCATTTAAAGACTTTCATAGTCTGGCTCAAACTGACATTCCCAGCCTTATTGTATATTACTCCCCTCCATATGCTCAGTTCAGATAAACTGATCTTCCTGCTACTATTGGAATGTGAGATTCCCTCTCCTGCCTCTTTCCATAGGCTGTCCATCATCTGTGTGACAGTATAAAAGGGGGAGTGTGGGGAAGCAGGGCGCTGTGACCTATACGTGGTCCTAGTCAGGAGCCTGCTATGTAGCACCAAAAGGTACTTTGGTATAACCTCCAACCTCCCTGTGTCTCTTTTGCTCTCAAAGGAGCAAGCTATCTTTTGCTCTTGGCTTATTGCTTGGTATTTCCATCAATTAGATCATGGCATAGACCCCATACTGCTTAGGAAAACTTTTTCCCTTCTTCTCATCCCCATTCCATTTATTTTTTTTTATTTTTTTTTTGGTCTTTATTAATGTGTTTGTTTACTTTTAGTTTACAAGATTCAGTTCCACAATTCCTCAAGGAACTCAAGTTTCAAATTTTCTCTCCCTCCCTTCCCCACCACCATGATGGCTTACAATCAAGTATAGGATCTGCAAATACTTTCACATTAGACATTAGTCAGGTTATAAAGAAGGATTGTATCAGATGGAATGAACAATGGGAAAGAGGAAACAAAACCAAACAAGAAAAAGAAAAAGAGCAGGTAGTTTGCTTCAATCTGGATTCAAACTCAGTTTTTCCTGTAGACATCTCTCTCCATCATGAGTCTTTTGGGGTTGACTTATAACTCTGCATTGCTGAAGAGTCCAGTCTATCAAAGTTGGTTGTCACACAAGCATGGTGTCTGTAATTGTGTACAAATTTCTCCTGGTCCTACTCTTCTCACTCAGCATCAGTTAGTATAAGCCTCTCCAGGTAAATATGAAGTCCATCTGCTCCTCGTTTCTTATAGCACAATAGTATTCCATTACATGTATATACCACAACTTGTTCAGCCATTTTCCAACTGATGGGCACCTCCTTAATTTCCAATTCTTTGCCACCACAAAAAGAGCTGCTATAAATATTTTTGTACATATGGTCTTCCTCCCACTTCTATGATCTCTTTGGGATACAACCCTAGAAGTGGTATTTCTGGGTCAAAGAGTATGAAATTATTTATAGCCCTTTCAGCATAATTCCAGATTGCTCTCCAGAATGGTTAGGTCAGTTCACAACTCC
This sequence comes from Gymnobelideus leadbeateri, assembly GCA_011680675.1. Classification (NCBI taxonomy): domain Eukaryota; kingdom Metazoa; phylum Chordata; class Mammalia; order Diprotodontia; family Petauridae; genus Gymnobelideus; species Gymnobelideus leadbeateri. The sequence continues at coordinate 168,445 of WOXC01009018.1, read as the reverse complement.
ATCAGCAATGCATTAGTGTTTCAATTTTTCCACATCCTCTCCAGCATTTGTCATTTTCCTGTTTTGTCATCTTAGCCAATCTGACTGGTGAGATGTGGTACCTCAGAATTGTTTTGATTTGCATTTCTCTAATCAATAGTGATTTAGAGCATTTTTTCATATGCTTATAGATATCTTTAATTTCTTCCTCTGAGACCTGCCTGTTCATATCTTTGACCATTTATCAATTGGGGAATGACTGGTATTCTTATGGATTTGATTAAATTCTCTGTATATTTTTAAAATGAGTCCTTTATCAGAGACATAGGTTATAAAAATTCTTTCCCAATTTTCAACTTCCCTCCTAATCTTGGTCACATTGGCTTTGTTTGTACAGAAGCTTTTCAATTTAATGTAATCAAAATGATCCATTTTGCATTTTATAATGCTCTCTAATTCTTGTTTGGTCATAAAGACCTCCCCTCTCCACAAATCTGACAGATAAACTATTCCTTGCTTTCCCAGATTGCTTACAGTATCAGCCTTTAAACCTAGATCATGAACCCATTTAGACTTGATTTTGGAATATGGTGTTAGATAATGGTCTATGCCCAGTTTCTGTCATACTATATTCCAGTTTTCCCAGCAGTTTTTGTCAAATAGTGAGTTTTTATCCCCAAAACTGGGGTCTTCGGATTTATCAAACAGTAGATTACTATAGTCATTGACTGCCTAGTCTTATGTACCCAATCTATTCCATCAATCCACTACTCTATTCCTCAGCCATTACCAAGTAGTTTTGAGGACTGCTGCTTTATAATACAGATTAAAATCTGGTATAGCTAGTCCACCTATCCTAGCATTTCTTTTCATTAGTTCCCTTGATATTCCGGACCTTTTGTTCTTCCAAACGAATTTTGTTACTATTTTTTCTAGCTCTATAAAGTAGTTTTTTGGTAAATTGATTGGTATGGCACTAAATATATAATTTGATTTAGGTAAAATTGTCATTTTTATTATATTAGCTTGACTCAGCCATGAGCAATTGATGTCTTTCCAATTAGTTAGATCTGACTTTATTTGTGTGAAAAGTGTTTTGTAGTTGTGTTCACATAGGTCCTTCGTTTCTTTTGGCAGGTAGATTCCCAAATATTTTATAATGTCTATAGTAACTTTAAATGGGATTTCCCTTACTATCTCTTGCTGTTGAATTTTATTAGAAATATACAGGAATGTCGAGGATTTATGTGAGTTTATTTTATTTCCTGCAACTTTGCCAGATTTATTTATTGCCTCAAGTAGTTTTTTACTTGATTCTCTAGGATTCTCTCAGTATATCATCATATCATCTGCAGAGTGATAGTTTGGTCTCTTCTTTGCCTAATTTGATTCCTTTGATTTCTTTTTCTTTTCTAATTGCTACTGCTAACATTTCTAGTACCAGACTGAATAAGAGGGGTGATAGTGGACACCCTTGTTTCACCCCTGATCTTATTGTAAATGCTTCTAGCTTATCCCCATTACATATAATACTTGCTGATGGCTTTAAATAGATGCTACCTATTATTTTAAGGAAGGCCATTTATTCCTATATTTTCTAGTGTTTTTAATAGGAATGGATGTTGTATTTTGTCATAAGCCTTTTCTTCATCTATTGAAATAATCGTGTGGACACTTAACGCACACTCAAACAAAAACCTAGCCGTGTGACCTTGGGCAAGTTACTTACAATTGCCCTCCAAAAGGCAATAATAATAATAATAATGTGGTTTTTGCTAGTTTTATTGTTGATATGATCAATTATACTGATGGTTTTTCCAATATTAAACCATCCTTGCATTCCTGGAATAAATCCTAAATGATCAAAGTTATTATTTTTGTGATAAGCTGCTGTAGTCTTTTTGCTAATATTTTATTTAAATTTTTTTGCATCTATATTTATGAGGGAAATTGGTCTATAATTTTCTTTCTCTGTTTTATCTCTTTCAGATTTAGGTATCAGTGCCATATTTGTGTCATAAAAAGAATTTGGTAGGACTCCTTCTTCATTAATTTCCCCAAATAGTTTGTAGAGTATTGGAATCAATTTTTCTTTAAATGTTTGATAGAATTTACTAGTAAATCCATCTGGCCCTGGAGATTTTTTCCCAAGGAGTTCCCTGATGGCTTCTTCAATTTCTTTTTCTGAGATGGGGTTACTTAAGTAATTTACTCCCTCTTCAGTTAATCTGGACAACTTATATTTTTGTAAATATTCATCCATTTCACTAAGATTGTCAAATTTATATGCATACAATTGGGCAAAATAATTCCTAATTATTGTTTTAATTTTCTCTTCATTGGAGGTAGATTCACCCTTTTCATTTTTGATTCTCTTAATTTGGTTTTCTTCTTTCTTTTTTTGTCATATTGACTAAGGGTCTATCAATTTTATTGGTTTTTTCATAAAACCAGCTCTTGGTTTTATTTATTAATTCAGTAGTTTTCTTAATTTCAATTTTATTAATCTCTCCTTTGGTTTTAAGTATTTCTAATTTAGTATTTAGTTGGGGATTTTCAATTTGTTCTTTTTCTAGTTTTTTCAATTGCATGCCCAATTCTTGAAGTCCATTTTCTCTAATTTATTCATGTATACACTCAGTGATATAAAACTTCCCCTAAGAACTCCCTTTGCTGTATCCTATAAATTTTGGTATGTTGTCTCATTATTGTCATTCTCTTGAATGAAGTTACTGATTGTTTCTATAATTTCTTGTTTGACCCACTCATTCTTCAGGATTAAATTGTTTAATTTCCAATTAGTCTTTAGTCAATCTTTCCATGGCCCTTTATTGCATATGATTTTTATTGCATCCGTATCTGAGAGGGATGCATTTAATATTTCTGCCTTTCTTCACTGAATTGTGAGGTTTTTATGACCTAGTACATGGTCAATTTTTGAGTATGTGCCAAGAACCACTGAGAAGAAAGTATATTCCTTTTAATCACTATTCAGTTTTCTCCAGAGATCTATCATACCTACTGTGAGGTCAGAAGTCCTGCTCCAAAAGCCCCAGGGGAAAACATGAGCGGGTTGCAGGCCATAGAGGACCTTAAGAAGGACTTTAAAAATCAAATAAGAGAAGTGGAGGAAAAATTGGAAAGAGAAATGAGAAGGATGCAGGAAAAGTATGAAATGAGGGTCAACAGCCTGACTGAGGAAAACAACACCTTAAAAAATAGACTAACTCAAATGGCAAAGGAGGCCCAAAAGGGCAATGAGGAGAAGAACGCCTTAAAAAGTCGAATTTGCCAGATGGAAAAAGAATCTCAAAAGTTCACTGAGGAGATTCATTCCTTCAGAGTTAGACTGGAGCAAATGGAAGCTAATGACTTTATGAGAAATCAAGATGCTGTTAAGCAGATCCAAACAAATGAAAGATTAGAAGGCAATGTGAAATGTCTCATGGGAAAAACCACTGACCTGGAAAATAGATCCAGGAGAGACAATTTAAAAATTATTGGACTACCTGACAGCCATGATCAAGGAAAGAACCTAGAAATCACCCTTCAAGAAATTCTCAAGGAAAATTGCCCTGATGTTTTAGATCCAGAAGGCAAAATAGAGGTTGAAAGAATCCACCAATCACCTCCTGAAAAAGATCCCAAAAAGAAAACTCCCAGGAATATTATAGCCAGGTTCCAGAATCCCCAGATCAAGGAGAAAATACTACAAGCAGCCAGGAAGAAACAATTTCAATATTGTGGAAACACAATCAGAATAGCCCAGGACCTGGCAGCTTCTACACTGAGGGATCGAAGGGCATGGAATATGATATTCCAGAGGGCAAAAGAACTGGGAATGAACCCAAGGGTCACCTACCCAGCAAAACTGAGTATTTTGTTTCAGGGGAAAATATGGTCATTCAGTGGAATAGAGGACTTTCAAGCATTCTTGAGGAAAAAACCAGAATTGAATAGAAAATTTGACATCCAGATACAAGAAGTAAGATATGCCTGAGAAGGTAATCAGAGAAAAGAAATCAAAAGGAACTTATCAAAGTTGAACTATTTACATTCCTATATGGAAAAACAATAACTGTGACTGAGGAAACCTTCCTCAGTATGAGAATAATGGAAGAAGGGTGTGTGGTCATATGAATACATATGTGAATGTGTATGTATATGGTTACAGTTATATATGGAGAGAGGGCATAGGTTGAATTTGTTGGGAAGGGAGGATACTCAAGGGGTGAAATTATGAGGTGAGAGAGGAAAGTGGCAAGAGGAGATGGGGAGAGACAGGGTAGGGTAAACTATTTCATGTAGAAGAAGCAAGGGGAAGTGGTTGCAAGGGAGGGGGAGAATAGGAAGGCAAAAAGGCAAAAGCACATTCTCATTGAATTTGGTTCAAGGAGAGAATGGCATACATACTAAATGGGATATCTCAACCTACAGCAGAATAGGGAGAAAGGAGATGAGAGGAGGGATGATGGATGGGAGGGCATCCTTGGGGGGAGGGGAGGTTGGAAGTACCCACTATAGAAGAGGGACAGGATCATGTAGGGAATGGACCAGGTTGGGGTGGGATGAGTGGGAGGGAATTATAAGCAGCCTTGTACAATATATCTACTATGATAATGTTTTGCATAGCTAGACATGTACAACATATGCTGAATTACCTATCTCCCCAGAGGGAATGGGTGACAAGGGAGGAAAGAAATGGATCTGAAATTCAATGTCTTAAGATTAAATGTTTCAAATATAAAAAAAATAGTAAGAGATCCTAAAGATATTAATATTAATGAAAATATAGATATTTCTCTATGGAAAAAAAAAATTTAAAACTTTTTGCACAAACAAAACCAATGCAATTAAGATGGGAAGGAAAAGAGTTAACTTGGAAAAACTCTTCACAGCATTTTTTTCTGATAAAAGTTTCATTTCCAAAATATATAAGGAACTGCTTTAAATTATAAGAATAAGAATTATTTGTCATTGATAAATGTCCAAAGGATATGAGCATTTCTCAAAAGAAGAAATCAAGATTTCAGTGGTCATATTTGAAAAAAAAAACTTCTCTGAATCTAATAATTAAAGAAATACAAATTGAAGGAGCTGTGCAGTTCCCACATAGCATATTAGTAAAGATGATCAAAAAAAAAAAGTAAAGTTACTAATGTTGGAAGGGCTGTGGGAAAACAGGCACACTGATGTACTATTGGTGGGGCTATGTACTGGTTCAAACATTTTGGAAAGTAATTTGGAGCTATGCCTAAAAAATTGCTAAACTATGCATGCCCTTTGACCCAGCAATATCATGCCTAGGTTTTGCCCACAAAATATCAAAGAAAGAGAATAAGGACCCACAGTTATAAAAATGTCTAGAGCAATTCTTTGAGTAGCAAAAATGTAGTCACTAGGGGCCTCCTGTCAATTGGGAAATGGCTGAACAAAGTATTGTAGATTAATATAATGGAATACTGTTGTGCCATAAGAAATTTTTTAAAATTTTCAAATAAATCTGGGTAAGTTTTATATGAATTAATTTAGAATGAAGTAATGAGTTCAATTTATACAATAACAGCAATGTAAAGACAACTTTTAAAGACTTGAAAACTCCTATTTAATATAATGACTAACCACAATTCCAGAGGATTGTTGATGACATGTTTTATATACCTTCAGAGAAAGAGATGATGGAGTCCATTAAAGAATAAGATATGCATTTTTGGACATGGCCAATATAAGAATTTTTTTTGCTTGACAATGCATATTCATGACTAGGGTTTTGCTTTTCTTTATTTCGTTTTCATTGAGGAATGGAAGGTGAGGAGGAGACGTGAGAGAGAGAAAAAAGAAATGCTTGTTAATCAAGAACAATTAATTAAAGAAGAAAAGAAAGTTTCATGTAATGTAGATTCACAGTTTCACATACAATTGTCTCCTTCTGTTCCACAACGTAAATGGAATTGCTCCTTTTATTTGACCTTTTCTAAGTTCAGATTAAAAAAAAATCGATGTCCAATGCTTTAAAAAATACATACTTATTGTTTATATTACCCAGACCAAGATTCTCCTTCAATCCTTTTGTTACCACCCAGTTGCAGGTAGGCTAAATGCCAAGAAGTTTGGTTTCCCCAGGACTCTCCACAAGAGCCTACGAGGGCATTCACCCAGAGCTTTTATCACTCACAGCAAAAACTTCTGTGGCAAAAGAGTTTCCAGCATGTTGATGTAAGGAGCTTGTAGCACTCTGTTGACTTCTCCAAAACCACAGTTTGTTGCAAAGAGGTGTGGGAAAACTTTATTGCATTGTTTAAACCTGGCCATGCGTTCCTGAGAGATCAGCCTTATTGTTTAGAAACCAGATTTCTTTAATTCTTAGTTCAGAACTACAGGTTATGCTGACCTGGAAGGGAGGGAAGGGAGGGAACAACTGGAAAGCCATCTCCAAAGATTGATACAAGGAAGATATGGGTCTTATTTGGAAACTGACTTTGTGCTGGCCAATCAGCTGTTTCCCTTGTTACTTTATTTAAACTCTATATAATGTAAAATTTACAGAGACTGGAGAGGGGAGGACAGTGGACCACTCATTTTTGGCTCTTCCCTGAATAAATTCTTTCTAAACCTTTTTTCAATTCTGGGCTTGTTCTCTGTAGACAAAAGGCAATATCTGGTGTTGACCTTGACCCTAGAGGATTATGGTTCTGCTTTAGGGTCTTCAGATGTCTTTCCTTCTTAATTCTGTTCTGGGCTTTTAGTTTATGTTTCAATTCCTGCAGCACCAGGCATGTCCAAAAGAGTTTTCTCCATTATTCTCAAACTTCCTGGCTACCAGAATCCTGCCAAGTCAAGCCATCATTTGCTTAATCCTGTTCCACACACATTCTAATACATCCTTTTTGAACCCCCATGCCATCAGCCTCTTCCATCATCACCATATTCATATCTGAAAGGCTTCAGGTGTGGCTTGGGTGCTACACCTGGGATGCACCTCCTCCCCTTCACTCCTTTGCCCCTATCTTTTAGCACCCTTAGCTACTCTCAGGACTCCCTTTAGGCTCCACCTTAAAAAGGAAGCTGCTCCTGATCTCCTTAGTTTATTATTATTATTAATTTATTTTAAACTTAAAATTAAAACAAATACAAAAGAACGAAAGCATTGCCATATGCACAGCAGGATGTAAGAGAAGATTCAAACTATACAGCAATAAATGTCCATTTCAAGAAAGCCTACCTAATAAGTGATATGCATTGGGTTGTGAACTGTCCGGCTTTTCTTTCTTTCCTTTTTTCTCTTATTTTATTCTTTCCTTCCTGTTTTCTTTTGTTCTCTGCTATGCACTTTTTACTTTATTCTTCCCCTCCTTTTTCCTCTTGCTCCCCTAAGGCTACAATTAAGCATGGAACATGCATGCATACATACATGCATACATACACATATACATGATGTTTGTGTGTACACACATACACATGCTTATATACACACATATATACACATATATTCCCATTTGTACATATAGATGCATACAAATACATATACACATATATATACAAAGATATATACATGCATATATTCATATATACACTTATGTATACATGCACTTAGGTATCTATATTCATACTCATGTATAGATATATACATTCATATGTATATGAATCTATGTAAGACCATACTATACTTTTTTGGCCTCTGTTTCTCTGAGAGTATATAACCTCTTCCTTCATAGGTTTAAATCTTTCCCTATTTTTCTAAGTCCACTAACTCATCATTTCTTACACTGCAGCAAGATTCCAACCTTAAACTGTCCAGTTATTTTAAATAGTCTAAAACAATATTAATTGATGTGGCTGACATATAGTGTAGCTTTCCTATTTTTCTCTTACGATTAAAACTATTTTAGCTTTAACTTTGTCTGAGATTATGATTACTACCCCTGCTTTTTTCTAATAAATTCTACTACTGATCTTTATTTTATATTTATGTGTATCTCTTATTTCCTAAACTTCCTGACTCCTCCACTTTGCTTCTACCAACTATCTTGCCCTCCTATTACTTAACTTACCCCCTCCAGAAGGATCCCTCCCTTATCCTCCCATTCCTGTTATTCTAAACACCCTCCTACTACCCTACCTTATCCTATTCCCTCACCCTCACCTCTAAAAATCCCTCCTTCATACTCTCCCCCACTCCCTATCCCCTTCACCTTTTTTGCTTTCTGAATTTAAAAGACTTCTAGATATATATGTATTATTCACGCTTAAACTCACCACCAACAAAAAGGGTTCCAGAACTACCAGTCCTCCTCCCTCATCTAATTCCTCTGTATCAGTTCTTCCTCTCACACCTTATTTATGTAAAATGATTATTCTTTTTTTTAACTGTTCCTAAACAGTTTTACTTTTTCAAATCATATTATACTCAGACCTACCCCACTCTTTCTTATGAACTACTCATTACTAATAACAATCTTAGACTTATGTTTTACATTTCCCCATGTAAAGGTAGATATTTGGTTCATATTGAGTCCCTTATAATTAATCTTTGGTACGTATCTTATATTTCTCTTGTCAAATCTCCTATTAAGTTCAGGTTGGTTTGTTGTTTGTTTTTTGGTTTTTGTTTTTTTTTTAAACAAAATCCTGAAAGTCTGACAATTCATTAAATGTCCTTTTTTCCCCATTCAGGATTATGCTTAACTTTGCTGGGTATGATATTTTCAGCCATAGCCTCAGTTCTTTTGCTTTTTGATATATAGTGTTCTGAGACCTGCAATCTTTTAGTATCACCAGTGGTAGGTCTCAGTGTGATTTAAATTGTGGCACCATGATATTTCAATTGTTTTTTTCTTCTTGCTCATAATATTTTATCCTTGAGTTAGGATTTTCACAATTTGACTATGATATTCCTATTGGTTCTCTTTCAGGTGATCCAGATTGATTGATTTTTTTCTATTTCTACTTTCTCCTCTTGTTCTGATGCTTCAGGACAATTTTCTTTAATTATATCTTGTATTATTATATAAAGATTCTTTTTTAAATCATAGCTTTCAGATAATCTTATTATTCTTATGTTTTCTTGATCTGTTCTCCAGATTAGTTCTTTTCTTATGTTTCACATTCTCTTCTATTTTTTCATTCTTTATATTTGTTTTGTTATTTCTTGGTCTCTTATAACTTCACTGATTTCCCCTTGCCTAATCCTAATTTTCAAGGAGTTGTTTTCATCTTAAAATTCTGGATCTTCTTTTCTAATTGGTTGACTTTCTTTTTATAATCTTGTTTTTCTTGGATGGTTCTTATTTTTTTTTTAATTTTTCTTCAATCTCATTTGATTCTTAAAGTCTTTTTTAAGGCCTTCTATGAATTCTTTTTGGACAGGTGACCATTTGATGTTATTCTTTGAAGTAGAAGAGGGTTTTGTTTTGTTTTGTTTTTGCTTCAATATCCTCTTCTGAAGATGAACCCCAGTCTTCTCTATTCCCAAAGTAACTTTCTATGGTTGGATTCTTTCTCCTTTGCCCACTCATTTTTTTCTTAATTTGTAGCAGCAAATTTTTTTTGGTAATCACCTCTAGCCCTGGAGTCCAGGGGTGGGGGTGAGGGCGTCCCTCTGGCCTCAGATTCTGCTCTAGTTCTCCCCTCTAGCCTGAAATCAAAACCAAGAACTCCACCCTCCTAAGTGCCCAGTGTCATTCCTGTCTCAGTGCTTCTGTGCTTACCTGGTGGGTGCTGGTTCCTTCCAGGGGCACATCTCAGCAGCATAGCCAAGTTTAGCACTCCTTATTAGCAGAGTTTCCCTCAATCTTCCACAGCTCAGATGCCTGACACTGTCAGGGAGGTGAAAATTCCTGTGACTGGGGCTCAGGCTACCTCCCAACCCAGCTAGCCCCAAGGCTAGCCACTTCCTGTTTCAGTAGAACTAGCCTGGAGGTGTTTACTCTTCAGAGGGACCAAGCATCCATTCTAGGAATTTTCTTTGGATCTTCTGTGATTGTCTCGGGAGGATCAGTGTTCTATCCCAACTCTTGTATATTTTTACCTCTCTACGTTCACCCTGAGGCACTATTTTTATCTTGTCTGTGGGGGAAATCTGGAGAGCTTGGAATTTTCTGACCTACTTGTCATCTTCACAGAATCCTCTCTCTCTCTTTTTAGTTTTGAAGGACTTTCTCCCTCCTCAAAATATGGTAAAATAACTCATCTATAAATGATGTACCTATCAAACATAAAGTAATTTCCTCAAGGGCAGGGATTATGTCTTTAATTTTTGTCATTTTGATATCCCCAGCTAGCACAGTGTCATACACGTAGTATTTTATTATTGTTGAATGAACAAATGAAAAAAGCATGCATTAACTGCTTGTTATATGCAAATCATCGTGGGGGGGGGGGGTAGAAAAGCAAGACAATTTCTACTGTCAAGTTTCCACATTCCAAAGGAACCCATACAGGAGGTTTACATGCAAGTTATATAAAAGTGTTACTTGAAGTCCATCAGCAATGCAGATAATAATCCATCTTTTTAAATGTCTTTTCTGTGAATTAAATTTTATCTTTTTATGTCAAATCATTTGATAGTGCCAAGAATTTTGCTGTCAAGAACTTTTTTTTTTCTAGGTATTCAGTAGCTGTGGCCCCTTAGGAGGTGGGATTATAACGTCTGCAGAGGAAGTAACCAAATCACAAGTTTGCTTCTTTGGATTTGGTTTTCCATCTTTGAATCCTCATCTTTGAAGCACTCTGCCAAGGATATTTGCTACTGTTGTGGTGTATGTCAATACAAAGTTCAAATGAAAGGGTTGTTTCTTATTAATGGGGAAGTCCTCCAAATATTCTTCTTCAATCAAACCCTGGAATTATGTGGAACCTCCTAAAGGAGATCCAAAATTATTCAAAACAGTTTGATCTAGTGACAGAATTCCAAGTAGATGAAGACTGTCTATTGTTTGACCAAACTTTTAGTTATTTGTTCTGTAAAGTTTCAATTCAGTTAAAGGGCCACACTTGAGGATCTAGAAGGCCACCCACAGGTTCCCCACCCCTGGTTTAGGCTATAATGAACAATTAGATAAACAGGTCATAGAGTTGTTCCATTGTTACATATTTCCTGAATAGACACTGCAAATAGACAGTCAACTAACCCAGAATTGAACAAGATAAGGAAAGTGGGCTAGATTTCTTCCAATGATCCCATTCTTCTTACTAAAGCAAAAGCCCACTTTTATAAGATCAATGTTCATCCAGTGATATTATATGACTTAAAATCATAAAATACCCTAGTCTCTAGAGAATGAAAGTTATAGATCACCCAAAGGACAACGGAGAATTGGACAGTAGGTGTGAGCAGAAAAATATTGTCGACAAAGAATTGTGCATAAGAAGTGATGGTATAAAGGATATCAAAAATATATGATTAAAAGGGAAAACAGTCATCAGGTAGTGATAACAGGGACTGACCAATGGATAACCTTTAGGCTTCACTGGAATTCATATAATGGCAAGAGATCTAGAGGAAGTTTCCTAGTACAGATGGATGATCCCTGTGGAAAATTTATTGAATGATATAAATGAGTGTGTCACAAGATTAAAAAGGTTGAATGGATAGTGGTCTATACTGGTGGATGGAGTACCCACCACATAAAAATCACAGGTCTCTGCAAGTGGGAAGTATTGCCAGTACTAAGTATCTGGTACAAAGTACTTAAATGTTTATTGGACTGAACTGTTCTTATCTTCTCTGCTATCACTTCCCTGCTCTGCCCACCACAGTCTGACACACAACATCATCTCAGAATACAACTAATCTATACTTCAGCAAGACGATCTCTATATAACTATGATCAATCCCATGCAGAATCTCATGCTGTTTATTAGCTTGGGCATAAATTCAAAGCATTAATAAATCTTATGAAGGAGCTACATGTGGTCACTTCCCTTTTCTAATACAAAGTTTATTCTTTAAAACCTCAAATCTTAGGGTCATTGTTCCTATTAATCCATTTACTTCTGCTTCCCGGTCTTTAGGTCCTTCTGGTCTTTTCCTGCCATGGTTCCAGGACTTCAGGTCAAATTTGCTATGTAGGAGGAAATCACCTAGTTTGGGGCTTCTTAAACTTTTCCATTAGTTACCCCTTTTCAAGTTTGGGCATTGTTAGTTGGTGTTGTGTGGCCTTCAGGTACACACAGTACAAAGTGTGCATGTTTTGTGTTCAGAACCAAGGCTACAGAGAAGTTGAATGATGCAGTATAGGCAAGTGTTCCCAGAAACACTGCAGATTCATTTGATTTTTAATTAATTTTTGGTCCTTGGGCATTCAGAAGCCATTTATTGTTTTCACTCACATTTTAAGAAGTGCTGACCTATTTTGCCAGCTCAGCCATTGCCATGCCTCTATCCCATTCCCTGGACTCTGTCTACAGAAAATCTTTAACGAGACTCTTCCCTTCTGATTATTGGAACTCAGTCCTCATTAAATTTTTCCAAGTAGCTTTATCATCTCATCTTAGTTTCCATTCCCTATAAACCTGCTCATTTTATTTTCATTCAGCTTTTTGTTCTTTCTCCTAAAGCTTTTCTTGTAAAAATGTCCTCCCTCACCTAACACCAACACTAACCATCTTAATCTGGATTAACTCAGAATTCTTTTTAACCTCCTGCTTTAATACACATTTTCACTAAAAAGATTCCATTTAATTCTCCACAGCTATTTACCTTAAAATACACCTGACTCAATTTGGAAGTCTCCTCCCTCTTACAATGGTCTCTATTACCATACTTTTCTCAAGGCTTCAAAATACACATGAGCATAATAAAGATAGTCATCTAGCCTTCTTGTGCCTTCTTAAAATATTTTAAAGGTGGGGGGTGGAGCCAAGATGGCAGAGTAGAAACAGAACTTCCCTGCAGCTCCAGCTTCCACCTCCTCCAATACATATAAAAATTGACTCTAAACAAATTTAGAGTTGCAGAACCCACAAAGTAACAGAGAAAAAAAAATCTCCTACTGAAGGAAGCCCAGCAGGCTGGCAGGAAGGGTCTATCACAGTATTCAGGGAGCTGAGAACAGTCCTGACTGAGCCTCAGTTTTAGCCCCAGGGAGGCCCTGACCAGCAGCCATGGCTGGAGAAGACCTCACAAGAGTAGACCAGCAACTGTACACCAGCAGCTGTAGTGGTTTCCAGACTTCTCAATGCTCAAATGCCAAAGACAAAGTAAAAGGTCAGTGTGGAACTTTGTTGGGAACAGGGGGAGCATGATCCGTGCTGCCCCTGAACAAGAAACAGAGGAGATGCAGTGGCTGCAGCCTCTGGCTTGTGGCTGCTTACAGAGCTCCTGGCCTGTAGACTGTAGGGGGACCAGTTGAACATTCAGAGGGTTCTTGCTTTGACCTGCTTGAATCCAGACTGCGGTCTTGGGTGGTGGTTTTGGGGTGTGTGTACAGTGAGCCAGAGCTTGTGGGGGCTGTAGAAATGGCACCCATCCAATAGCTCCAATAGCTGCAAAAACCTAAGCAATTTGGGACATGGCTCTCTCCAATCTGGAAACAGAGTTCTACCATGGCAAAAAGCTCAAAAGTCAAGTAATTGGCTGCCAGTACAAGCAAGCAACAGAAGCACAAACAGATGATAGAATCCTTTTGGGGGGGACAGAAAGGATCAAGGCATGGAGCAGGAGGAAGCCAGTGAAGTCAGAATTACTTCATCAAAAGTATCCAAGAAAAATATGAACTGATTACAGGCTAAGGAGGGGCTCAAGAAAGATTTTTAAAATCAAGTAAGATAAGTGGAGGGAAAATTGGGAAGAAAAATGAGAATGATGCAAGAAAATCATGAAAAGCAAATTAACAGCCTGCTAAAGAAGACCTAAAAATACACTGAAGAAAATAATACCTTAAAAAATAGACTAACTCAAATGGCAAAAGAGGCCCAAAAAGCCAATGAGGAGAAGAATGCTTTAAAAAGCTGAATTTTCCAGATGAAAAAGGATTTTCAAAAACTCACCAAAGAGAATAACTCCTTTAAAATTAGATTGGAGCAACTGGAAGCTAATGACTTTATGAGAAATCAAGATACTATAAAACAAATCCAAACAAATGAAAAAATAGAAGGCAATGTGAAATATATCATTGGAAAAACCACTGACCTGGAAAAGAGATCCAGAGAGATAATTCAAAAATTATGGGACTACCTGAAAGCCATGCTCAATAAAAAGAGTCTAAACATCATCTTTCAAGAAATTATCAAGCAAAATTGCCCTGATATTCTATAACCAGAGGGCAAAATAGAAATTGAAAGAATTCACCAATCACCTCTTGAAAAAGATCCCAAAAAGAAAACTCCTAGAAATATTATAGTCAAATTCCAGAGTTCCCAGGTCAAGGAGAAAATACTGCAAGCAGTCAGAAAGAAACAAATTGAGTATTGTAGAAACACAAACAGGACAACACAAGACTTAGCAGCTTCTACAATAAGGGATCAAAGGGCTTGGAATATGATATTCCAGAGGTCAAAGGAACTAGGACTAAAACCAAGAATCACCTACCCAGCAAAACTGAGTATAATGCTACAGGGGAAAATATGGTCATTCAATGAAATAGAGGACTTTCAAGCATTCTTGATGAAAAAACCAAAGCTGAACAGAAAATTTGACTTTCAAATACAAGAAGCAAGAGAAGCATAAGAAGGTAAACAGGAAAAAGAAATCATAAGGAACTTATTAAAGTTGAACTATTTATATTCCTACATGGAAAAAATGATCATTGTAACTCAGAAGAGTTACAGTATGAAGATAACTGAAGGGAATATATATATATATGTATATATGTCTACATACATATACAGGTATGTAGAGAAGGGTGTATGTGTATATAAATATATATGTGAGTGTGGGCATTTGTATGTTCATGTATACATAGACAGAGGGCACAGGATGTGTTGAATATGAAGGGATGATTCCTAAAAAAATAAAATTAAAAGGTGAGAGAGGAATTTGTTGGGAGAAGGGGAAAGGGAGAGATAAGATAAATTATCTCACATAAAAGAGGCAAGAGAAAACTGTTACAATGGAGGAGAAGAGCAGGAAAGTTAAAGGGAATGGGACAACCTGATTCTCATTTAATTTGGTCTAAGAAGGGAATAATATACACACTCAGTTGGGTATCTTACCCTGCAGGAAAATAGGGGGGGATAGAGGATAAGAGGGGGAAAGATAGAAGGGAGGGCAGATTGGTGGAGAGGGTAATTAGAAGCAAACATTTCTGAAAAGGGATAGGGTCAAAGAAGAAAATAGAATAAGTGAGGGGTGTGATAAGATGGAGGAAATATAATTAGTCTTTCACAATATACTACTATGGAAATGATTTGGGTAACTACACATGTACAATCTATATTGAATTGCTTATCTTCCCAGTGGGGTTGGGTGAGGAGGAAAAAAGGGAAAAAATCTGGAACTCAAAGTTTTAAAAACAAATGTTTAAAAATTGTTTTTTTACATGCAACTGGGAATAAGAAATACAAGTGCTGGGGTATAGAAACCCATCTTGCCCTACTAGAAAGTTAGCGGGGTGATGGAGGAGGATATAAGAGAGAACAGATTGGGGGAAGGCATATTCAGTAGGCTTGCTATTTTGGGCTCGGGCATAGGGGAAAGACAGGGAGAGAAAAAACTGTAATTCAAAATTTTGTGGAAATGAATGTTGAAAACTAAAAATAAATAAATTTAAAATATGAAAAAATGTAAAAAAAAATTTTAAAGATCTTTATATTTCTCAAATTCACATTTTATCTCCTCTACCTCTAGGGTATCTGGAATTCATAATCCACCATGACCCCTTCTGTGTTTTTGTGATATTCCCACCCTTGGCAAGAATTTGGGAATTCAGGGATCCTCTAGGTTCCCAAAGGATGGGTGTGGAGCTTTGCAGGTCTTGATTAGTCTAAGTATATTGACTTTTGGGACTAGAGCCATGCTTTATGTCTCTTATATATTGACATCTGAGGCTATAGGTTTGTTTACTGACTACTTTTTTGTATTTTAACTCCAGAGAATTCAGGGGGGTCTCTAGCTGTTATTCTTCTTACCCTATTCTAACTACTGTGCCTGATATCATGCTGGGTAGCTATATATAGACAGTTTTCTCCCTCTCCTCTTCTTTTAGATTTGCAAGAGTCCAAGACCCATCTTCTTAATAGATTCATCTTTAGACAAAAGTCCATCTTCCCTCTGTTTTAAGCTATGGTCTAGAAATCCAAATATCATATTCAGACACCATCTTAATCAGTTATTTACTTTCCAAGAGAGTTCTTCTTCTCCTCATCCCTTGCCTTCGAAGGGCAGCAGAAAAGAAAATCCCACCTGGGCCCCTGTGGTTTCAGTTACCTGAGATTCTACAACTTTTAGCAATGCTTTCTAAATTCCTTCTGGAAGTATTATTTATGCTCACAAGAATC
Organism: Gymnobelideus leadbeateri; assembly: GCA_011680675.1. NCBI lineage: Eukaryota > Metazoa > Chordata > Mammalia > Diprotodontia > Petauridae > Gymnobelideus > Gymnobelideus leadbeateri. Next base: position 152,029 of record WOXC01009018.1, on the reverse strand, counting down.
AACAGTCAGTTACAGTCATATATTTCTAGGATGTTACTTGGGAGTTACTCTATTTTGTCCTGGGAAGACAACCAAAAGTTATCATCTTGTTTATCAGTTTATCAACAAGTGGTTGCCTCAGTATAACTGAGATACAACTCAGTATATACTGACAGTATAACTGTCAGAGGCACCGACAATCTCCATTCTCTCCTTCCTCTAACTGCACAGGAAGTCTACCACTGAACCACATTGTCTCCATACTTTGTCTCTCATAACCTGGAATTTGGAGAAGTGCTCCTCAAATCCCTTCCTTTTCCCTTCAAGGAGGAAGAGTTGCCTGCACTCTGAAGTGAGAGACAGAGACAGAAGCAAAGGAGAGAGAGGGAGAGACAGAAAGAGAGAGAGAAAGAGAGACAGAGAGAGGAAGAGACACAGAGAGAGGGAGTAGATGTGGCATGCCCAAGGTCACACTGAGGTCTCCCTGATTATGGATAGCCCCTTCCCTCTCTAGTCTATCCTTTGTGAAACTATGAAAATAATCTTCCTAAGGCACAGATACTGCTCCTCTTCTCCAAAAATGTCAATGGCTCTCTGTTGTATATATAATAAAATATATGTTTGCAAAGTCTGACAAAAGAAATGCCAAAACTGCTTCCCGGTTATACTTCCTTTACTCTGCCATCTCCAAATAATCCAACTATCTGGCCCTTCAAAATACATTAACAATAGCTCACGTTTATATACAATTTTTAAGTTACTTTCCTCACAACAACCTTGCAAGACAGACAATTCACTCTTATTCCCTCTTTACAGATGAGAAAATTAAAACCCAGAGAGGCTAAGTAACTTGTCCTGGATCACACGGATAATAAGCATCAAAGCCAGGTCTCCCATTGCCAAGTCCAAGGTTTTTGTCCTTCCATCCCAAAGTAACAGGTAGTCAGTCAGTAGGCAGGGACAAAGCTTTAAAGAGGAAACTGTTCTCCTTGACCTCAACAGACAGCCTCCCTCTCTTCTTTGGGACAAACAGAGTTTCTGAATGGGGCAGCAGGGAACTCTAGGAACCACATTTAAGATGCTTATGAGTCAGTAAAAAAGAAAGTCAGGAAGTCTCAGTTCCCTCATTTCTAAGGCCCCTTCCAACTCTAAATCCTAATTTGTAGTGGATCAAGCATAGAAACCCTCCTGGGAGGCAGTGAGAACTCTGGCTCTGGGGTCATTATCTCTGGAAAGAACCTGGGTTAAAATTCTTTCACTACCTATGTGATCTTTGTGAGTTACTTAGCATCTTTAGGCTCCATCTATAAAATGATGAGGTTGGACCAGATGATATCTACTAGTCTAGAGCTCTTCCTCCCCTCCCGCCTCCGCCAGCGCACTTCATGCGGGTGACATACAGGAGCATCTTAGGGGTCAGTCAATCAATGTCTGCAAGCTGCTGACCACGGACAAGACTCTAGGCAAATAGATTTGACTTGGTCTTCTTTACGCCTCTGCAAGAGGCAGAGATGAGTCTAGGAAAGAGATGGGAATTCCCCGAGTCCTCCGCATTCACCTCCCAGATGCCTTGGAAGTACTGAAGTGTGGCTGGTTAGTGAGATTCTGACGCCATCTGGTGCCTCAGATGCCACATGCCAGCCGGCGCTCTCTGCTGCCACCCAGCGGCTCCTGCTTCAGCATCATCTGCAACCTTTCCATAGCAGAAGTTTTGCAAACTTCTATTAATTATAATAGTCAACAGTTATGATTCCGAAAGAATGTTGACGAAGACTAAAGAGGCATAATGAGCACATTTTGGGACATGGCCAACATAGGAATCTGTTTTGTTTGATTATGTATATTTGTTACAAAGGTTTGGTTTTCTCTTTGAGGGGGAGGCGGGGTAGAATGGAGAAAAAATTTTGTTACATAAAAATTTAATTTAAAAAGAAAAACTGTAATGATTATGGAACGAACTAATTTAATTTTATGATAAATGGGGAGACTAGGAGCTGGAGGGAGACTGGTTCCAGCCCTGATTTCTGAAAACATTTCTAAAATGTATATTCTTTCTCTTAGTACCACAGTTTCCAAATTTAAAAAGGCCTTTTCAAAAGCTATATTGAGAGCAGAAAGAACTTCTACTGGATGAGATAATGCTAACAGAAGACTTAGAAAATACAAAACTATTCTGCTACTAGTTTTCCTTGGAGAAGAATCTTTGGGTCAAGAATGATAGAGCAGATTATATGTGTGTATACATATACATATACACATACATATATACAGACACATATATGTATATATACACACACATACAAACACACACACATTGAAACCCAAAAAGGAAGGAAGGAAGGAAGGAAGGAAGGAAGGAAGGAAGGAAGGAAGGAAGGAAGGAAGGAAGGAGGGAGGGAGGGAGGTTTAGAACTTTTCTAGAAATAGACAGTTTTACCCTAAGACTCAAAAAAAAAAAAGGATGGTGAGGATAGAGTCATTAAGCTATAGTTAACTTCAATTTTTAGAAAAATTCTAAAGCACAGTATTAAAGAGAAAGTTTGCAAACAGTTAGAAAGGGAAGCAGTGAGCATTAAGAACCAGTATAGATTCCTCAAGAAGTAGAGATGAGAGATTGACCTTATTTCCTATTGCCACAATTAGGGGAAATTAACTGAGATATGAAATTAGGAAGACAGCAATTTCTGACAATAGCATAATGAGGACATTGGACAAGCTGGTTTTTTACTGTGAGTATAGAGAGGAATGCATTACTAGGAAAGAGAGTGAAAAATTCAGATGAGAGCTTGTAGTAGTAAGACATGGTTGATCTGGGGAGTCCAATGATCTGGCTAGTTTTCTACATCTGCTGCCCTTTATTGCATGTGTCCCTGGGGATGACCATTTTTGTTGAGTTGTTTTATGAACTGCTTGAGATCTTAAGAAGAGAACATTTTAAAAATCTGAATAGTAACGATTCTGTCACAAGGTCACAAGGTCATAGTTACTTCTTCTCCAGTTCAATCAACCAACAATTATGTGTGCCAGGCACTATGCTACTTGTTAGGGGTAAAAAGGCAAAAGTAATACAGTTCCTGCCCTCAAGGAGTTTGTTGTTCTGTCATTTTCAGTTCTGTTCAACTCTTTGTGACCCCATTTGGGTTGGGTTTGTTATTTTTTTTAAAGATACTGAAGTAGTTTGGCATTTCCTTCTCCAGCTCATTTTACAGATGAGGAAACTAAAATAAACAGGGTTAAGGGACTCACCCAAGGTCATATAGATAGCAAATGTCTAAGACTTGATTTGCATTCAGATCTTCTTTATTTTAGGCCTGGTGCTCTATCCACCTAGCTGCCCCAATTCAAAGAGTTTACATTTTATCATTCTGGCATGTCTATTTTTATTTTTTTCCCCAAATACTTTATTAACTTCTGATTTACATCATTCATTTCCACCAGATTTTGAGTTACAAATTTTCTCCCCATTTTTCCCTTACCCACATCCCCAAAATAGTGATCCCACAGGATATCCCCTCCTCCAATATGCTCTCTCCCATATCTTTCCCCTTTGACTTTTCCAGTAGGAAATGGTGAATCTCTATGCCCCAGTGCCTGTATATCTTATTTCCCAATTACATGTAAAGTAGTATTAATAATAGTATATATATATATATATATATATATATATATATATATATACATACATATATTTAAACATTTGGTTTTAAAACTTTGAATTCCAGATTCATTCCCTTCCTCCCTTGTCACCCACCCTTACTGGGAAGATAAGCAATTCAATATAGGTTGTACTATGTAGCTAATGCTAAACATTACCATAGTATATATTATAAAAGACTGATGATATTTCCCTCCCTCCTATCCCACCTCCCACTTGTTCTATTCTCTACTTTGGTCCTGTCCCTTTTCAAAAGTGGGTGCTTCCAACTTCCCTCCCCCCAGCCTACCCTCCTTCCATTATCCCACCTCTCAGCCCCCTCCCCCCTACTCTCCTGTAGGGTGAGATACCCTATTTAGTGTATGTCATTCCCTCCTTGTGCCAAATTCAATGCGAATAAGGCTGATCCATTCCCTTTTGCCTTCCTGTTCTTCCCCTCCATTGTATCCATTTTCCCTTGCCTCTTTTATATGAGATAGTTTATCTCATTTTGTCTCTCCCCACCTCCTCTCATTATATTCCTCTCTCACCTCCTAATTCCACCTTTTAAGTATCATCCCTTCCTATTAAATGGGTCCTGTGCCCTCTATCTATGTATACCTGTACATATATATACACACATTCACATATGTATTCATACACCTTCTATTCCCTTCAACTATTTTCATACTGAGAAAGGTTTCATCAGTTACAATTATAATTTTTCCATGTAGGAATATAAATAGTTCAATTTTGATAAGTTCCTTATGATCTCTTTACCCTGTTTACCTTCTCACGCTTCTCTTGCTTCTTGTATCTGAATGTCAAATTTTCTATTCAACTGGTTTTTTCTTCAAGAATACTTGAAAGTCCTCTATTCCACTGAATGACCATATTTTCCCCTGAAACATGATACTCAGTTTTGCTGGGTAGGTTATTCTTGGTTTTAATCCCAGATCCTTTGACCCCCAGAATATCATACTCTAGGCCCTTCGGTCCCTCAGTGTTGAAGCTGCCAGACCCTGTGTTATCCAGATTGTATTTCCACAATATTCAAATTGTTTCTTCCTGGCTGCTTGTAATATTCTCTCCTTGATCTGGGAATTTTGGAACCAGGCTATAATATTCCTACGAGTTTTCTTTTTGGGATCTTTTTCAGGAAGTGATCAGTGGATTTTTTCAACTTCTATTTTGTCCTCTAGTTCTAAAACTTCAGGGCAGTTTTCCTTGAGAATTTCTTGAAGAATGATTTCTAGGTTCTTTCTTTGATCATGGCTTTCAGGTAGTCCAATAATTTTTAAATTATCTCTCCTGGATCTATTTTCCAGGTGAGTGGTTTTTCTCATGAGATATTTCACATTGCCTTCTATTCTTTCATTTGTTTGGATCTGTTTAACAGCATCTTGATTTCTCATAAAGTCACTAGCTTCCCTTTGCTCCAGTATAATTCTGAAGGAATGTTTCTCCTCAGTGAGCTTTTGAGATTCTTTTTCCATCTGGCAAATTTGGCTTTTTAAGGCATTCTCCTCCTCATTGGCTTTTTGAGCCTCTTTTGCCATTTGAGTTAGTCTATTTTTAAGGTGTTATTTTCCTCTGTTAGGCTATTGACTTTCATTTCATTTTTTTCTTGCATCGTTCTCATTTCTCTTCCCAATTTTTCTTCCACTTCTCTTATTTGCTTCTTAAGGTCCCCTATGGCCTGTAACCAGCTCGGATTTTTTTTTAAGCTTTTGGTGCAGGAGTTCTGATTTTGCTGCCTTCCTCCCATTCCATGCTGTGATCCTTTTTGTCCCCAAAATAGGAGCCTAATATTGGGTTCTTCTGTTTGTTTTATTTCCTTTGCCTAGTCGTTGCCACTCGATTACTTGATTTTGGGGCTTTTTGTCACAGTAGGACTCTGCCATCAGACAGAGGGGCTTCAATCCCAAATGCTGGGGTTTTCTCAGCTGCTGGGGGTATTAGTTGGGTGCCCTCTCTGAAGCCTCCACACGCTCTGGAAATCTGGTCACACACCCGAAGACCTCCACCCTAGACCACAATCCAGATCCAAGAAGGTTAAAGCAAGAGCAATTACCCCCCAGACTAGTCACCTGGTCCCCCTACAGTATGCAGGCCAGGAGCTGAAGCTGCCTCATGGCTTCAGCTGCGCTGAGGCTCCTCAGTGGCTTCTCTCCCTGGGGGAAGAGATCAACGTACTCCCAACTAGTGGGTCCCAAGGCCCACACTGCACTGACCTCTCACTTTGTCCTTAGCATCTATGTGTCGATAATTCTGGAAATGGCAACAGCTGCTGGTGTTCTGAAGTCTCTCCAGCCAGTTGCTGGTCAGGCCCACCCTGGAGCTAAAACCTCTGATTCAAACAGGGCTGGGGTTGGCTCCCAGAGCGCTGTGCTGACTTCTCCCTACTGGGCTGCTGGGCTGTCCTCAGTGGGAGGTTAGCTTCTTTGTGTCATTTTGTGGGTTCTGTAGCTCCAAAGTTTGTTCAGAGTCCCCTTTTACATAAATTGGGGAGGGTGGAAGCCCAAGCTGCACAGAAGTCCTGTTTCGACTCCGCCATCTTGACTCCACCCCTTGGATCACATGCCCCTTTTTAAACAATGTTACTAGATAAGAATCTCTTTTGTTGTTATTATTCATTTAATTCAGAATTTTAAAAAATAATCGATCATCCCCAATGTCCTTCAAGTCCTTTTCTTAACTATATGGATCAAGTAAAACATTGACATTAATAATCATCACATTTGGGTTAGCTAGGTGGTACAGTGACTAGAGAACTAGCTCTGGAGTCAGGAGGACCTGAGTTCAAATCCAACCTCACACACTTAACACAAAACTAGCCATGTGACCTTGGGCAAGTCACTTAGCCCCATTTGCCCTACTGTCCTCCTCCAAAAATTTTTTTCCTATATGAAAAGTTTACTTTTCTGCTAAATTAGGGAAATATCATGCCCAAGTTTGAATAAGGCATTAGATAATTTCTCTCATAATATGGGAGGTGTAAGTGAGATTATGACAGTTAGTTTGATTCAGGAATGATTCTAGTACCCAAAATGTGATGATTATTAATGTCAATGTAGTACAAGTTCTTTAGTGGTATGGCACATGGATCCACTCTCAGCCCAATTTTTTTATCAACATATGAAGTACTTAACAAATGTGCAGATGTCATATAGCTGAGAGTAATATTTAATATTGCTCACAGAATCAGGATCCCTAAAAGTCTTGCTAAGCTAGAACAATGTGCTAAACCTAATAAGGTTAAATTCAATAGGGATAAATGTGAAGTCTGACTGTATAAGTTCCCCATTATGGGGAAGGGGTGGCTAGATAATTGTGTATGAAAAAGATCTGAACATCTTAGTGGCCTTCAGGCTCAATATGAATGAAAAGTGTGACCCAGTACCTCCCAAAAATTAATGTGATCTGAGGCTGTGTGAATAGAAGAATGATTAGGACAAAGGAAAAGTAGAAGTTCCCTGTATTCTTTCATAGTGAGAGTGAAGCTATAGTATTTTATTCAGTTCTGGCACACTGAGAAACTCAAACACGTTCAGAAAGATGACCAGTGCACTAAAAGTAGTGAAGGTGACTCCATATGGACATCAGATGATGCAAGGATGCTTAGCCAGAAGAAAAGAAGACTCGGTACAACATAACAGTGATTTCAATTCTTTTAAATAATGTCACTTAAAGGCAAGCTCTAAAGGGAAGAACTAAGACCAGTGAATGGAAATTACAATTGATCTAGGAACATATTTATGGGAAGACAATCAATGAATAAGTATTAAGCAGCTGCTATATACTAGACACTCTGCTAAATGATGAGCACACAAAGACAACAATTAAACAGTGGACAAGAATCATAGATTGTATTACATTAAATTGAAAAGCTTCTGTACAAACAAAGCCAATGTAACCAAGATCAAGAGGGAGGTGGGAAATTGGGAAAGAATTTTTACAACTTGTGTCTCTGATGAAGGACTCATTTCCAAAATTTATAGAGAATTGAGCCAAATCTATATGAATACAAGTCACTCCCCAATTGATAAATGGTCAAAGGATATGAACAGGAAGTTATCAGAGAAAGAAATTAAATATATCTATAAGCATATGAAGAAATGCTCTAAATCATTATTAATTAGAGAAATGCAAATCAAAACAACTCTGAGATACCACATCCTTCCAGTCAGATTGGCTAAGATGACAAAACAAGAAAGTGACAAATGCTGGAGAGGATGTGGACAAATTGGCACACTAATACATTGCTGGTGGAGTTGTGAACTTATCCAACCATTCTGGAGAGCAATCTGGAATTATGCCCAAAGGATTATAAATAATTTCATACCCTTTGACCCAGCCATACCACTTCTAGGGTTATATCCCAAAGAGATCATAGAAGTGGGAGGAAGACCCATATGTAGAAAAATATTTTTAGCAGCCCTTTTTGTGGTTGCAAAGAATTGGAAACTAAAGGGGTGCCCATCAATTGGGGAATGGCTAAACAAGTTGTGGTATATGAATGTAATGGAATATTATTGTGCTATAAGAAACGAGGAGGTGATGGATTTCACATTTACCTGGAGAGACTTATACAAACTGATGCTGAGCAAGAAGAGTAGAATCAGAAGAAATTTGTATACAGTCACAGACATACCATATCTGTGATGATCAGCTATGACAGACTGGACTCTTTTCAGCAATGCAGTGATGTAGGTCAATCCCAAAAGACTCAAGAAAGTGAGAAAAGCACCATCCAGAGATATAACTAGAAAGAACTGAACCTGAATCCTGATGGAAGCAAACTAAATGATCTTTTTCTTTTCGTTGTTTGGTTTTTTTTCTTCCTTACCATCTTCCATCCCACCTAGTACAATACACCTTTGTAATTGGAATGATGTCTAATATGAATGCATTTGCAGATCTTATACTGGCTGTCGTGGGGGGAGGGGGGAGGGAGGGAAAGCAAATTTGAAGATCAAGGAACTGTGGAATTGAATCTTGTTAACTGAAACTAAACTAATAAATTAATTTAAAAAAAAAGAATCATAGATGGTGAGCAGGCATGGAGGGTTGCAGTCAGCATCCTGGGAGGGAGTACCCCTGTCAATGACCTCAAAAATTCATTTAAGTATAAGGAACTGGAATGGGTTGTCTAATGAGTCAGAGAGAAGATCTTTAAGAGATGGCTTGATGTCAATTTTCAGGATGTATGTTATAGAGGGAATTGATGGTTACATATAGATTAGATAAGATAACCCCTGAGGCAGAATAACTAACAATAACATATATTATTTTCACATAAATTACAACACTTAGACTCCAAAAAATGCATCTCAAAAAATTTTTTTAAAGCAATATACATTTTCCCAAAAATCAGCCAATACATTGGCTTGCCTGAACAAAATGCTGGATAAAAATATCTTATTTTCTAAGATGATCTCCCTGATATTCCTAGTGGCTTAATACTTCAGAACACAAACAGGATCAGGTGGCCAACTGCACCATGTTGTTACACAAAATATGAAAAGCTTTAGTGTTTGGGTTGGATTGACTTTGCTCTTGGGAAATTGGAACATTCTTTGAATGGCCCCAAGCTTCTCCTTAAAACAAAGGCCCATCTTTTTAGTGAAATTCTTCTGCTGTTGTATGGCTTCAATTCACATAGTACTACAGTTTCTAAAGAAATTGAGGTTCACCCAAAGGGCACTTTGTACATTGTGGGTATAAGCAGGCTGCAATACATCACCAACAAGGAATGATGCGGGAGCTTTTTAGAGATCATCAAAGAGAGGGTGTGATCAGAAAAGAAAGGGGATTGGTCACATAGAAAGTACTAACCAATGGACCACCCCTATTCTTGTAATGACAATGCAACACAAGGAAGGCCCTCAGCATGTTGAGTGGACCTTCTGCAGCAAACCAATGGAAGGACACATAAAAGAGCTAAAGAGGAAAGATACACAGGTATGGGCTGTGATCTGCATGACTGGAGGGAATACTACATCAATGAGATACTGCTTCATTGGAGTATTGAAGTATTGCTATCTGGGATGAATGTGTACCCTTGTCTTGAAGTTACCTTTTAAAAAATGCAATATTCAATCCACAATTTTTATTGAGCACATATTAGCAGTTACCTCTATACTACACAGAGACATTATGGGGAACATGAAAGGAAAATACCTGATTCCTATCCAATCTCCTTTGGGAGACAAAGCTGAAATAGAAATAGTATTAAATAGTATATGATGTATGTAAACTACATGTGGAACTGTGTGGCACAAACTGTGTCTGAGCATAAAGAAAACAATAATGACTACATAGCACCTACTATGTGCCAAGCACTTTGCTGTATTGTCTCCTTTGATCCTCTCAACCAACATGGAGCTATTATTATCCCCATTTTATAGATGAGGAGACTGAGCCAAGCAGAGATTAAGTAATTTGCCCAGGGTCATTCCTGCTAATAAGTGTCTGAGACTGGATTTGAACTCAAGTCTTCCTGACTCCAGGCCTATCAGTCTATCCATTGCACCACCTAGCTGCCTCTGAAAAGACAAGGAGTATCAATGAAAATAGAATCAGAGAAGACTCCCTAGAATGACCAGAACATGACCTATTTCAGCTTGTTTTCCTGTTACCTGCCTTTTAGTTTTAAAAATGGAGTATACCCTCCTTCCCTCCTCCATAGAGGTGGGGGAACTTAGGGTGTAGAACTCTGCACATAATGTCAGCTTTGATTGTTGGATGTGTGGGAGAGGTGTGCTGAATTGATCCCCACCCACCCACCCTTTTTAATTCTTTGTTAAAGAAATGACTGGAAAAAGAAGGGGAAGTGGGAGGGATTTTCTGGGGGGAAATGATATAAAAACAACAGATACAAGTAAAAATGTTTTTAAAGTAGAGTGCCAAATTTAAAGAGTAATTCTGATTAGTTGAGTTCTGCATCCCAGTTTCCTCCATTGTCCATTATTGAGATCTTGTTTTAATTTATAAAATTTGAACAGGAGAATTATGTGCATCATATCATACCAAAAATATACACAAAGAATGTTGGGCAAATGAAGGATCAATTGGTGCAAAGTTACTGCCAAGCATTCCCTGTATAGAAAAGCACCATATTCCCTATATAGAAAAGGAACATCCTTTTCCATTGAATAATTGTTTATTTTGTAATTAAGCTCATCCATCCATTCAATAATTATTTGTTAGGCAACTCCCATGTGCAAAGCACTGTGCTAGGTGCTGGAGATACAGATGAAACATGATGCGGTTCTAGCAATCAGGAAGGCTGTGGGTCCCTCTAGGTGGAAGCAATGTATACTGGACATAATACAATGTAGGAATTCACTATGAGAAAAGATCAGAAAAAGTGCTCTAGGGAAATTTGAGCGAAAAGTATAAAACTTTCAGCTAGGGTTACATAGAAGCACTGGCTCCCGACCTAGGGTCTTTAAGAAACATTTACTAAATGCTAATTTTATACAAGACGTTATAATACGGACTGCAATACAAAGACAAAATGGAAATAATCCTTAACCTTGAGAAGCTTTCATGTGCTACATAGCATGCACACAAAGGGGTACAATAAGAGGCAATTTAAAAATTAATTTTATTTTTTAATTAATAAGCATTTGCCTTTTCATTAAATTTGTTATTTCAATTAATAATCATTTATTTTCTTGTCTTCCTACCTGCCCTTCTACTTAAAAAGGAGGGAAAGGAAGGAAGGAAATAAGGAAGGAAAAAAGGAAGGAAGGGAGGAAGGAAGGAAGGGAGGGAGTGAGGAAGGAAGGAAGGAAGGGAGGAAGGGAGGAAGGAAGGGAGGGAGGGAGGGAGGAAGGCCAAAGAGACAATTTAGCAATATAGAAAATGCATAGAGAGCAAGCCCATATTTGGTTTCTCTATACTTGCTAGATGGAGAGAAGCCTTGACCTCAGAATTCCTGCTGACTGAGGAAAGATTGTTAGATAAAGGAACAGAGAAAGTAGCAGATAGCCTCATACTAACCCAGATGAGGAATTGATTGTCAGGTGAAAGGTGCCAAGTGTTGTAATTACACAAGCTTGAGGAGGATTGTGCTGGTAGATGTTTAACCACTGGATCTCCATCCCCCACCCCCCAGAAAAAAAAAAGTACACCTGACACACTTTTAAGTGTAATCTGCATCATCGACATTTTCTCCATCACTTTCTTGCCTAGACAATCAACAAAACAATAAATCAAGCCCAGATTTGTAGCCTTTACTGATTTCCAAGGTATAAATATTCACATTAAAAATTTAACTATCAGCCCCGAGCTAGTTTGAGCTATCTCCAGCATACCCATGCTAATAGCAGACCTGCACAGGTTTGGACTTGAGGCAATATGAGAACAGGTTAGATATGCAAGTTGATAGAGAAAGTGGAGTTTTATGAGCTCAAGTCAGAGGCCCAAGTGAAAGATCAGCACCAAATAAACTAGCTCCCACTGGCTCAAATTGTTTCCAAAACATCTTCTCAATAGGTTTTGAGAGAGCAAATTCTAGGGAGCCCTGCTCAACTGAGTATCCCCCACCCCTACCACCAACCCAGCTGGTAAGATTACAGGATAAAAGGAATAAGGAACTTTGAGGTTTTGCCCCTTTCAGATTTTAAGTCTTAAGTTTAAGGGGCTGGTACAGAGATAATGAAATGTAAGAGTAAGCCTCTTTTGGACTTTGAAGTAGACCATTGGCACCTTGCAAAAGGTGTGCTCCTTTCCAATTCTGACTGGTCATTGTAAAGGAGCTATCATTTACACTGACCAAATAAAGTCTAAAAGGGGTGAACCCTTATATTTCATCTGCCCCTTATATTCTGTAATTTGATCAAGTAGGTTGGAGAGGGTCAGTTGATCAGGATTCCCCTGCACAACCGCCATGCCCACCCCCCCCCACACACACACATACAACTTCAGAAGAAAGATAGGTAGAATCTTGTAAAATAGCATTATATGAGGGAAATAAGCCAAGAAATTCTCAATAATGAAATTCTGAAGACACAAAGAGAAATAAATAATTATGATAGGGAGAAAAAAGAGATCCCAATAAGAAATTACAAAGATGACATTTTAGAGAATCCTGGGTAGTATGAAATAAGATAAAGAGAACAGGAAGGAAAAATTACAGGAAAAACAGCAACATTGTAAAGAAAAACAATTTTGAAAGACTGAAGAACACTGATCAATGCAATGACTGACCATGATTGGAGAGGACCAATGACGGAGCATGCTCCCTCCCTCCTGACAGAAAGATGATGGATACAAGGTACAAAGAGATGTGTATTTGCACAGATATTGTGTGAATTCATTTTGTTTGACTACACTTATTATTGTACAGGTAACATATTTCTCTATTGGGAAGATGTGAGAGGGAATGTTAGTAATACCTCCCCAAAAAGGGGCCACTGAAATATTTGTTAAATGCCAGAAGACAAAAGATAGTTCAGAAGGATTGGCAAACAAGTGGAGCAATTTTGAAAATAATGTGTATAATGTATGAAATGGAGCTTCACAGTTTCATAAAAGATCTTCCTTTTGTGTTCTACTGTATATGTGGAAGTATTCTTTTTCTTCCTTCTTTTCTTCCTTCCTTTTTTTATTTCCTTCCTTCTTTCTTTCCTGCCTTCTTTCTTTCTGTTCTTTCCTCCTTTCTTTCTGTGCTTTCCTCCTTTCCTTCTGTGCTTTCCTCCTTTCTTTCTGTTCTTTCCTCCTTTCTTTGTTCTTTCTTTCTATCCTTTCCTCCTTTCTTTTTCTTCATCCAAAATAATAAAGTAGAGCCACAGAAACTATGAGATGAGAGCATCTTTCAGCATCCCTGAGCAGAGAATCACCAACTACTTCTCTTTTCTTCCTCTATCCATCATAAGGTAATCTCACCTAATAGTTTCTGATGCTTGACTATCATTCTTGAGAACAAACAAAGCATTCAGTGTTCTTACATCTTTACAAAGAATTTCTGATCCATTTTGAAGCTCACTGTATCGATCAGTAGATCTTGCTTTTTTTTTTTTATCTCAGGACTCCTTCACACACATAAAAATTATTGCAAACTGGAAAGAGCACTTGCTTATCTAGGTTATACCTATTGATATTTACCATATTAGAAATTAAATCATGTTAGCATTATTATGAAGATGCTTCGAAGGGCGTCTCTGGACTACACTTTGAGAAACATTGCCATAGGTACTTTCCCCTTCCCTTTCTTCTCTGTATAACACGTTTCCATTATGTATCACCCTGAAAAGGGTAAAGCTTCTCTTTCTTCCTATCAGACTCCCCCTTCTCTTTTATTCCCAATTGAAGTTTTGCATCTACTTCCTTCAGGAACTCTTCTTTCTCCCTAATTAGCAACATGAAGCATGGAGAGTCATTCTTTTAGTCCTTTTACTTTCTCTTCCAAGAGGGAGATCAGCCTCCACTTGGAGTATAGATAACAGCTACTCAACTGTGGCAGAAATACAAATAGTATGTACTCTGTACAATTTTCTGTACAATTTTCCTTACTCTCCATAATGGTTAAGACTTTCAGCTTTACTCTTGAAGCTAATTCTGACTGTTTACACCTCAACCCTAAATACTTCATTAAAATACTTTATGGCCAATTATTAAATTTTAAACATTAAAAAAAATTACAACCAATTTACTTCCACTCATCAGCCTACTCTATCAATTTACTTAAATGTTTTCTTACTTACCTTGCCTTACAGTGTCTTGTAAACCACCTCCTTATCCTTCTTGAGTCTACCTCTTCAGCATCCACTCCCTAATTGTTTTTAATCCTCCTTAATCCCCTATATCCTCCTTAATTGTCCTTGATCTTGGCTTCTCCTACAATTAAAAGTTGACTCTGAGCCACACTGTTATTCTCCCTGGAATTTTCTTCATTATAGATTTTGTCAGATTTTTCCATCTCAGATACAACCTCTGACCTATTTCCCTAACCCCTCCAAGTCATCTCTATGGTTCTCCTTATTCTGATCAAGTCCTTTTTTTTCCCTCTCTTTCTCACAACTTTCTTCCACAGAAGCAATAAGTGAAAATTATTCCAAACCGACATGTTTAGAAAATTCAATTAATGAATTTGCCTCTGGCTGATTCCGCGTACTAAATTTTCTGAGATTTTAAAGACAAACATATGAAGAAATTTACAAATGTTAAAGTACCATATAAATATTTATTATTATTACTTCTGCCTATGGCATTTAAGTCTATTGCTATCAAAACTCTGCGTGATGATTTTGGACATCTGGTTCAAGACAGAATTTTAGAATTTATACACAGTAAATTCTACTGGTCCAAAATGGCAGCATGTGTCTGTAAGAAGTGTGAGAAATGTGAACAATATATCCAAAGGATAATACTATCACTTGAGTAGCATACTTAGAGAGTATGAGCTCTAGCAAGGCTTTAGAACTAACTCTAGAAGGAGAGAGGAAAAGTATAAGAAATTTTCTTGTGATGACAAATTATTTCCCCAGCTATGTACAAGAATACACAACCAGAGAGCTGAAATCTTCTATAACTCATGAAGTGTTGTGGTAAAAATATTTCTCTGTTTATGTCTTCCCTCCCTGGATCCACTTTGTTTATGATGGAAACTTTGAAGGCAGACTCTCAAGGTGTTGGCTTTTACAGGAATAACAAAGTCTAGAACTACATCTTACCATTCTCAAGGAAGCCAACAACCTTAGCATTTCAATTGCACACCGACGAACATGTCAGGGATTCTGAGGCATGAGCAAATAGATCAGCAGAGTCCCCATGGCAATTCTAGTTGATTCAATAAACATTTATTAATGTCCCAGGCACAGTGCTAGTAGCTGGAAATGAAGTCAAACATAAAAGATTCCTTGCCCTCAGGGAACTTAAATTCTATGCACTATGTATATAGAAAAAATGTAATACAAACTATATAGAAAGTAATTTCTGAAGAGAGAGCACTAGTAATTAAGGGACTCAGGATAGGTTTCTTTTCTTTCTTTTTTTTTTTTTTTTTGGCTTTTTGGAGGGCAATTGGGGTTAAGTAACTTGCCCAAGGTCACACGGCTAGGTTTTTGTTTGTGTGTGTTAAGTGTCTGAGACCGGATCCAATCCGAACTCAGGTCCTTCTGACTCCAGGGCCGGACCCTCTACTCACTGTGCCACCTAGCCACCCCAGGATAGGTTTCTTGTAAGAGATGAATCTCAAACTGAGCTTTGGAGAAAGCTAGAAAATCTACAAGGTGCTTGTATTTCTCCCCATAGAGGGATTGAATTCTAGTATGAGAGACAATACATGTGAAGGCATGGAGACATTTGATGTTTCCGGTACTGGGTGGGAAAGTCTAATATAGTAGGAAAATTGAAGATTATTCAGAATAATTAGGATACCATCTACCTGTCATACACGCACACACATGTGTGTGTGAGACAGACAGACAGAGAGAGAGAGAAAGAGGGAGAGAGAAGAGGAATTTGTTTTTGTTTTAAAGAGAAGAGGAGTTCAGAGGGCACAGTAGAAGATGGTTTAAGACTGAAATAGACAGATAAGACTACAGAGAGGTAGGAAGCAACAGGTTTTTTTTTTGGTTGGTTTTTGTGATTGTTGTTGTTGTTCTCTTGTTGTTTTTCATCAACAGAAGGCAATTGTAAATTAGAGATTAGAACAGACCTGCCCAATTTGGTAGGGGCCAAAATTAAAATAGGCTAAACTTATTTGGACCAAAGATAGGTTAGATCAGAGACAGACCAGGGAAGGTTGGTTGCCACAGGTCACATGACAAAGAGGAGAGTGCACAGTGGCAACCTTATATTTTTCTGAGGGCTGCCTAAAATCCTTTGGTGGCCCCAAACTGTCATGGGCCATATGTTGTGCAGACCTGGATTAGAAGAACAGTTTGAAGGAATCTGGTAGCCAGTCATAGGGAGACAACCAAGGTTTGAGATTCCTGTAGATCGATGGTCCCAAGATTCTAATTAGGATATTGGTTTTTAAGGGGAAGTTTGCTAAAGATGTCTTAGGTGGAATCCCCTCCATTATTTTGAGTGGATGGCAGGATGATGGTAATGTTAGTTGGGGAGGGTGATAAATTGAAGGAGCCTTTGTCAATGGTGTCTAATTACAAGTTGATTTGTAATCACAAAGATTTCAGGTGTCAAGGACCCAAGTTAATATTCCTACTATCACCCTTTCCCACCACCAGACTCTTCACCAGGAAGCAAATAAAACAGAAAGACCCTGGAGGCCCAGGGGGATTTGTACTCAACCTCTCCCTGGAAGAGGTCCTTATCAGCCCATAATACATTATAAATGTTGCCTGTCTTTGCTCATTCCTGGATTGAAGTCCTAATGGATTCAGATTTCCCTATAAAAGCTAGGACAGAGCATTCCATGTCATGCTAGAATTAACCAGAGTACCCCAGCTACCTATTAGAGATTCATACTTCCCAAGGAGATTGTATCAACTGCCCCTGGGGGAAGGAGGGCCCAGTTGCCACTTAAAGCTTTTGCCCAGACCCTGCTTCACCATTATTATTTCAGCTTCTCCCATTTCAACCTGGCTTATTAACCATAGATAGTCTTTTGTCACCCTGTTTGGTTGCTAACTGCAACTTCCCCTTCCCCTTCAGGGTTTGCCTACTCCACTGAGGAGCACAGCCTTCAACCTCCCACTTTCCTCTCTGTCTCTCTTATTCCATCCACTTCCTCTTGTCACCTGAGTCTCAAATCTGCTTCCAACTCACCTGAACAAGCATTTGTCCTACACCTGAGTCTCAAATCTGCTTCCAACTCACCTGAACAAGCATTTGTCCTATCTTGCACTAATCAGTCAGCAGCAGGTCTTGCAAAAGCTCTGGGCCTTTGTGACAAACCCATTATCAGCACCTGCTGGTCTGACCTCCAACCTCCCCCAATCCCCAACCCCAATACCAGCCTCCTTGTTGGGAAAGTCATAGAACTCACGCCATCAAGTGTGATTGAGCAAAAAACAAAGACTGATTTCAAACAAATAAGATTCTTCCTAAAAATTTTGTCATGGGTTTAGAATTTAAACTTTAACTACCTATTAATAACAGGAATGCAACCTTGTATTTACAGAGGCCAATCTTTCTTCATCAATGTTTTCCCATGGTCTAGTGGACATACTTTGAACAGCATTTTTCTAGCTTCTATCTTTAGAGTTTGTTTCCCCTTTCACAGCAACAAAGATCCTTTTGGGGGAATTTCATTGTATTATTTGTTGACCTTCTGGTTCAAAGGCAAGTCTTTTTAATGAAATCAAGCAATGACAGGATGGGTCATTGATACTTCAATTAATAAATCACCTTGCAATGAAGATCCTGTAAAAGAAAGTTGGCCATGACAAAGAAAATAAACACATATCCTGCATAGAAATATTGAGATACATAATGTGACTTAGGGACAAAATTGCCATGGCACCATTCATAATCATACATACAAAAAAATAATCATATGTAACATAGAATAGCTAACATCTTCTATGATAGAAATCATCCAAAAAGATCTAGACAGACTAGAATGGTGCAATAAAGTAAACAGAATGAAGTTATTCATTTTGGGCACACATAAATGTAAAATCCTATACTTGGGCTTAACAAAATTAGGATTTTGGAGCTGAAAGAGATATCTAGCCCAGATTCCTCATTTTACAGATAAGGAAACTGAGACCAAAAGAAATGAAGCGACTTACTCAAAAGTACCCAGGTAGAGCAAGACCTAGGTGTTCTGATTCCAAGTCAATTCGAATTCAATTTAACAAGTACTTTTTATATGCCTTCTGTGTCCTAGGCATTATGCTAAGTGCTAGGGATACAAAACCAAAAATGAAATAGTTCTCTTCCTCAAGGAACATGCATTCTTTTGGAGGACATAGCAAGTATACATGTAACACAATATAAAAATAACATTATATTATGCTATAATAATATAACACAATATGGCATAGTATAACATTCTAATATAAGATACATATCACATGATAGAATGTAACATATGACAATACAATACAATGTAACATATAACAGTGTGATATTGTAACTGTATAATGTTACATTGTAATATATGTAATTGTATAATACAATGTAACAGAGCATCTATAACATAATGTAATATAATACAATATAGAATAACATACTATAATATAATGTAAGTATGTTTTATAAAATAAATACACAGTAATTAGAGATTAAAGGGAACCCTAGGAACTGGAGGGCTCAGGAACAGACTCCTCTTGTAGAATGTGGTACTCGAAGTTAGCCTTGAAAGGAACTCAGGATTCTAAGAGGTAGAGGTGAGGAGTGAGAGCATTCCAGACATAAGGAATCCCAGGAATAGGGGATCCAAGACATGGCTACTACCATAATGACTACAAAATAGTTTGTTCAAAGCAAGATCTAAGGGGTCTAAAGGATTTAGAGCTCAATATGACTTAATCATGTGATATAGCAGCCAAAAAAAAGTAAATGTGACAAATGGTGAATGGATCCATAGGCTAATTAATGAACATCCTTTCCAGGAAGAGTAATATTTCTTTTTATTGTCACTAGAACTAGCAATGGAAAGTGGTTCTGGGTCAGGATAGAAGTAGAGAACTATCCCCTATCAGGACTAGGGTGCTATCTATGACTTAACCCAAATCCTTGATAAAAATATGAAACAGAACAGGGGCACAGATGGATGCCTGGGACACACTGAGCTAGGATTTTTCTTTCAAGTTAACGCTGAATGACAAATTACTACTATTTGCAAATAACCAGTCAAATAATTCTAAATCTACCTCTTTTCTACAATGGATGGAGAGATGTTGCCAAATGCTTTGCTTAAATGTAGATAAACCTTATCTCCAGCATTCTGCTAACTAGTATTCTATCTTATCAATAGAGGAAATGAAAGTAATATGATAAATGTTCTTGATATAGTCATGCTGGCCCTGGGTTATCACTGTTCTCTTGTCTTTGACAATCTTTCCAAGTTCACGGGCATGCATATAATGATATATCACATCTTCCAGTTCTTTCAGTACCCATGCCACCCTTCACCTCATTCCTGCCTTGACTCTTTCCAGATGTCACCTCCTTCTTCTCATCTGCAGCATTTCTCTTCCACCGCCCCGCCCCCCCACCAGGGCTTTCTCCTATTTTGTGACTCTTCTTGGGACGACATTTTAGGAAGAACCCAGCCATGTTTTACCTGACTCTCATCTCCACTCTCTCTGGACTTCATCTCCTTCTTGTCTACCATGTCGCCCCTGAAAGTGTATCCTTCTCCCCTCCCACTCTCCCCCCATTTCAGCACCATGAAATGTGTTAGCCTTTCTCACTAAAATACAAGCTCCTTCAGGGCAGTCTTGTTTGCTTGTATTTCTATCCCTATCACTTGGCATATACTTAAATACACTTAAAATGCTTGATTTAGCAATTTACTCTGGTATGGGTTTATGTTCACTTGATTCATGAAGGGCAACTTCAACCATTACCTTTCATCTCTTTGGCTAAGAAATCAAAGCAAAATAAGATTTGATTAGTTCTATCTTCTCTCAATCTCTCATAATCTTTTATCCACCATAGTACTAGCAACCAAGGAATGGCCATACCCTGCAGACCTTACTTCCAGCCCAGACCTTGTTAGATGTCATCCAAAGAAGTGGTTCTCATGGGACCAGTCATGCCCACCAAATGGCAACCAACTACCTCTCACAGGGCAGGCAAGTAAACAAGCCTAGAGAGCTTGGGTCAGGAACTAAAATTAGTAAAAAGTGAATTCTGCAAAATAGGAGGAGTCTAAGATAGCTTAAGTTCTGATCCTGAGGGATCTGCCAGAAAAAGAGGTGTGTTCTCTGCCTCCCTCCAGCTAATTTGCATACATTTAAATAAGAGTGTACTGGAGATACTGCTTCAATCCAAAAGTCATTTGGAATGGTGAAAATTTTTGATAGTCTGACAGATTGCAGAGGAGGTATTTTAGGCAAGGAAGTTTTTCAGAGATTCTCAAAATACATTCCATATACTCTTCCCTTTGACTGTTATCATAATTAGGAAGGCAGAATAATTGATCTATTGAGCAAGAAAGGAAAAGCTGTTATCAGTAACCTTAAGGAAGAAATTAGCTTCTCCCTCCCCACCTGTATGGCTGTCAATAGCTCGTCCATACAAGCTGAGCTAACCCAGGCTTCTGAACTAGTTTTAAACTGGGTCTCATACAGCAGAGGTGACTGTTGTCAGAATGAAGGAAAAGGAAACCAGATTTTTTTTAAAAAAAGTTATTTTTTATCTTTTTTGATGAAAGGCAGCTTGGTGGAATCTGGTCACATGGATTTTTTTTTCTTTATGTTTGTGTTATCCCACTTTATATGAGTCCCTAGAGGTAGTTTGTGAAGTAAGTTGTCTTGAAAATTGTCGCAACCCTATGTCATTGTTTACCATGAGGGATTTGACATGGATGTTGCTATGGCCCAAGATGAGCAATGTCTGCATTCTTAATGATACCTTGTGACTCTTTCCCTGTTCTTTTAGACATACACACATGACATAAGCCATGTAACCCTATCAACCTATGAATAAAAGCCAGGCCCAAAACACTCCTGAGAAGATATTCTGTGGTAGGGCATGGAATCAAATATAGAAGGGTTTACTTCTTAGATTTATGTCCAGTCTACAACCTTTTCTTCAGAGAGGCCATTCTATTACCATTTGCTATACTTCTGGCATGGCTGTCTAATGCTGAATTTCCCAGATGTACCGTTTTAAAATTTTAATTTATGGAATAAAACAAGCATTTCCATAATATAGTAGGACAAAAAGGTGATTACATATGAAATTGCAGTTCTATTATATACAACTTCTATTCCTTTTAAATATATAATAAAGTTATCAAATAAATTTCTTTTTCCTTTTTTTCTTCCCTTCCTTTGAGATGGCAACATTAGACAAAATATGTGTGTATACATATATACACAATACATATATGCATACAGACATAAATACATGTATATATACACATATGTATACACATATGTGTGAATTATTCTATACACATCTCTATTTATCAGTTCTTTCTCTGCATGCAGATAGCATCTTTCGTTTTATATCCTGTATAGTTAATTTGGGTATTCATAATAGTCAAAATGATTTATTCATTCAAAGTCATACTTAAAACAATATTGCTGCTACTAAATACAACGTTCTCTTTGTTTTGCTCATTTTAACCTTCATTATTATAGGTCTTTCTATGTTTTTCTAAGCTTAATGAACTCATCATTTCTTATAACACAGTAATATTCCATCACTATCATATAACACAATTTGTTCAGCCATTCTCCAATTACATTAAATTTAAAAGTTTTTGTACAAATTAAACAAATGTGACCAAGAACAGAAGGAAAGCAGAAAATTGGGTGGGGGGATATTGATAGTTTCTCAGATAAATGTCCAAGATTCCAAACGTCCACTTTTGAGCCCTTTAATTTTTAAATTCTCTCTTCCCTGTCCCTCTCCCCCCACCATCAGTTTACTTGTCTTTTAAATAGAAGTAGACTTCACAAAATAATGATTTTGTGTGAATAACTTTCATTAGCTATACTCCAGGAATATTTGCATTTTAAATGAGAATTAGACAAAATATTTATAGCATCAGCACTTTTCGTGGTAGGAAATAACTAGAAACAAAGTAGAATCCCATCAACTGGAAAAAGGCTAAACAAACTAGAGTAGATGAACATAATGGAATATTACTTTACCATAAGAAATAATGGCTATGAAGAATACAGAAATACATGAGAAGACTTGTATGAACTACTGCAAAGTGAAATAAGTAGAACCAGCAAGAAAATATAAACAAAGATTAGAGAAAAAAGAGAAAAAAAAACTGAGCACTGTGTTATTAATGACCAATCTTGGCCCCTGAAAAAAGACATGAAAAATTTGGCTTCCCAACCTAATTTGCAGGAGTGAAGGCCTATGGGTGTTTGTGCATTCCACACAATGTCACACTTGCTTGTTATATTGATTGGTTTTCATGAACTGCATTTTTCTTCTTTATTGTTTGTTACAAAGTATAACTCTCTGGGAAAGGGGAGGGAAGGGATATGTTTGGAGATGAAATGAATATAAAAACAAAAGATCTCAATATAAAAATTTTAAACAAGAGAATGGGCCAGAGAAAAAGGGGGAAAAAGAATCCTTAATGTTTGAATTTCAGCCATGATGGCCCCTGCATGGGAGAGTGCTTTTATTTTTTGTTTTTGGTAGAGAACCTTTGAGTTATAGCTGACAAATTTATCTTCAAGAGGTCCAGATCTGGCAGGTTTGCACAATATTTGCACCTGTATCTTTTGTGACTAAGCCCACATTTCACAACTTAACACTCTGTAAGAAAATAGATTTCTGGGGCGGCTAGGTGGCACAGAGAATAGAGCACCAGCCCTGGAATCAGAAGGACCTGAGTTCGGAGCCGGCCTCCGACACCTAATCCGCACAAACAAAAAACCTAGCCGTGTAACCGTGGGCAAGTTACTTAACCCCAATCGCCCTAAAGGGGCGGCTAGGTGGCCGCAGTGAGTAAGAGTGCCGGCCTCGGAGTTTGGATGACCCGAGATCAGATCCGGCCTCAGAAAATGAGCACCCACGCATAAATCAAATGACTAGCCGTGTAACCTTGAGCAAGTTACTTAACCCCAATTGCTTTAAAAAAAAAAGAAAAGAAAGAAAATAGATTTCTAAGACTTTGTTGTTGATACTTCAGTGCTAATGTCTTAGGTCATTTTCCTCCATGAATGAGTGGAGGACCACCTCTACAGATAAAAAGAATTAGGAAATTTAAATTTAAACAATTTATAGCATAGGGATGGCTAGGTGGCACAGTGAATAGAGCATTGGCTCTGGAGTCAGGAGGACCTGAGTTCAAATCCAGCCTCAGACACTTAACACAAAACTTGCCATGTGACCTTGGGCAAGTCACTTAACCCCAATTGCCCTACCTTCCCCTCTCCAAAAAGCAAAAAACAAACAAACAATTTATAGCATGCCTAAAAACAAAAGGAAGTTGACTTGGGATCTATTATAAAAAGGGGGAGGTGGAGGGAAGAAGAGAGGAAAGACTCAAGGAAGAGAAAGATGAAAGTCCTGAGATAATTGCTAATGAATACTAGCCTAATGAGTAAGTTCTGAACATCTTTTCTTGTTCTTTCCTGATTTAATAAGTGTTTAGTCTTAGACAAGTATGATTTTATTGATCTGAGGCTATCCTACTGTGTTTCTCCTATACACAAGGAGTATCAGGTCAAAGCTAGTAGCAATATTAATCTGGGGAATCCTTGACTCCTTGAAATTTAGGTCCAGGTAGCCTCTTTATAAGATTGCCCAGTGGTGAGGAGGCAGGTCTAGGAGCTAAATTGCAGACTGAAGTCCAGGGTACCATTTTTACATATCCTACTTACTAATGCTCCCAAAATGTTGAGTGTAACCATCCCCACCATGGTGAATTTATGGGAAGACATGGATAGAAATCACACAAGAAAGGGAGGTACCCGTTGATGGTAGAGAACTTGTGTTGATGTCATTATAGGTCGACTGGAATACAGAAGCCCTTCAATGTTAGTATATACTAGAATGAGTGATCTCTGTGTCTAGCCTACAAAATCAGCATGAGCCTAAAAGGCATGTTAATCTACAGTGGGATATACAAATGGAATTTAATTAACCTTTTTGTCAAAGGCATCTTCATGATACAATGGTGTTCAGTACACTTCTGAGAATTACTCACCTCCCTGGCTCAAAGCTCCCACCCAGAAAATCTGGGAAAGTCACCACCCAATGAGTTGGCAATAATTCTCCTTTCAAGCAAAGTATTTATAAACTTCAAAGAAGGAAAGTTATATTTACAGGTTGGGGAAAGCAATATTTTTAATTTGTTTCATTTTTTCAGTCATGTTCAGCGTTTGGGATTTTCTTGGCAAAGATTGAAGTGGTTTGCTATTTCCTTCTCCAGCTCATTTTACAGATGAGGAAACTGAGGCAAAGAGGGTTAAATGACTTGCCTAGGGTCACACAGCTAGTAAATGTCTAAAGCTGGATTTGAACTCACAAAGATATGTCTTTCTGACGCCAGGCCTACCACTCTATCCATTGCGCCACCTAGCTACCCTATCTCACAGAAAATAGGGATGCCCCTCTAGTGACCTACCCTCTCTTAGAGACCTGCATAGATTTTCTCACTTAGAGTTATGATTAGACAAAGCTCTCAGTAAATGTCCTGAAGTTCCTTGGTGAGTGGCTATTCTTGCAGTTCTGGGTAGCTCCTGGAAGGTGCCCTTGGCATTGAATCTTCCTGAAGGCCCTCTTACACACCCTAGCAGAGGCTATCTATTGTTAGCCCCTGTTAACCTGTTCCTGTTAGTCCATAGACCATGAGATTCAGGGCTAGAAAGGACGGTAGAGGACATCTAGTTCAACTCCTTCATTTCACAGAAAAGGAAACTGAAGTACAGAGAAAATAACTTGTCCAAAGTCATACATTTCCTAAGTGTCAAAGAGAAATAGCAGAGATAATTCTTCTCTGCTGTAGGAGCAGACCAAGAAGAGCACTCCACAGCTTCCCATTCTTCTCAGGACACCAAGTTCTGCCTACCTTCCAGCAAAACCAGATGAGGGTCTATATCCATAGAGGTTTTTTTTTTACTGTATTGCTATTTTTTTAATGTCTCTGTCATTACAGAAGACTGCCCAGGGAACATCACTGTATCATTCCTCTCTGTCTCCAAGTAGGTTCCAATCATCAATCATCGGATGCCTATGCCCTCTCTCCTGCAGGCATACACTTTCCTTTAGTATAGGAGCTTAAAAAGATACCTAGATTTGTGCCTTGGCTGTGAACAACCATCCTTACTGGGGCAACTGGTTGGGAGCATTCAGCCTGTCAAACACTCACCATGGCTGGAGGAGATGGATGGCAGTCAAGAAAGCAACATGGGAGAACAGAAGGTGAAAAGGAGAATGGTCCCCTTCCACAACTGCCACTGTGCCTCCTCTCATTCCCCTGCTTCCAATGGATGCTTCCTTCTCTATGTCTTACACCCACCTATTCTCGTACAGCCTCTGGCATACACTGCTTCTGCTGTTTACACAATTTCTTTCATGCTCATATATAACCATGCACAGTTGTTCCCTTTCTCTCCTTCAGTCTCTCCCTCTGTCTTTTTGGCCTCATCTCTATTTCAATGTCTCCTGGTCTTTCTATACATACACATATACCCTCAGACTCTCAGGATTTGACTGTGACCCTAATATTCCTACTTCCAGCTCTGTCCTTGCAGAGGCCATCAAGAGAGACAACCCTTGTGAAGAAAAGAAGTCATCCCTAACACTGGCTAAATGCCACTAGCAGGGTAGGCAAGCCAGCCTAGCTGAAATAACAAGGCATTCTGAGGAATAGCCATGCCAGAACACAGAAAACACCTGAACCAGCCCCCCAGAGCCCAAGCCGCTTCACCTCCTCCGTCCACATACACAAATACAACCATAGCTCTTCTTTCCAGTGTAGTGCTTACAGCCACCATTGAGCAGAGACAAAACTCACATGGAGATTCAGCCTAGGAACTAACTCTGCAGGTTCCCCACCTTATTAGGAGCCACAGCTATTGAAGACCAGGAGAAGAAAATTCTTAAGACCAAAGTCCTGGGAATTAATGGTTCAATATCAGAAAGTGCCAAGGCTTTATTAATGGAAAAGATACTAAAAAAGATCCATTAACTCTCTGCTAAGGGCTATTGAATCTTTCTCCCTTACAACTCAAACCTCCTATGTGTGTTGTCTCTCCTTCCTGGCCTCCCATTATAATGTGAGCTCTTGAAAACAAAGACTACCTTCTCTCTATATCCCCAGGGCTTAGTACATACTAAGCATTTAATAAATGCTTTTTCATCTATCCATTCAGGAACATTTTTAGCAGTGATTCTATCAGTGGCCATCATAGAATTAAATCAAGAGGGGCTCTCAATTCAGGCTAGCTGGGCAGGATTTGTGCTGCCAAGATAATACCCACAAGCCTTAGGTGAATCAACAAGGGTCTGAGGATTCCAACTTCCTTTGATGGGAAGCACCCACCCCAAGGGGCGGGGCAGCCTAATGAGCAGATGTGAAGCAGACCCAGAGTCCACAGCTCCAAGCCTAAGAAGTCAGGCAGCAAGCCAAAAGGTGGGTTGAGGAGGCCAGAGCCTAAACAAGTCTCAACTCAGTCTCATGAAGCAGCTTTCATTTGGTCTGGATGAGAGAAGCTGAGAAAGTGTCTGTTTTGAGTTTTTGATCTCCTTAAACCAGTTTTAGTCATAATGGTGGGGCCTTGTATGCATAGCTGACTATGAAATGACATGTCAGAGTTCTGCTTGTCCATGACATTCCCTTCCTCAAGAATCTTCAGTGGCTCCCTATTGTCTTAAGATAAACAAGAAACTTTTCTTGTCATTTAAAGCTCTTTCCAGTTTGAGCCTAGTCTATCTTTCCAGACTTATTGCCTCATTACTCTCCTTTATCCATTTCCCATTCCCCCAAAATGATTTAGTTGTTATTCCCAAAATCCACATGCAATTTCTTGCTTTCTGGCCTTTGCAGGCAGTCATATATCCCTGGAATGTACTACCTCCTCTTCTGTACCCCTCAGAATCCTCAGCTGCCTTTAAGGTTCAACTCAGGCACAACCTTCTAGGAAGGCCTTTCCAGATCTCCTCAACTATTGATTAGTGCCAGGTTCTGTGTTAAGTACTTTATAAATATTATCTGATTTTATCCTTACAGCAATCCTGAGAGGTAGATGCAATACCTTTCCCCCCTTGGGATCTTAGGAAGTAACTCTGAGGAGTTGGGGGGGTGATTCTATAATACCATCAATTCGAGCCCCCACCAGTGTGTCTCCCTCCAAGATTATCAGTTGAAATAATTTAGATAGTCATCCTTAATTAATTTTAGACTGGTGGTATTTATAAAGTGATATGGTCCAAACAGTTGGTATGAAGTATATGCCTCCCCCCACAAAAAAAGGTCTATAACATGCTCTTTCACAAATTCCTTTTTCCAAGGGAAAGTGGGTTAATTTTAAATAGCACATATGACAAAGGATAACTCAAAGCTCCTGTTTGTTAGAAGTCCTGTACTTCCATTCATGGAGTACTCAAGAAGTTCACCTTAAGGATGTCTATCAAATGGGGAATGGCTGAACAAGTTGTGGTATATAAATATAACCAAATACTATTGTTCCATAAGAAATGGTGACCAAGTAGATTTCAGAAAAACCTAGAAAGATTGGCTTGAAGTGTTGCTAAGTGAAGTGAGCAGAACCAGGAGAACATTGTACACAGTAACAGCAACCTTGTAAGATGACGTAAATCTTCTGAGCAATACATGGATCTAAGACAATTCCAAAAGACTCATAATGGAATGCTATCCACATCCAGAGAAAGAACTATGGTATCTGAATAGAGATTGAAACATTATTTTCTCTCTGTTTTTTCTCTTTCTCATGGTTTTTCTCTTTCTGTTCAGTTTCTTCTTTCACAATATGACTAATGTGGAAATATGTTTAATATGATTGTACATATATGGCCTATATCAGAGGGGGCAAGGGAGGAATTTAGAACTCAGAATCTTATAAAAGTGAGTATTGAAAACTAAAAATAAATGGGTTTTTTTTTAAAGTTCTTCTTAAGCACAATGGATCTGTGTTCTAGCTATCCTTAGTTACCAACATGGACACGGACACTAGCCTCTACTATTCTAGTAGAAGGATGCTAGGACCCTGATGAAAAGATGGGAAGTAAAAATCCTTCATATCCTTTGGAATTTACCTGATCATCTTCCAGACAAAGGCCCAGGGGCTGGGGGTGGGTTGGGAAAACAGATTTGAGATTTCCTGTCTACTGTTATTTCATTTTATCAAATAAGTTTCAAATTCTTTTCACATTAGTATAGAACCTGTGATTGATCAATTGAGGCCCATTCTCACAGGGTTAAGTTATCGTGGTTAAAATGGGAATAAGTGTGGAGGGGTTATGACTCTACTGTTGTTATTCCAGGCTAAGAAGTGTGAAGTTTACTTGGTAGACAACAGAAAAACACTGAAGATTTTGAGCAGAGAAGATAAAATCAAGTTGGGGCACAAAGGATTTAGATTAGCGTTACATTGGGTGTGAGCCATAAGAAGGATGGAATGGAGAGCCTGGGCCAGGGCTGGAGGTATAGACATCTGTTAGAAGGTTAGCTCAGATAGTCAAAAGTGACTGTCCAAGGTTGGTGACTGAGAATAGAGAAGAGAATCTGCATGTCAGCTGTTCATTAGTGGAAAGAGAGATAAGAAGGAAAAGACAAAGACAACTCGGAAGTTAAAAACGGGAGAGGCAGTGTCCACAGAAAGAGAAATTACAAAGATGAACAGGTTTGGGTGGAGCTTCCAAATTTCTGGTCTCTTTCTTTCCTTTGTAGCACTGCCTCCTCCTCCAAAGTGCCCAATACTATCATTATAATGCTTTATAGAACTTTAGTGCTGTAAGAAATCTACCCAGCTTTCCTACATTCCTCTTAAATATGAGGAAACTGAGGCCCAAAGATTAACTCAACATAACACAACTAGTTGGTGGCAAATTAGGAATCCAAACTGACCTCTCTAATAGTAGTGATGGCGCTTTAAGGCAGTACTTCTTAACTTGTGGGTCACCACCCTATAGAGGGTCAAGTAACTGAAGTGGTGGTCAAAAAAAATAATTGGCAACAGTAAAAGGTTTCTGAACATGCAATTACCAAAAATTAATTCAAAATCAAAAGTGTAATGAATCTGGGGTATTTCTGGCAGCTCTTGCCCATGTTGCATCACATGACTTCACTGAAGCCTTGGTTCTGAACACAGCATTGATGATGATAAAATTAAAATATCATTCCACTCTGAAACATTGAAGATGTTCTATGTCCTGCAGTATTGATATTCTGCCAAGATTTAATTCTTTATGTAAAAATAAAAAAACACATTTCTCTCATTAGTAAGCAAATTTGCTTTCATCTTTAATAAATGGTAAATTATATATATATATATATATATATATCAAAGAATTGTTTTAAAATAATTTCTCTATGCTTTATCATCAGTAAATATTTGATGTATATGCTTGTTTCATATACCTATATACCTAAGGTTGTATAAAAATTTCTCGGGTGAAAAGGGGTCACAAGTGGAAAAAGTTTAAGAAGCCCTGCTTTAAGGTTTGCAAAGTATTTTATAGAAATCTTGGCATTTCATTTTCACATCCAGCATGGGAGGTAGGTACTTTTATTATTCCCATTTTTTATAGATGTAAAGCTGTATAGATAAGTAAACTGAGGTATATAGAAATTAATTCACTTAATCAAGGTGGCATAGCTAGTGTCTAAGGTTGGATTTGAACTCAGGTCTTCTTGATTCCAGGTCTAGCACTCTATCCACTGGGCCACCTAGCTGCATTTGCTAAACAATTTCTGATAGCAGCAGGTGTGACCTTGCACAGGGGCATTTTACATTTTAACAGGCATTAAAGCCTTAAACCTTTAGTCAGAGCTGGAAGGGTCCTTAAAGATCAGTCTGACCTTCTCATTTTATGATGGGAAAACTGAGGCTCAGAGAAATAAAGTCACTTGTTCAAGGTCACACAGGTAATTAATGGCAGAGCCAGGAGGAACTCTTGGAATTATTGGCTCCAAGTCCAATGAGCTTTCCCTGAAACCATTTGTCCTCATTTTAACTGGCACCATTTCCCATCTTGTCATTCCCATCGCTGCTGCATCTTTACCCTCTAACCTTCCTTAAAGAGCTTCCAAATATGTCAAACTGGCAAAAAGGTTGATTTAAAATATATATATTACAAATAATAAGTACTAACCAATTTTTTAAAGACACAGAATAAAGGACAAAATCTTAGCGACAATCTCTAGCTTCTAAGTCTAAACCAAATGAACTGACAAAAAGCAAACAAAGAAAATGCTTTTTGTTCTAGCCTTGCCTGAGTTTCTTCAGCTTTGCTCTTCTCTTTATTCCATTCTTCTTACTTGTCCTCCTTTTGTCTCTTTGTTCAGTCGTAGTTAGTATTTGTATATTTCTGGTTCTGTTGACTTCATTTTGAATTGTCTCTTATCTTTCCATTCTTCCATATAGGAAGTACATTTGTGCATTGGCAATGCAACATTCAAGGGTTTTATAGCTGGAAGACATACATAATACATGCAGGAGCATGGGTCAGAAATTGTGTACCTTTTTCCCACAATTTCATTTGCATTAGAGAAAGGAGCAAAGAGGAAATTGTAGCCCCAGTCTCCATACAAGTCCTGTGGGGGGTTTTTGTGGAGTCCCCAAAATGGGTTTGGGCACATAGGACCCCCCCTAAATGACTAGTTACAATACAATGAATTTTCTGTCTTTATATCAGGTGTTAGGGACTTGTGGGCTTTAAATCAGTGTCAGACACAGGTAGTCAAAAGTAGATACTTAATCTTAGTTTGTGGTATTCTGGCTAGTTTTTGTTAGTTATTAGATATGATGTTTCAGCATTGACCATGAACCAAAAAGCTACTAATGTCTTCTTGTCATGAAGAGGCTTTCTTATTATCATACATTTAGGAGATGATAGAAGAGGGTTGTCTTGACCTATTTTTACCCGAAAATTTTTCACTCAATTTCACGTATATAAAATAGGTATACAAATCAACATTTACCAAGAATAAATTGTAAATAGATTTATCTTAAAACAATTCTTTTGCATACATAGAGTTTTACCATTTATTAAAGATGAAAGCAAATTTGCCTATTAATGAGATGAATGTCCTTTATTTTTACATAAAGAATTAAATTTTGGTGAGTGATTTGATGCCCCAGCACAGAGCATCTTCAATGTTTTTCAGAATTGATGGATATTTTGGTCTTATAATCATCAATGCTGTGTTGAGAAACAAGATTGCAGTGAAGTCCTGTGATGCAACACAGGCAAATGCTACCAGAAATACCCTGGATTCATTACATGTTTGATTTTGAATTAATTTTTGGTCATTGCATGTTCAGAAACCTTTTACTGTTGCCAAATTTCTTGTAACCCTCACATTCAGTTACACAACCCCATATGGCAGATGTCCCTCAAAAGCTGAATCCCAAAGTAATAGAGAGTGGCTTAGCAACTGTGTGACCAGAAGAAACAAAGTGGAGAGTGGGGAACTGATGTCCACCACAAAACCAACAAGGCCAAGGGCAAAAACTTGCCCAGGAGATGATAACCCAAGCAGAGAACAAAAATGTTCATCATTCATCAGAGATCAGCATAAGGATATCACCAGAGAACAGATATCACTGGCCCTGTAATGATGGAGGTCTGGGTTGCTTTGATCATGTCTATCCCCTAGATATGTTACTAATATGTTTGCCCTCCCTGGTCACATATGTTTTCTGCATGTTTGCCTTTTCCCACAAGTGTGCTAGCTTGTGTCAGAGTTTAGTTTTCTTTTGTATGGAGAATTTAACTGTCACCTTATATGCTATGCTATTTGATTAAATGTCTTTTGCTTGGAACTAATGTGTCCTATGACTAACTTGTAAAAGTAAACATCGGTGGGTGGGTCCTCATGAGTTATGGTTTTGAGGAATAGCTGGGATAACTTTTCTGACTGCCCATGTTTGATGGGGGGAGGAGTCTCTGATGCTCAATTTGTATTTTTCATTTGTATTAGTGTTCATATTTATGATGTTATTGACATGGAGAACCCTTCCTGACAATGCAGATTTGTAGATCCAGAAACTTGCCTTTAACTTACAGTCTTAGAAAATGTCCTTGGGTACCAAGAAATGGCTTAAGTTGGTCACACACCATGATTTGAAGCAAAGTCTTCCTGAACTTTAAGACTAACCCTTTCTAAAACACCAGGTTGCCTCTCTGGTATGTATTTATAATTTTTTTTTTTTGCCTTTTGGAGGGCAATTGGGGTTAAGTAACTTGCCCAAGGTCACACGGCTAGGTTTTTGATTTGTGTGTGCGTTAAGTGTCTAAGGTTGGATCCGAACTCAGGTCCTTCTGACTCCAGGGCCAACGCTTTACTCACTGCGCCACCTAGCCGCCCCGTATTTATAATTTTTAATGGCACTATGATATTTTACTTTATCAATATATTATAATTTATTCACCAGTTTTTCAAAAGTTGAACATGTAGAGATTCCCCCCCCCCCAGTTTTTTGCTATTACAAATAGAAAAGCTATGAATATTTTGATATAGATAGCCCTTTTCTCTTATGTTAATGATATTTTGGGGACAAAGTTCTATCAACAATTATATTAGCAACTCATGGTGCATTGCCCTACTGCTCTTCAAAATATTTGTACTAGTCTTCATTTCCAGCAATAATATTATAGGGTTCCTGTTTTTACATGAATCTATACTGCATCTTTATCACTTTGGGTAAGCTATTCTTTGCTATATTGCCCTCCAATTTGTATAAAGTGGTATTCTAAGTTTGCATTTAGTTGCATGTATCTGATTGCTAGTGAATGTGAGGAACCTTTCTTGTGGTTATTAATGGCTTATATTTCTGCCTTGATAAATTATTCATTCATGGCTTTTTAACCATTGTTCCATTGGTTATGCATATTATTAATCTTATAGCTACAATCATTTCTTACAAATGCTAGATTTCAGGCCTGTACTAGGGTGGTGACAATCAAAATAGTGAGGAGGAGGTAGTTGTGGCAGGTATTAAAGGAGGTAGAATTGACAGGATTTAATAACTGATTAAATGGGAGAGTTAAGGGAGAGAGATGGTGCCAAGGCTTGGAATGGGTGAGAATCAACAGAGTAAAGTATGGGTGGAGCAGGTTTGGGGAAAAGAAAGTTTGGGTTTTTAATGTGTTGAGTTTGAGGTTCCAGAAATGTTTTGTAGGCAACTGGATGACCAAGATTCAAGAGAAAGATCAGGGCTAGAGATGTAGACACACTAATCACTTACAATGAGGATATAGATGAAACAGGAATTGAATGAGATTGCCAATGGATAGATTGGGGAGAGAGGGAGAGAGGGAAAGATGAAGAGAGGGAGAAAGGGAGAGAGAGAGAGAGAGAGAGAGAGAGAGAGAGAGAGAGAGAGAGAGAGAGGAGAGGAGAGAGAGAGAGAGAGAGAGAGAGAGAGAGAGAGAGAGAGAGAGAGAGAGATAATGAACCAATAACTGAGTCTTGGGGAAGAGCCCCCTAAGAAGATAAGTAAGAGAATAAGGAATCAAGAAAGGAGATAGTTCCCCAATTGATAATGGTCAAAGGATATGAACAGACAGTTTTCAGAGAAAAAAATTAAAGATATCTATAAGCATATGAAGAAATGGTCTAAATCACTATTGATTAGAGAAATGCAAATCGAAACAACTCTGAGATACCACATCTCTCCAGTCAGATTGGCTAAGATGACAAAACAAGAAAATTACAAATGCTGGAGAGGTTGTGGGCAAATTGGAATACTAATGCATTGCTGGTGGAGTTGTGAACTTATCCAACCATTCTGGAGAGCAATCTGGAATTATGCCCAAAGGGCTATAAATAATTTCATACCTTTTGACCCAGCAATACCACTTCTAGGGTTATATCCCAAAGAGATCATAGAAGAGGGAGGAAGACCCAAATGTACAAAAATATTTATAGCAGCTCTTTTCATGGTTGCAAAGAATTGGAAATTAAAGGGATGCCCATCAATTGGGGAATGGCTAAACAAGCTGTGGTATATGAATGTAATGGAATATTATTGTGCTATAAGAAATGAGGAGGAGACAGATTTCATATTTACCTGGAGAGGCTTATATAAACTGATGAGCGAGAAGAGTAGAATCAGAAGAAATTTGCATACAATCACAGACACTTCATACATGTGACGACCAACTATGACAGCCTGGACTCTTTTCAGCAATGCAGTGATATAAGTCAATCCTGAAAGACTCATGAAAGAGAGAAATGTGACATCCAGAGATATAACTAGAAAGAGCTGAGCTTGAATCCTGATGGAAGCAAACTAATTGATCTTTTTCTTTTCATTGTTTGGTTTTATTTCTTTGTTACCATTTTTCATCCCACCTAGTACAATATGCCTTTGTAATTGGACTAATGTCTAATCTGAATGTATTTGCAGATCCTATACTGGGCCATATGCTGTCGTGGGGGGTGGGGGGAGGGAGGGAAAGGAAATTTGAAAATCAAGGAACTATGGAATTGAATCTTGTTAACTAAAACTAAACTAATAAATTAATTTTTAAAAAAAGGAGATAGAAAGGCTATAGAACAGAGAGACAGAAAGAGAATTAGTTAAGTATTTTGGAAAACAAGGGAAGAAAGTATCTGGAAAGAGATATAAAGTACAGATGCCTTTTTCAGGTTTGTCCATCTGCTGTTTCCATATTAATCCACAAACTACTAATCATATCATTATCTTTATCTACTCTAAATTCTAAGTATGGGCCATCTCCAGTCATCCTGATCTATATCTTACCACTGGTCCCAGATGGCTCTGGAGCAGAAAGTGATGTCCCGTGACCTTTCACATTCCTTCCTCACTTAAATACAATTCACTTGCAAGTCATGACATCATCTCCCTATTGTCATGGTCCTCTTTGAGAATGAAGGACAAACAACATCAACAAGTTCTAAGTGTTTGGAAGGAAATAGGAAAGCACATGGACTGAATTCACTACAGTCAATCCATAAACAAGCATTTATTCAATGTTTACTATGTTCTAGGTACTGTACTAAGCATGGGAGATACAAAGAAAAAAATAAAAACTGTCCCTGTGCTCAAGGAGTTCACATTCCATTTTAACTCAATTTTTAATGATTTTTATTTTTCAATCAACAAACATTTCTTCTTAATCTATGCCAGTATTCTTCCCCTCCCTTCTCCCACACTGAGCAAATTAAATTAAAACAAACTGAAAAATAAAGCCTTCTACATATTTGTTGTTCAGTTGGAGTTGTATCCAACTCTTGGTGACCCCATTTGGGGTTTTCTTAGCAAAAATATTGGAGAGGTTTTGCCATTTCTTTCTCCAGCTCGTTTTACAGTTGAGGAAACTGAGGTAAACAAAGTGAGTCAGCTAGCAAGTGTCTGAGGCTGATTTGAACTCAGGAAAATGAGTCTTCCTAATTCCAAGGCCAGCACTCTAGTCACTGCACTGCCTTGTTGTTCCTCAACACATAGCTAGATATGTAAATCATATATGAAATTTCCATTGATATATAGATCTACCTTAACACATAGTAAATGTGTCAATAATGGATAAAGAGCTAGAATTGGATTTGAGTTCAAATCCAACCTCAGACATGTAATAGATGTGTGACCCTGGGCAAGTCACTTGACCTCTGCCTGCCTTAGTTTCCTCAAGTATAAAATGGGGATAATGATAGCACCTGCCTCCCAGAGTTGTAGTGAGGATGAAATGCTTGTAAAGTATTGTACAAACCTTAAAGCTTTATGTAAATGCTAGCTATTAATATTATAGCTGTATATGTTGTACAGCTGTCCAACATATTCCCACTTCAGTGATGTTCAATAATTTACATTGCCTTCTGCATTTTCAGTCCATCAACTTTCCATTAAGTATCATTTAATTATTTTGGACTTACAGCTTATCATTGAGTGGATAGGTTCTCAAGTTTTTCAAAGCTGTTTTTCTCTATCATGTTGTTATCGTCTGCATTGTTCTCTGATTCTCCTCACATAAAGATCGTCCCAAGTTCCTCTGAAACTGTAAATTTCATCATTTCTTACGACATAATAATATTCTATTATATTTATATCCCACCATTTTGTTCAGCCATTTCCCAATAGAAAGCCAGTCCCTTAGTTTCCAATTTGAAGCCAGCATTAAAAGAGGCACTATAAATAAGTTTGTACATACAGATCCATTGAGTTAAAGGGTATACACAATTTGGTCATTTCCTTCATATAATTCCAAATAACTTTCAGGATGACTGAACCAATTCACAGCAAGGAGCTTCCATTCCAACTCAAGGAGCAAAGGTATATACAAGATTGGTAAGATAGAAGAAATATAAGCTTGGAAGAAAGGCAGCTGGCAAAGACTTCCCAGAGAAAGGGGTACTTGAGTTGAGTCTTAAATGAAGACAGGGATGGATTGAAATAACCTCAAATAGGGGAGGTTAAGAG
The DNA here is from genome assembly GCA_011680675.1 of Gymnobelideus leadbeateri. Lineage (NCBI taxonomy): Eukaryota > Metazoa > Chordata > Mammalia > Diprotodontia > Petauridae > Gymnobelideus > Gymnobelideus leadbeateri. Next base: position 115,213 of record WOXC01009018.1, on the reverse strand, counting down.
GGAGAGTATCCCAGGAATGGGACACAGCCAGTGCAAAATCAGGGAGATGGGACATGGAGAGGCATGTGTAATGAAAGCCTTCATCATATTCTATTGGGTCCTCATTGCTACATGGCAGTCCTTTTATTCATATTGATTATCATATTCCTTACAGAAATTGCCACAAACCTTTGATCCTCCAACCCCACATCCTACTCCATTCCTTCAGGAAAGAAAGAAACTGAGAAGATTGAGACCATTTGATGGAAGTTCTCTACTGCTTCCTCCCCCGCCCCAACCTCAGAATTCCTTCATATTCTTCTACCTTCTTCTTCTTCCTAATACTAAAAGGATGAAGAAGGCTTCCTTCTTGCCAAAGTTAACCCTTTCCTCCATGTGTTACTTTGATTTCAGCCTCTCTTATCTCCTCCACTATTTTTTCCCCCTCCTCTCTTAATCTTTAATCTTCTTCTGTGTATTTGGTGAAGTAGATCACTGGGCTTCAGATCAGGAAGACTTGTCTTATGAGTTCAAATTCAGCCTCAGACACAAGCTGTGTGACCCTGGACAAGTCACTTAACCCTGTTTGCCTCAATTTCCTCATCTGTAAAATGAATTGGAGAAGAAAATGGCAAACCACTCTAGTATCTTTCCCAAGAAAGCCCCTAAATGGAGTCACAATGAGTCAGACATGTCTGAAATGACTGGACAATGGCAAATATATTCTTTCCTTTGGTTCTTTCCAGAGGCCTCTCCTATCAAAAAAAAAAAAAATCCTGTTCCTGCAGTGGCTACGTGGCACAGTGAATATAGTACTGGCCCTGGAGTCAGGAGGACCTGAGTTCAAATCATGCCTCAGACACTTAACACTAGCTGTGTGACCTTGGGCAAGTCACTTAACCCCAATTGTCCTACCTTCCTGCCTTTCCTCCTCCAAAAAGAAAAAAAAAATCCTGTTCCCCTCTTACAGTCCCTCCTTCTCCCCTCCCCCCTCCCCCCCACCCTATCCCACCTCCAATAAAGATAAAAAATGCCTTGGAGCAGATCACAGGAGTGGAAGGATAAAACCAATCTCAAGTACCTCTGTAAAATGTAATTGGATGAGATGATTTCCAAGGAAGTGGCAGTTTATACTAAGGAATATGTCAAACTTCCACCCTGGGTCTGTAAAGGAAAGAAATAGTATCCTCTAAGGAAGATGGTTGTGAGGCATATGGTACCCTCAAGGGCAAGTCAGATATCACATTTGAGAAATGGAAGTCTAAGGACTGTTAGTGGGAAAAGTCAGAAGATGTAAGGGAATTTGTTGTAAATTGAGTGGGTATTGCAAGTGCATAGTCAAATGAGGTCAGAGTTGGCCTTGGGAGGAGTAGAGTGAATAGGGAGGGATCCAGGTTCCTAGGGTATTTCTAGGATTACACAGCTTCCTTCAAAGGTGGTGAGACTATAGAATTCTGTTATTTGGAAGGGTAGGGGTAGAGAAAGATTTCACCCTGGTCGCGTTCAGCACTCCTTCTCTGTTATCTGGAATTTAGTGGATAGCACACAAAATGCCTAATTTATCTTTTTAACACAAATACCATAAAGTCCTGTTTTCTCTCTCCTACCCCACTGTCCTTCACTCCAACACCCTGTGTAGTGGAGAGGGGAGTAGCTTTGCAGTCAAAGGTTTTAGATTTGAAATTTTAGATTGCCTGGCTTCCTTCAAGACTCAGCTAAAATCCTACCTATCTGTCCTTACATGGGTAAGGCTCCCTTCCAGCATCTTCCTTCTGAGATTAATGCCAATGCCTTATCTCTTATATATACTTTTTTTTTGCACATTGGTTCCCCAATTATATATGAATTCTTTTGAGAGTTTTTTGTTGTTGAGTTGTGTCTGACTCTTAATGACCCCATGGACCATATAATGTCAATACTGTTCATGGGGCTTTCTTGACAAAGATACTGAAGTGGTTTATCATTTCTTTCTCCAACAAATTAAGAAAACAGAGGTTAAATGACTTGCCTGGAGACACAAAGATAGAAATTATCTAGGCTGAATTTGAACTCAGATCTTCCTGCCTCCAAGCCCAGCTCTCTATCTACTGAGCAACTTAGCTGTCCTTCAGGGTGGACTCTAAATATTTACCTTTCTTTGTATCCTGAGCGCTTAGTACAGTGCCAGTCCCATAGTAAGCCTTAATGCTTGGTGACTGAGTGAATTTGATTAAATCACCTCAATTCTCTATGCATGTTTCCTCATCTGTAACATGTAGTTGGGTGAGACGGTATTCCAGGTTTCTTCTAGCTCATCGTCCTATAAACTTGAAACCTTATAATAATTGTAAATGCTTCTAATAATAGTAGTAATAGCTAACATTGTAGCGCTTACTAACTGTCAAGTCCCCTATGCTAAGTGCTTTAGAAATATTTTCTCATTTTATCGGTGAAACAATCCTATCCAGACCTGACACTCTATCTAATGCACCACTCAGCTGCCCCCGGATCTAGGTTAGAATAAGGAAAATTACATGTAGCAAAAACATAAAAATTGTGTATAAAGTGCTAGGAAATAGATTTTGATTTCCGCTCCTAAAGAACTCTCCTGTGAATGAAGTTATGGGCCATAGAACATCTGTTTTGGTTACTCAAGGATTCCTTTGTGCAGTTCTGATTTTTTTTTAAACTTCTTACACTTTGGTAATACTTTTGGGGTTAAGGTAATTTCCTTGAGGGCAGGAACTGTTTTGATTTTTTAATCTTTGTAGCTCTATACACTTGGAAGACTGAGCATGATGCCGTACTGGAGTCGATCTGATCCAACCTAATCCAACAGGCATTCATTCATTAAGTCTCTGCTAGGTGCGAGACACTCTGCAGTTCTGGAGGCAAAACAATCTGTTGCAGGTCCTCAAGGTGCTTACTTTCCATACGTCGGATACAACGTGGGCAGAGAGTGCAGAGGTGGTAGAGGGTTAGTGGCACCGGGCTGGCGGTTTTCCAGGTATGCTAGCTTGCTGGGAGTGGGTGTCGGGTAAGGCAAGGGGCTCCCAGTGTGCGGGGGATGTGCCTGAGTGGCGTGCGTGGGGAAGCCCGGGACTCCGCCCCAGTGCCTGCAGGTGGGCAGGGCAGGGCAGGGCTGCGCTGCGCTCATCAGAGCTGAGTTGAGCTGAGCAGCGCTGGCTGCGCTCCCGGCGGCTTCTTGGCTTCTGGCCGCGCCGGGCTCGGGCTCTGGATCTCGCTCGCTCACTCTCTCGGCGGCGGGGCAGGGCTCTGGGCTGCGGGGCAGGGCTCTGGGCTGCGGGGCGGTGCCGGGACAGGAAGCGGAAAGCAGCAGCGGAGCAGCGGCGGCGGCGGCGCTGCGCGGAGCCTCTGCACGGAGCCCAGCGCAGGCCGCAGAGCCGGGGGGCTGCTGGGCGCCGAGACCCCGTGCCGGGGTCGTCCGCACCCGCTGGGATCCAGGTGAGCCCCGGGGAAGGCCGAGAGGGACTGGGCCGGGGAACTGAACCTCGAGCAGAGCCTGGGAACGGACCTCCCGGGGGAGACGCCCCCCACCCGGGGACCCCGCATCTCCCCGCAGCGCCGCTCCATCCCCAGGACTGCGCTCCCGCCCTCTACCCGGACTCGGGCCCCGATTCCCTCCTATCCCAGCCAGGGACCCCTCCCGTCTCTGCTGGCTAGGGGACCCCGCCCCATTTCTCTCTTCTCCCGACCCTGGGAACCCCGCTTCACTCCACTCCCCCAACAGATGTGCCCTCCTTTCCCGCCGCACCCTTCTCCCTGACTCCGCAACCTCACTGTACGTGGTGCCAAGATGCCCTTCCCAGCCCCAGTTCGCCCCTCTTCATCCTCCCTTCCCACGTCCCTTATCTTGCGGGGGGGGAGAGGGGGAGGGGGAGGTGGTTAAGAAAGGTCTACTCTGGAGCGCAATTTTCGGGACTCCCGGAGCTTGGCGAAACAAGAGCCTGCTTCACGTCCTTGGCCGCATCCCAAGCGGTTTATCCGCTGCCGCGGGTCCCAGGGAGGCCCTGGGTGGCCGGCCAAAGGACCTCCAAGAAGAGGTGGACAAAGATCCCCATAGCTTTCCCAGCTAGGCGATAAGCCTGGATGAGAGCATCAGCCGGTGACCCCGGAGCTGCCTAGTCTGAGACTGGAGAGGGATTGCCTATTTTCACACCTCCCTTATATAACTGAACCAGCCCTGAAGGCCCAGCCGGCGGAGCCCCGCTGCGCTTCAGGGAGCAACAGGCAGGTAGGAGTTTACTTTCAAAAAACGCCGGGGTGGAGCAGAAATAGGCTGGCGCAGCGCTGAAACCCCTCTTAGGAAAACTCCTGATACACGCTGGGGCAGAGTCAACCGCAGGACAGGACCTCATTTCCTCCCGGAGCCTTTGAACTGCTACAAGAAAGAGGCTAGTAAAAGAAGTGTAAAGAAAGCATTATAAAATTTTAAACGCGTTGGTTCGGGGAGACTAGAGCTCCTTAGGAGATAGGGCCTGGCTGTGCTGGAATCCTACCCTGCTCCCTTCCCCGCCTCACATACCTTCCCCCACACCCCATGACTGAGTGGGGTGTGTGTGTGTGTGTGTGTGTGTGTGTGTGTGTGTGTGTGTGTGTGTTTTCGTTCCTCGTGGGCAGTTTTTTTTTCAAGTTTTACCCCTACTCTCCCTAACATTTAGCACGATGACTTGCACGTAGTAGGAGCTTACATGCTTGTTGAATCGAATGAATTCATTGCTTGCATTACATATCTGCCTCGAAGGCCGAATCCTTACTTAATGAGAGTGTTAGGTGGTACGTTTAGCCGCTAGTTAGAAGGTGTTAGCATGCATATTATGGCGTTTTTTGCAACTTCATGAGAAGGGCACTGGGAAATGCCTGTATATTTTTATCTACTCTTTTGAAAAGCAAGTAAGCTGTAAAGAATCTGGTGTTTTCACTGACATGTTTTTAAATTTTGCAGGAGCTGCTGAAAAATATTATAACTTGTGTCACTAATCAACAATGCTAATTAGCATTCTCTTTCCAAAGGGTGGGTTGTTTGATTACACGTCTCCTAAGAGTCTTTAAGTGAGATGGCAGAAACTGTCTGAATCTAGGGAGGCATAATTAGCCATTTTATGTAACCACTAATTAGAGTTTTTAGGGTTGAATTAAGTCAGTGTGATATAGTTGGGGCTTTGATTTGTGGGAGGAAGCTTGTTTTACAGTTCAAAGAAACAACACACTCTAATCCGTGTCTATAGCCTTCCCAGATTTGGGGTGCTCCTCCATGTAATTAGAATATGATTTAGTTGGTGTTTCCCCCATGATCATGGGGGACCAATGTGTTGATTCTTAATTTAAAAGTAAAATGTGGTACGAGTTTTTCCAGTGCCACATTTGGAGACATCATTTGGCAGCCCAATATACTCTTAGCCCTACATGGATTTGGACTTCTGTGGAAGCGTAAGGATAGTAGCAGTATGATAAATTTAAATTCCAGATCCCTACAAAAAACAAATTAAAAGTAGCTTTGTCCATTGCAAAATAAAAATCTCTTTAGAGCAGTGCCCTGGCTCCTGTTGCCCCTGGCCCCCCAGTGCATTTTATAATTGAGGCACTCCTGGGCCACATTTTTACCTGTGAGCAGGAGATGAAATTGAAGAATGTATAGATGATGATTTTGAAGAATTTATGACTTGGCTATCCACCTGTTAGTCAAGAGGCTTCTCCTGGAAGTGCTATATTGCTGTAGAATTTCTAATGAAACTAATTGAATTAGGCCAGTGAGAGTGCCATTTCCGGGATGGTTGCATTTAGGGTGAGGGGGAAGGGGCCCGGCTAGCTGCCCCTAGGGGCAGCTTTGACTTTCTTGGGAGGGACTCTCCATCAGATATCTCCTCTTCACTATCCTGAATGTGTTACTAAGGGTACACGTATGTTTCTCTGCTGTCGGTTTCAATTCTTGTCATCATTATCAACTCTTACTATGCTGAACCTTCGCTGTGTCAGATACCCCTAGGGAGTTTGCTACAAAAGAAATGGGAGGCATGGAAAAAGAGGGGGAAGGGAAATAGGAGGCATGGAAGAAGGGGAGGGGGAGAGAGAGAGAGAACACACCTGAATAAAAATCATACTAGAGATAAAAATAATATGCTACTCCAAACACAAAAACAGATTCCTAACCACTTACAGATGTTCAAACACATGGTCACCAATGATAAAGGGGTTGCAAAAGGGATTAGAATGAATGGACCCTAGAGAGATTTCATCTGATGAAGGAGCTGAAATCTATATTTCAGTAGAGGTGGAAGAAGCCTGCCATTTCCTTTACATGTGACCAAGGCAGAAAAGCATTCATTTAAGAGTGGTTACAGAGAAGGGGCTTGAGTTCTTGAATATACAATCAGCATTGTCACCAAGGGAAGAGCTTTGAGCTGATAGTTAAGCCTGGGATTTGAATCTAGGTTCTCTTGGTAAATAAGTAGAGACATCATTTTGCTTCTTGCCTCTGAGGACCTCAACTTTCTCATCTGCAAAATGAACAGTTTGGATATTATTATCCCTAATATCTTTTCCAGTTCTAGATTTTAGGAGTTGTCTTTATGCTGTAGAACACTGGTCTGTCAAAATTCATGGAGATCCTTGCCATGCATTCTCTCTTACCGATCCAATGGCAACATATATATTCATGTGCTTCTTTTTCCTCAGTTTATCTCAGTCTTCTCTCCCCCTTCTTTTCCCTTTCCCCTCTCCCCCTTGATTCATCATCCTGGCATTAGGGCATGTGGATCAGTGATAAAGAGGAGTGAAAGGAAATAATAAGAGAATTTATTTTCAAAATTAATATTATAGCTGAGCAAGTAGCGTACTAAGTTGGAATTTCCATGAGAGCAGAGCTGTGGCTTATCCAAGTAAGTCCTGCAGTGCCAGCGCAGTGAGTCCTTGGTATTTGTAAACTTTAAAATTGCATGGTGGTAGATAGTATTCCCTAAGGAAACATACGTTTTTGCCACAATACCCAGGAGGTTAATTAATCTCCTGAAGCCCCAGAAGCAGCTAAGTAGTTCAGTGGATTGAGTGTTGGACTTGAAGTCAAGGAGTTGTTGTTCAGTCATGTCTGACTCTTTGTGATTCCATTTGGGGGTTTCTCCATTTGCAGTTTCTTTCTCCAGCTCATTTGACAGATGAGGAAACTAAGGCAAACAAGGTTACATTACTTGCCCAGGGTCACACAGCTATTAAGTGTCTACAACTGGATTTGAACTCAGGAAGATAAGTCTTCCTGACTCTAAGCCCAGTGCTGTCAACACTGAGCACCTAATCTACTCTCAGATACTTTCTACCTCTGTGACTCTGGGCAAGTCACTTAACCTCTGTCTGCCTCAATCTCCTTCTCCCTCATATGAGGATAATAATAGCACCTATCTCCCAGAACTGTTGTAAAGATAAATGGAGGTAGCATAAGTAAAGGACTTCGAAAGCATTAAAGTGCTATATAAATGCTAGTATTAGTCTTATTTTGAGGCAGCTAAGTGGCGTGGCTCAATGGATAGAGCACTGGGCCTGGAGTCAGGAAGACCTGAGTTCAAATTTGGCCTTACTAGCTTTGTGACCCTGGACAGGTCACAGAACCTCTCTTTGCCTTAATTCCCTGGAGAAGGAAATGGAAACCCCCTCTGATTTCTTTGTTAAGAAAACCTCATGGAGAATATTAACACACTATGGTCCATGGGGCACCAAGAGTTATACTCAAAAACAACAGATCAGTCTATCTATCTGTAAAATGAGTGGATGGACAAAATGATTCTTTAAGTCCCTTTAATCTCTAAGGTATTAGGAAAGTTCTATGCACATTGTACTCAGCTCAGGCAGCTATGATGTATCCATCCACAGCTGTCCTCTGGTTTACCAGATCAAAGTTTTGGGTTATAAAGCTGATGTAAAACAAATTCTTTTAGATGGCCAGTGGTAAAATAATCATAATGACAAAATGGGAAGATAATTATAAAATTGAAGATATATTCCCATAGAAAAGATTGGTTTTGCTCCAAGTCATAAAGAAAACCCACAAAATACAGTTAAGTTTTTCAAATCCTATATTTACAGGAGAATCCTGCCATTTGGTGTGTTGATGGAGACATGATTTCTTTGGGGGTGGATACTCCTTCCACAGATGTATAGGAAGATGGATCTAACCCCCTCATTTTACAGATAAGGATGATGAGTCCTAGAAGGGTAAAGGGATTTATCTAAGATCCTATGGTTAATAAGGAACAGAGAGCCAAAGCATCTATTCAGTACAGCCTCTCCAGATCACCATCTTCTCTCTTCCTTCTCTTCTACCATTCTTAGTGGTTATATTCTATAAATCTTCATAGCATACCTGCCGTGTAGTACTCCACTAACCTTCTCATTTTTAAAATTCTCAGATACCAATGAAGCACCTGGATGTCCATTTCTTGTCCTATAATTACTTACTTTTCCTGTAGTTGTTCAGTTGTTTCAGTCACGTCTGACTCTTTTTGACCCTATTTGGGATTTTCTTGGCAACGTTATTGGAGTGATTTGCCATTTCCTTTTCCAGCTCATTTTATAGATGAGGAAACTGAGGCAAACAGGATTAAGTGACTTGCCTAGGTTCATATAGCTAGTAAATGACTGAAGCTGGATTTAAATTCAGGTTTTCCTGACTCTAGACTTGGTGCTCTATCCATTATGTCACCGAGATGCCCTTTCTAATAATAGATCTCTTCAATAATGTGTTATGTTAAAGGGAATCAGATTTGGGGCACATGGATGGGGAAAATAAGATTTGAAGGTCTGGGGGAAGGCAGACTTTCATGTCATTTATTGAGTGTAAATAATTCGTGGCTTACCACCACAATGGTCATTCCATTCACCTTTGGGTTATTGTTAATTTTTATTGTTCTGAGAGTGTAGTGTTTGATGACTCACAGCCATGCAGCCTCACTGAGGCAATGTTGGTATTAAAGAGATGGCCTTTTGTGGTATCCTACCATTTGGGATTGTTGAAAACACAGTCTCCCAAATAACACTGAAGCTCATCTTCTTTCTTCTCGGTTCTGAGTGTGGTTCACTGTAGACAGGTGACAACAGCATATATAGGGACCGCAGAGGTCCTCTAGTTTAGCTCCCTTATTTTACAGATGAGGAAACTGAGGCCCAGAGTGACATGTGACAATCACATAAATAATAAGTGGCACAGATGAAATTTGACCTTGGGTCATCTGATTCCAAATCTAGTGCTTTTTCCACTATATGATAAGATATGTGCTTTTCTGACATGGCAGTGACCTTGGGTTCTTGAAGACTATGCCCCCAGATGGTCTTTCATACTGGAAAGCCTTGAATAGGACCCCAGCACCAGACTCCCTATTTTAAAGGACCAGCTTAGTAAAATTTGGAGAGACTTTCCACCAGTACAATGGCTATGTATTTCTTCCTGTGTGCGTGCATGTGACCACTCACAGGTTCATTTGACAGACTTCTTGCCTAGCAACATGTCATACCATAGTCTGGGCAATTTGTATTTTTCATCTCCTTCATTATAGGCAGCTATGGTGAAAAGGAAAATGTCTTTCACGTTTCTATGGATTTCATTAAAGAGGCATCATTGTGTCCTGGGGCTCAATACAGCCTGTACAAAGTCATTTGTGATTAGGAGCATTTGGACAACCTCCACATGAATAGGGCTTAGACTTTGCTCAGGGCTTCTTCCTCTATGACTTCAAATTACCCATTAAAGGGGAGTTGGGAGTGGAAGAAAGCCAGTAATACTGCTCAAAAGAACTTACGGATGCGTACTGTATCCTAAATTGTTATACTGGGAAATCAACCACAAGAGAATGTGGATATGCTTGACTTTTCAAATTCAGTCTGTGGTTTTGTATGCTCTTCCTAAGGTAGATAGGCCCCTTTAAAACCTAGCCAAACAGAAACTCTTTGTTTGAAAGAGAACGGCGGCTTTTCAACTCATATTTTTATCTCTTTATTATTGATTAGAGCTACTTTATTTTTGCTGCTGTTACTTCCCATAATTCTTTAACCCCCTCACTATAGATTTCTACTCAATTAGCCTGGTGTCTGTGATCTCATTATTTAAAAAAAAATGTTTTGATCACTGTGTATCAATATAATTGGTCTCCTATGTTATCCTATGTATTTTATTAAAACATTATTCAGAGAAGGGATCTGAGGCTTTAACAGACTGTTAGAGGGGTCTGTGGCCCCAGAAAGGTTGGGAACCCCTGACTTATTCTTTAAGTGGTACTCACGTCTGTTTCATTTTAGTCGATATGACTTTAGGGAAAATACTAGGAGGAACCACTGAACTCTGCTTTTCAGTTAATAAAGGGTAAGAAAGTCCTTTCTGAGATGTTTACTTTTTGGTTCCAGAATCTAAATTGATGTTTTTTAGTTGTGTCCAACTCTGCATGATTCTATTTGGGGTTTTCTTGCAAAGATACTGGAATGGTTTGCCATTTCCATCTCCAGCTCATTTTAAAGATGAGGAAACTGAGGCGAATAGTATTAAGTGACATGTCCAGGGTCACACAGCCAGTAAGTGTCTGGGGCCAGATTTGAACTTGGGAAGATAAGTCTTCTTGACTCTAGGCATGATACTCTATCCACTGTGCCACCTAGCTGGCCCACAAATGGATGTCAACCAAGACAGATATATGGTCTATATCTTTTCTAACACCACTGTGGATAAAATTGCCTATACTATCCCCTAAAATTGACATGCTCAAGAAATAGCATGAGGCCTATAGGTAGTCCCTGTCTCAATATCCCCTGTGGTGCTTGGAGATCCTTGAAAGTTGGTGAGTATCCGGGGTTGAGTCAGTCAGCAAACATTTATTAAACACCTGCTATGTGCTAGATACCATGTACTATGTGCTAGATACCATGCTAGATACCAAGAGGAGATGGAGAGAGACAGGGTAGGGTAAACTATCTCATGTAGAAGAGGCAAGGGGAAGTAGTTGCAGGGGAGGGGAAGAACAGGAAGGCAAAAAGGCAAAAGCATATTCTCATTGAAGTTGGCTCAAGGAGAGAATCACATACATACTAAACGGAATATCTCACCCTCACTCACTCTCCTGAGTAGGGGAAAGGGGGATGAGAGGGGAGATGATGGAGGGGAGAGCATTCTAGGGGGAGGGGAGGTTGGAAGTACCCACTATCAAAGAGGGACAGGATCAAAGTAGGGAATGGACCGGGTGGGAGGTGAGACGGGTGGGAGGGAAATATAAGCAGTCTTTTACAATATATCTACTATGGTAATGTTTTGCATAGATATACATGTACAACACATACTGAATTGCTTATCTTCTCAGAGGGAGTGGGTGACAAGGGAGTAAGGGAATGGATCTGAAAATCGAAGTCTTAAAATTAAATGTTTCACAAGATGTCCAGGCATTGGGGTTCAGAGATTCACCTTGCCCTAATGGCAAAGTTGAAGGGGGTATGGGAGAAGATATGGGAGAGAGCAGATTAGATGAAGGGATATCTAGTGGGACTGCTATTCTGGGGTGGTGGGTAGGGAAAAAATGGGGGGAAATGTAACTCACACTCTGGTGGAAATGAATGATGTAAACCAGAAGTTAATAAAGCATTTGTTTAATTAAAAAAAAAAAAAAGAATTCTGGAAAGTCAGGTTATGAAGGGCTTTGAACATCAGAAGATTCTATATTTGAGAGGTAATAGGGAGCCACTGGCATTTGTTGAGTAATGGAGGGACAGGTGACAGGGGAAGATTTGTACTTTAGGAAAATCACTTTGGTAGCTAGGTGGGAGATGGATTTGAGTGGGGAGAGGCTGTGGCAGGGAAGCTAGCCAGCAGGTTGTGGCAGTAGTCCAGACTTGAAGTGCTGAAGGAATTCACCAGTGATGTGACAAAGGTAAGATTGAAAGGACTTGGCAATAGATTGGATATAGGGTGTGAGAGAGAGTAAGGAGTTGAGGATGATGCTTGGGTTCCAAGCCTGGGTGACTTGGAGGATGGTAGTGCCCTCAACACTAACAGGAAAATTAGGAAGAGGAGAGGGCTTGGGGGGAAATAGAATGAGTTCTTTTCAGACATGTTGAGTTTAAGATGTATATGGGACATGCAGTTTGAGATACCCACTAGGCACTTGGGAGATGCAAGTGTGGAGTTTAGGAGAGAGGGTTTAGGGCCAGAGAAGATCTGAGATGATATTTTGAATCAGTGGGAGATGATGAGCTCACCAAGTGAAATAATAAAGAGGGAGAAGAGAACAGGCTCTAGAACAAAGTTCTAGAGGACTCCCAGTTATGGGTTGTGACCTGGATGAAGATCCAGCAGAAGAAACTGAGGAGTGGTCAGATAGGAAAGAAGAGAACCATGGATGTGTTTAGGCACAGAAGGGAAGCAAACAACCAGACTGACATGAAATTGGGGATGATAGAGGGAGCAATCTGCTAGAAAAGTCAGGATGATGAGATCATCCAGTTCCTAACACAGGGCCTGGCACAAAGGCACTTGATAAATGTTTATTTATTGATTGATTGATCATTTGTGCATGTTAGAAGGGTCTCCCTTGGCAAGGAGAGGGTCTACCTCATTCGTGTCAACCAGGGATAAATAGGAGTAGCCATTAGGGAAGGCATGTGAGAGATTTGAGATGAGATAAAAGGGAGAAGTTCTTGGCAAATAACCTCCATTTTTTCAGTGAAATATGAGGCAAGACTCTTAGCAGAGATGATGTGGAGTAGAGTTGTTATGGGAGATTTGAGAAACAATAAAAAGATTTGTAAAAACCTCTGAAATGAATAAGATATTGACTTGAATAAGGAGGTGTAAAAGGAATGCTTTGCAGCAGTGAGAACCCAGTTGAGATTATATAACTCAAATTTGTCATGGACTCATGCAGTAGGGATTTGTGATATTCTCCAGCTTTGTTTAGTAGCCTGGAAGCAAAGGCAACAGATGGTGAAGACGATCCAAGGCTGAGGTTTTCAGGGCAAGATCAGCTCTAGGATAAAAGGGTGAGGGACTGGAGAAATAAAAGAGATAAGAGTTGGACAGTTTCACTAAGAGATCAAAATGGAAAAGGGAGCAAAGCCTAACCCACATGAATGGCCTCCTTTTACACCATCTGTAAAAATGGAGTAGATTGGATTAAATGATCTCCAAGATCCCTTTAGCATTCTATTATTTATACATTGTATTATTTTAACCTATTTCTAGCCCTACAATTTTATGATTATAAAATCAGATTGTTCCCAGTGTATACTGGGGTCTGTCACAACATCTCCTGGTCCTGTGTTTATGCTTTCCTCCCTTCCCCTACCCCTCCTGCTATCAATCCTGTTAATATTTGTGGGTATTAGATTATAAGCTCTTTGAGGGCAGGGTCTGACCATCTTTTGGTTTTCTTTGCATCCCAGTGCTTAGCACAAGTGCCTGGTACTATAAATGTTTGTTGAGTTCTCCTTCACTTTATTGTATTTTTTTATAATCTTTGCCTCTTGCTTCTAGGAGCTTTGTTACGATCTTCCCTGCACAACACCTTGTCCTGTAAATACCACAGTTGCAATGATAACCTTCAGGGCATATTTCCTGCTTAAGTACAGCTGACCTCTGGTCCTGACTCTCAAGCCTGTTTTTAAATAAATTAACCTGAGATTTTATGGGTTCAGTGCTGTCTTTACCTTCCTTCCTTTTCCTTAATTTACAGTCAGACTTAATTAGCTCTGCATTTTTCTCACTGGAGCTCCTGTAAATTCTTTGACCAGGAATGGTATCTTAGAGGAAACTGCCTTAGCAGTTGGATTGGTTTTTGTGTTCTCCTGACTTGAGCTGACCCAGGGCTGAGTGAAGGGAAGGATGGAAGGGAACAGTCATTTTTTTAAGTGTTGTGTCCTATGTGTTGGGAATTTGCTAAGCAGTTTACAAATGGTACCTCATTTGATACAAAAATCCAATGAGGGAAGTGCTATTATCTTCATTTTATAATTGAGGAAACTGAGGCAGCCAGCAGTTAAGTGACTTGCTCAGGATCACACCACTAAGTGCTTGAGGCTGAATTTGAACTCAGGTCGTCCTGACTCCAGGTCCAGTGTTCTACCCATTTTTTTTTTACCTAGCTGCCTCTGTGGATTGTGGAAATGGATGGGAAGAGGGAATGAATGAATGAAAAAGCTTTCTTTAGACGTGTACTCCCTGCCAAACATTGACAAAGAACCATGAGAGAAATAGGAGGAAAAATAGGGAAAAGCAGTATTACAGAAACCAAAGGAGGCAAGACCAACCAGAAGGGTCATGGTCAACACAGTGTCAAAGTTCTAGCCATGTCAAAGGCTGCAGGAAGATCAGAGAAGATGAGGCCTGAGAATAGACTTGGATTTGGCACTTAGAAGGTCTTTTGTGAGTAGAAGGGTGACAGCATAAGCCAGGATGAGGGGAGAGGGGTGGTGGTGATGGTGAGCCTCCCATCCAGGTGTAAGGGAATAGTGAGTCTAGCAGAAGAAGGCACAGTGGAGGAGGGGCTCATCTGAATTCTCCTCTCTAATTCTTCTCCCCGACTCCCTCAAAGATGTAGTGGGTGATTCTTTCCAGACAACTTTTACAGACATTTTCTTATTTCATCTCATAATGTTGTGAAGAAGCCACACCCCAGTTTTGTAAACAGACACAGAAAAGTGATTTATCTACAGCCATACTGTTAAGAACCTGGGCCAGGGGTGGGGAAACCTGTGACCTCAAGGCCACATGTGGCCTTCTAAGTCCTCAAGTGTGGCCATTTGATTGAATCCAAACTTCACAGAACAAATCTCCTTAATAGAAGGATTTTTTGTATAAAACTTGGACTCAGTCAAAAGGCCACACCAAAGGGCAGGTTCCTCACATTTGACCTAGGCCTTCTAAATCCCCAAACCTTGGGGCAGCTAGGTGGTACAGTAAGTAGAGAACCAGCTCTGGAGTCAGGAGGATATGAGTTCAAATTTGGCCTAAGACACTTAACATTCACTAGCTGTGTGACTTTGGGCAAGTCACTTAACCCCAATTTCCCTGCCTCCCCCCCCCAAAAAAAAGACAAAAAATAAATCTGTAAACCTGGCTCTTTCCAACCAAAATGTTCCTACCTCACAGTTTATCACTTAGTCTGTTGTGCCTCACTGATCTGAAATAGTAGGGTTAGAAAAGAGTCTAAGATAAAGGAAAACTTACTTTTCATGACATGATGTAGTGCTATGGCAGTGATGGAATCATAAAGCTAAATTTCCTTGGGAAGTTTGTGGTGAGATGAAGGGAATCCCCTCTCGATTTGGGGGGAAGGTTCTTGGGCTGTTTTTGCTTGGAGTGATTTCGGAGGCTCTGATGTTCCTCTAAATGAGTAGGGCTGATGCTGCTTTTGTGAAATGCAGGGATTGGAGCAGGTGATGTATCTCTCAAATCTCTTCTATCAAGTGATCAGTAATCATGTATTACTTGTCTACAGTGTTATCTGTCCCATGCTCAACTTTGGAGCTGCAGAGACCAAAAAATGGGGCAGGGTGGGGGGAAGGAGGAGGAGGAGAGGAGAAAAAAAAAAAGGAATCCCTGCCATCAAGGGGTTTTTCCTTCTTTTCATTTAGGGGGTATGTGTGTGTAAATACAAACTAAATGTATATATATGTAAATACAAACTAAGTATAAGATAATTGGGGACCACTTGTCATTTGGGAGAAAGAGAGGATCAGGAAAGGTCCTAGGTAAAAGGTAGTTGACCTGAACTTTGAAGAAAGCTAGGGATTCAGTGTGGTATAATCGAAAGGACACTGGCTCTGGAGGGAATAATGCCTAATAAATTTGGAAAGGAAGACTGGAGGCATATTGGGAGGGTCTTTATAAGCTAACAGAGGAGTTCATATTTTTTCCTAAGGTAGTAGGGAGTCACTGAAACTTCTTGAGTGTGGGAGTGATATAGTCAAACCTGTGCTGTAGGCATATCATTTTGGCAGCTATATAGAGAGGTGAGATTGGAGACAGAAAAAGATGTGAGGCAGAAGGAGTTAGGATAATTTTACAGTAGCTCATGTGAGAGGTGATGAAGTCCTGGATTTGGGGGTCACCATGTGAATGGAGAAAAGGGAACTGACATAAGAGAGATGAGAGAGAATTGATGAGACTTGGTAATTAATCAAATATGGGAAATTAGGGAGAGTGAGGGGTCAGGCATGATCCCAGGGGCAGGTACCTGGGTAAGCTGAAGGATTGTGATCCTTCCTTAGAAGCAGGGCATTTCAGAAGAAGGGGCGAGATTGAGGGAAAGGTTCCATTTCACACATCCTGAAACTGAGATGCCTATGAGGGAGATGTAGAGTAGGCAATTGATAGTACAGACCTGTAGCTTAGGAGGGAGGAGAAAGATGTACAGATCTGGAAGTCATTTGCACAGAGATGAAAGTTGAGCCCATAGGAGCTGATGAGACACTGAGAGGGTGAGAAATGATGAGGTTCTGGGAGAGGCAACTCAGTTAAAGGAAAAGTTGTGGATCCTGTGTTTCTGTAAATATCTTCAGCAGAAATGACATACCTTAAAAATGAATAATTTTATAAGTTGTTAAAATATATCAGAAAGGGTGTGCCAGTCTATAGAATATGTATAGACAGTTGGATACAGTGAGACGAGCCTGCTTCCAGAGTTGAAGGTAGCAGCTGTAGTCAGGGCAGCTTGCCTCCATCTCCTCTCCACTTGGCCCTGAGTTTGCAGCCTTTATTTTCTGTGACACGTACATAGCTCATTGCAGTTGTCTGTGTCTGCTGTTCCAGCTCCCATATGGAGCTTCGGACAGGAGCTGTTATGTTTGGATGGTGATGTAAGGAAAGCAGATGACAGATGGAACATGGTTCCAGTATGGTGGGATGCAAGGAAGGAAGCAGGGCTTTTCGATTCCCGAGGGTGAGTTCTTTCCTTTTCCAAGAATTTGGGGTTTTATCATTTTGCTGCATTGACTGCAAGAATGCTCTGTGTAAGGTTAATAAAACTGGCAAGGGTGTGCTTGGGATACATTTTGCGCTGAAAACTACCTCATTGGTGGGGGGGAGGGGGGTTTAGGTGTAGATAGAACAGTAGAGACTTATGGAAAAATCAATGGATTTGGACCAGAATTCAGACCCCACTGATGCCCTTTTAGTACCCATGTGACTGTGGGCAACTTACTAGTAAGAATGTATTGAGTAAATACACTGTGGCCAGCAATATGCTAGCAGCTAAGAAAACAACGATAAAAACAAACTAACAAACAAACCATAGTTCCTGCCCTCAAGTAGCTTACATTCAATCGGGTAGGTAAAACACTTACATGGTTTGGTAAATATAATTTGACAAAGAACCATGAGAGAAATAGGGGGAAAAATAGGGGAAAGCAGGGTTACAGAAACCAAGGGAAGCAAGGAGGAAGCAAGCACTAAAAAAGTTATAAAAATAACACTACAAAACTAAAAATAATAATAAGAAAATACTAAAAAGTTGAATTTAGCCTTAAATAAATACTACTACTACCACCACCACTACAACTACTACTATTGATGTTACTACTGCTACTACAACTATTGTTACCACCACCCCTACCATTGCCATTACTACCACCACATTTACGTAGCACCAAGTACTTTCTATAAAATCATCTTATTCAACCCCCTCAACCAGAGGTCAGATATATTACCCACAACCAGATTAAAATGTAACTGGGAAATATTGAACAAAATTAATAAAAACACATTAAAACATAGATAATATTATACTTTTTTGCCTTTTTTTTTTGGAGGGCAATTGGGGTTAAGTGACTTGCCCAAAGTCACACGGCCAGTAATTTTGTCAAGTGTCTGAGGCTGTATTTGAACTCAGGTCCTCCTGACTCTAGGTCCAGTGCTGATAATATTACATTTTTAAACTAAATCAATATGTGACTGAAGGAGACCTCATGTTGGGAGTGGGGGCTCTCACCCCTGCTTTCAACTACTATATCTATGATAGGTGTGATGAGACTGGTTTTATAAATGAAATAGGCTTATCGGTCACACAGTGTCTGAGATAGGATTCATACTTAGGTCTTCTAACTCTTAAACCAGAACTCTGTCTGTTGTACCATGCTTCCTGGAAATAGATGTAAGATGAAGAGAAGTTTGCTTAGCATGATGTAGGGAGGATTTCAACTCGAGTTATTATGATTTGGAGTCCAGTGTTATTCCAGCTTCAACTCTATGATCCTATGATTTCCAGATATCTCTTAACTGATAAATGATGAGGGTGTGTTCAGTCATTGTCATGTGCCTATTAGAAAGCCAGTTAGCCAGTAAAATTAAATGCCTACACTGTGTCAGGCACTGTGGTAAGCACTGGGGATACAAAGAAAGGCAAAGGACAGTCCATACCCTCCAGAAAATGTATGTTCACTCATTCACCTGAAGAAGACCAGTGACATCATGGGGTATCGTAATTTGCTCGTGAATTGGATTCAAGCGAGGAAGAATTTGCAGAGTCCTTAGCCTTGCACTTCTCTTCCAGAGTCATTGAAGTCCAAACAACACACACACACACACACACACACACACACCCAGTATATGCAGGATAAATTTGAAATAATCAACAGAGGGAAGTCTTTAGAAATAAGGGAGATTGAAGCCATCTCTTGCTTCAAATGAGAGATTTGGGGGCGGGGGGAAGATGGCTTGACGGGTTACTGGTTTGCTCTTCACATATGGGATGTGTGTGTAGTAAACCTGGAGCTGGATACCTTTCTAGATGCCTAGATAACATTAATATTAACCTGGCTCTCTCTACCTCTTAATCAAAATACTCCATAATCAAAATTCAGAATATTGAGTTGTTGCTGATTGGATGCTGCTGCTGTTGTAATATTTCCTTTTTCCCCTTTTAGGTGAATGTTGCAGGTTAAGGTATCTCTTCCATAGCCTTTCTCGAGGTTGAAGAGGTGGAAGAGCACTCCTCCAATTCCCAGCCTCCTCCTCTGTGTCTCTAGAGAGCCATCGGTGAAAAGTACCATAGTGGTCCTCGTTTTCTCCCAAGGAAAACCAATACCTGCCCTTTCCCCAAGGGCAAGGTGCCCTCTGCTATGGATACCGAATCCACCTATTCTGGATATTCGTATTATTCCAGTCACTCCAAGAAATCTCACAGACCAGGGTAGGTAAACTTTATTGATTATTTACCTCTTCCTTATCTGGGAAATGTTCCAGTGTGTGTTTGAGCGTTACCTCCACTACTGATGCTGTTGAAATTGTTTCACAGGTTAAAACATTTCGAACCAGAGTGCTGTAGAGTTGGTAGAGCCGGGAGTTTGTCTCCCTTGACAATACGGGTAACTGGATCCTGAAAGAGCTTTTAAAATGCATGAGGAGTAACTACCCTGCCAAATTAGATTTTCTAGCAAGAGACAGTGGATGGCCTCTTGTTCTTTTCATAATTGATTTTAGATGAAGGTTCTTACTTCCACTGCAATGTTTCTTCCAGTTGGAAGCCCTTCTCTGAGGGGACCACTCCCTTCTTTTAACAATGAACCAAAAATGTAAATGAACAGGGAAGGTGTTAATTTGTTTTCTTTCCTGTTGGGGGATGTTCCTGTTGGCTGTGGGTGGGTTAGAAGCTGCACTTTGAAGTTCATTTCTTTGTAGCTGTGTTGGGTCCTAAGATCCTAGATTTAGCCTTTGAAGTGATTTTTGGGGATCATTTGTCCATTTGACACCTGAGGAAACTGAGCCCCAAAGAAGGAGAGTGACCTGGTACAGGGCACAGAAGAGGAAGAGCTGGGATTTGAAACCAGGCCATGTGATTGCAAATCCAGAGCTCTTTCCATTGTACCAATTGCTTGAGCAGGGCCATTCATTCTGGCTGTTCTTGTGACCCTAGCCTACATCAATGTAGCCCTCCTGGGTGATGTAGCCTGTGACTATGGAACAAAGGTCTTTTCTCTGAGCAAAGCTTTCTGGCCTACATAAGGTCTATATCAAAACAGTGCTCAACCTCTTTAAGGCTATTATAACTGATGGAGCTAATTTTACTTAGATAAATGGGAGGGCACATTCAACATGGTGCTACCATGGAGTGCTCTGTTAGGTCTTGGTAAGCCTCTGAACTTCTAATTAGATCTTGTAGTGTTGCTTACTGTAGTGGATGGGGCTAATACAATGCCTTAGTTCCCATCCTGCTTCAGAATCAGTCATTGAAATCTACAGTTAGGGCTAGGAGAAAGCTAGAGCCATAGGCCACCATGGTCAGAAGACTGAAAAAATAAATAAATCGGAGAGGCACCATGCTGCAGTGGAAAGAAACAAGCAGAAGTCTTGGCCAGGTTTTAGCTTTGGTCTTGCTGCTTACAAGCATGTAAGTTTGGATAGGTCAGTCTCTCAATGACGGGTTCTCATCTATAAAATGCCTTACTGACTTTTCAGGGAGTTTTGAGGAACATCAAATGAGATAATGTATGTGAAAGTACTTTCTTAATATTATTGTTCTCTATTATAATTAAAATGATGGAACAGCATGGAATAGGGGGCAGAAGTCTTCCTGAAGAATCAGGAAGACCAGGAAGTACTGCCTCAGATATGTATTGGCTCTGTGACCCCGGAGCAAGACCCTTAACCCCTCAACTCTATCAGGTAACTCTCTAAAGTCTATAAATTCAGAGAAAGTGCTAATCTGTGTTGGTAGACAGGATTTCCTCCTTCAGCGAAGCTTCCCTTCATAGATGAAATTATAGATTTAGTCTCCAGACTTGTTATTATAATACACTATGCATTTCAGAGCCTAGAAAAGACTTTCTAATAGAAATGGGAGTTAAAAGGGACTAAGGGGCAGACTTACAACAGAAAGCCCCCAACCTAAGGTTTTGGAATATTAGTTTGAATTGAATATTTTGAGGTTTTCCACATAATTCATAACAAAACAAAAGTTATTACAGCACAGAAGATACTGAAAAAATTGGATAAACATCTCAGAATGCTGATAACAGCTTCAGTCTTAAGTCCTTAGAACTGCCTAGGAAAGCATGTACCTTGTCAATATATTCACCTTTCCTTTTCTTCCCCAAAATTTTGAGGGATTTAATGATTGCTTGTGCTTTTTTTTTTTTTTTTTTAGAGGGGAAAGTAGGGCTTTCAGTGATGAATTGAAGAGAATAGTCTGTTTACATGTTGATAAGGCTTTCTGGCCTAATGAAAACAGTCCGGATTTGGAGACAGCTGACCTGTTTGGCTCCTAACTTCTCTATCCATCTTTTGTATGTTGAAGGTCATTTTGCTGGATCTCTCAGGGCTTCAAATTCTTCATCTGTAGAAAGAGTATATTAGGGGTTAGTGTGGTACTGTGGAAAGAGCTGTGGATTTGAAGGCAAAGAAAGGCCAGGTTCAAATCCCATCTCTACCACTTTTTGCCTGTGTCTCTTTGGGGCAAGTCACTTAAATTCTCTGGGCCACCATATTGACATGTGTACAAAGGAAGCATTGGACTAAATGGCCTTTAAAACTGTCTCTGAGTTTGTGATCCTAATATCCTATCTATGACCAAGTTATCTCAAAGGGCCCATTGCAGTTTTAAACCTATGATCCTATCAACCTAACATTTGCATAATGTTTTCACAGTCCAAAGAGCAGTTTGATATAATATTATCTTAGGCTTGGGAGGTGAGTAGGCAGGTTTCATTACCCTATAGTATAGATGTCTTGGCAAGTTCACACACCTAGTGGGGTACAAAAGTGAGATCTAAATCTGCTTTATCAGGGGCTTTTCAGGGCTCTTTCTTCTAAACCCACCTGCTTTGTTCACTCCTACTCATGGGTTTGTTGTTGAGAGCCTTCAGGGAGCTGTGGGTTGAAGATCCCTTTTCCCTCTGATTCCGTGATTCCATGAGATATTTGATATTCTGCTAGTGACAGGAGAACATATATACCAGCTCATCAAGAGACATAGGTAACATGGTATCGTGGTGTTATAGGTATGGGATTTGAAGTCAGAGCTAGGTTTGAGTCCTTTCTCTTTTGCTTCATGAATGACCTTGGAAAAGTCATGGATCTTTGTCTTTATCTATAGAAGGAGGGAGTTGGACCAGATGATCTCCCTTCCAGCTTCAAATCCCATGAAATTGTTCTAAAGGTATCTAGACTGTGATGAGATTTATAGATACACGCAGTTGACTAGCTGCCCACTCTGCTGAGCTTTGATGGTTCTGTTGGGTGAATGAATTCTGTGACTGTGGTATATTATCTGTGATATAGAGATTGTGAACCCCCTAGGGCAAGGGATATAGTTTATAGATGGTGCATAGCAATGTGTCCTTTATCAGTGTTCCGAGCAGTAATAGTACCTGTCCAAGGATTAGTTAATGAGAAAGTTCCTTGATCCAGCCAAGCATAGAGCATTACCCAGGTGTGTATGTCTATGAAAACTGAGTGAGGGTTTTTTTTTTTAGACATGCTCAGAATTTGAATAGATCTGAATAGGACAGTTGGATTCAAAAGGGGCTACATTTTTTTTTCTTTTTCTTTTTGGTAATTTCAGTAGGAGTCTGATTTCAAAAGAAGAGTGATAAAATGGTTCTGAACTTGATACTCCTGATGACATTGTGATTACCCTCTGAGAGTTGTACAGTTTCCAGGTTGATGGACAAATGTGAACTAACTGTTGTCTCAGCTTTGTGGCCTGGCTGCAAAGCTGTAGTCTCAGGAGAGTTTCCAGTTAGCTTTCTGGGAATGTTGGGTAGGCAAGTCTTGTTATGCCACCATTTTTGTGTAGATTAGTATTTCTCCTTCAGTTTTGTTGTAGAGGGGTCCAGGAATGATTGAGATTTGAGGTAGAAAAGAATTGGAACAAAATTCAATGGAAATGAAGAGCTGCTTCCCAGTAGAGATCTGTCTTTTATTTTCAACTTTGTCATCTACCACACACCTCCAGGTGCCATGGGAACAGTCTTGGAGCTGACAGGGCATTCATTTAGAGATGGCTTCCGAATTAGGCAGGACCTGGATGAAGGCTTATGCCTGGGGAAAAAGTGGGGACCCGCTTATGATGGTAAAGGGAAGGGAAGGATAAAGGACAGTGAGGATGGTACAGCTGTTTGTGGGAGAGAAGAATCAGGATGGGAAAAACCCCACCTTGTCAGGAAAGGCTTTCCTTATATGGGAACAGAACCCTAAAACTGGGGGTAGCTGTAGAAAAGAAAGAAGTAGCAGTCCTCAGCTAAGCTTGAATACCATTTATATTCCATAGCTGCACATATAAAATCGAAAGACAGATACATGCCTCAATCAGATACGCTTACAGATTTTCTTATTTTTTTCCTCATATGCACACAGTTATACAAATACGCTTATCTGCACCTGTATCAACAGGTCAGTAAAATGCATAGGACATTGGAATTGTCAAGTTCAGTTTGGATGCTTACTAGCCATTTGACCTTGGGCAAGTCATTGAATCACAGAATTTCATAGGTGGAAAGAACCTCGGACTCCATCTAGTCCAACACAAGGGGCCACCCAGGGCTTGCTTATGGACCTCTAATGGGAGGAAAACCATTTTACCTAGGGATAGCTCTGTCACTTAATGTCCATGAAGCAGGTCCCTCCTCTGATAAATGGGTATAGGAATACTTCCAGCAGATACTTCACAGGGGATTTGTGAGGATCAAATGAGATGATGGATGGATATAAAACTTAATTGACTTTAAATTAATTCACTTTCATTATAAACCTTATGGTGCTATATGCATTTAAGGTTTTACTATTATTCCTTCTCCTCTTCCTCCTCCTCTTCTTCTTCCTTTCCCATTATATTACCATCAGCAGCAGAATAGTTGCCAATTATAATAGCATTTTAAAGTTTGCAAAGTACTTAACGAATATTAGCTCATTTGATCCTCCCAACAACCCTGTGAGCTAGGGACTATTATTATACCCATTTTACAGAGGAGGGAACTGAAGCAGACAGGTTATATGACTTGTCCAGGGTCACACAGCCAGTTAGTATAGAATTACTGATAGACAGATCAATGTGTTATCATAGCTACTCCTAAGTATTAGACAATAGGGTATAATGGAAAGAGTACTTGAGATTAGAAGGACCCTAGTTCAAATCCTACCTCTGACCTACTCTCTGTGTAACCCTGGGCAGGTCATTTAAGTTTTCTGAGCCTTAGTTCCTATATGAAAAATAGGATTATGACTAGTACCTGCCTCACAGGACTCTTGTGAGCATGAGAGGAGATAAGGTCAAGTGTTTTGCAAACTTGAAATAGCTACATAAATGCAAGCTATTAATATGAACCCACTGGGATACAAACCATCAGACACAAGTATAGGCACATGAATCACTAATGAGAGGCAGTGTAGCTTTAATTCTTCAGGGGCTGAGGTATTCCATGACTTACCACCAAATGATGGCAAAATATTGATGTCAGTCAGTCACCATGAGCTGGGCAGTAGAAGCTGCCCTCAAGGAGCTCACAATCTAATGAGGGTGAACAAACATGTACAAACAAGTTAATACAAGTTAAAAGAGGGAAAACACTGGAATTAAGAAGGGTTGGGAAAGATGCCTTGAAGAAGATGGGATTTTAGGTGGAACTTAAAGGAAGCCTAGGAAGCCAGTACATGGAGATGTGCAGTAAGAACTTGCCAAGAATAGGGGACAGCTAGAGAAAATGCTTGGAGTGTGATGTAATTGAAGTCAGCCTTTGTTTCCGGGAGAAGTCAGAGGGGCTGGGTTCAAATCCTGTCTCTGGTCCCTTACTACTGGTATGACCATTAACTAGTCCCTTAATCTCTGTGAGCCTCAGTTTTCTCCTATATAAAATGATAGCATTTGATTGGATGGCCCTCTGGACCTATGATCTTATGGACCTATAAATATTGTCCCCTACCCCTGAGGACATCTGGCAGATCTTGACTTTTTTAAGGTCTGTGATATTGAATGCTATAATCATATACTGCAGAGAGAATACTGATGTCCTGGGTGACTTTTTTGTGCATTAGAATGGCTCTGGCATCATTTCAAAGCCATGATTCTAGATTGGGAGTTTTAGTAAGGAATTATAATTGTTATGGAGTCTGTCCTCAAATTTAAGGAGTGATGTGATATGTTCCTTTGACTATCAAGCATCTCCCTCTAGTATTTATTAAGTATTTTCTTTGTGCCATTGGATTGTAAACTCCTTGAGGGCAGGGGCTATTTTTGCGTCCTTTTTTATGCCCAGGACTTCGCACCGTGCCTGGAACACAGTAGGCACTTAATAAATGCTTATTGATTGATTGATTCCTCAGTACCCATGCTAAATAATTGTTCAGTTATTTCACTCATGTCCAACTTTTCATGACCCCTTTTGGGGTTTTCTTGGAAAAAATCCTTGAATGGTTTGCCATTACCTTCTCCAGCTCATCTTACAGAGGGGAAAACTGAGGCAAACAGGATTTGCTCTGGAATCACAAAACTAATTAAGTGTCTGAGGTCAGATCTGAACTCAGGTCTTCCTGACTCCAGGGCCGGTGCTCTATCCACTGTGCCACCTAACTACCCCAGGGATTTTCCATTCTTCTGGGGAAGACAAAATGTACAGATGTACACAGAGGAGCATTAGGTAGTTTTGTAAGGGAAGCTTGGGAAACCACTGAAGGTATCTATTTAGCTGGTGACCTGTGGGAAAGTTGTTTTTACAGGTCACATCCTTTAAAAACAAACACTGTTAAAATGTTCACCATCGTAGGAGGGTCACCTTAGCCTGGCCAATGGTTCATTGTAATGGTTCCCTTTGGTGATCTGACTCAGTTTGTGAAAGTTTTCATCTAGTTAGCCTCCTTTAAAAAAAAAAACCTACCAAACAAAAGAAAAAACACTTGATAGTTGTTTATATAACACACCTTAAGAGGAAAAAGAAGAAAATAAAGACATTCATTGGTATCTTCTGGCTGGCACTTCAGTTTAGCTATTAGTCAGACTGGATAGCTAAAAAGATCAGTTAGCAGATAATTGTGGATAGCTATGGGCTCCAGGCTTCATAGGATTAAAAAAAAAAAAAAACTTCCTTTTATCAGATAGTGATCCCTTTATCAGGCTGTCCCTGATTTTATCAAAGGATTATCAGATTATAGAGAATTTCTTGCTATTTTGTTTCTCTCAGTTCCCTTAGAAACAAGTAGGACTAGAAGGCTGCTACTCCCCAGGTAGGCTCAGGTTAGGGCCATTGCCATAGAATTAGTCATTCCAGTGATATTCTGGAGCACAGCATGTAGCATAATCAGATTCATAGGCTTGCCTGGGTTCATATCTTGCCTCTGCTACTAGCATTTGACCCTGGACAAATCACCGCATGTCCCTGTGCTTCCCTTCCTTCATCTGTAAAATAAGATTATACTAAATTATTTCTCAGATTGCTCTTCTCCCTCCCCCCCATCCCATTTCCCTTGCCCAGAATCTCTGATCCTGTCATTTCCCATGGCTTTTGATGCTGCCTTTCTCTGCATCTCCAGTTTAACATGGTGGCCAGCACATACTGAAGGCTTATTGATTATCAGGATTTGGCTTGTACAGGACTACCAGTGGATTCCATGAGATTACAAACTTCTTCCTGGCAGGAGCTGTCTGACTTTGTCTTTTATCTCTAGCATCTAATGTAGTGCCTGGCACAGAGTCGGCATTTAATAAATGCTTGATGCTCCATACACAAGGTCAGAAGGGTTCAATGGGTACATGGCTCGCTTAGGTAGTAGGTCAGTTGTCATTCTCTTTCTCTTGAAATTACTTTGTACTGTATATATTTCATAAATAGATTAAGTGAATAAATAGAAAGCCGGCACCTTACCTTAAGGAGGGAAGGCATTGGTAAGATGGAAATTCAGTGCTAACCAGGGTACAAATAGTTTAAGTTACCACTAACTTTTTAAAATCAATTTTTTAAACCTCACTTTGCTATAAGTTGTGTGACTTTTACAACAAAGAATATAGCTCTCTCTCTATATATATATACACATACACACACACATACATACATAGATTTTTTTTTTGTTAGTCCTGTTTGGTACATTGTGACCATTTCTTGGGAATGAGGGCAACTGTTTGGCTGGCAGCAAAGGCTGCGCTAAGGAGCACAGGGATCCCATGGGAAGGAGGGGAAGCCAGCTTATTTATTTACTCTAGTCAACTGAGGGGCCTCAGTGGTGGAGGCCCTTTGATCCTCAGTCAGCAGCTGTGACTAGGAGTGCCATTTTCCATCTGTGTTTAATGCACAGGTTGTGACCCCATCTCTCCGTGGGCTTTGCCACAGTGATTGATACCTTTTGTAACCTCCAGATTAGATTACTGCAGGGTGTGCTCAAGGATCCCTGGACGACCACCCAGAACGTTCATCTGGTATTGAACACCCATTTCCCTTAAGTAGTTAAAACCACTTGGATCATATAAAAATAAAAAAAAAAGAAGGAAAGAGAACATGAACATTTTTCCTGTTTCCCTACTTGATATTTGAGGGTTTCTGAGATCAGCTGTTGTCTTTGGAGAATGACTTTCAGATTTGAACTTATGGGGTTGGTAATGCAACCATATTATCTGATACGGGTTTAGAATCCCTTTCCTATTCCTGCCAGACCAAGATGTAGGGCTGAGAAAAAGCAGTATCTTCCAATGCATGCCATTGGCTGGGGAATTATAATAATAGCCATTGACACTTACACTTACATGGTAATGTAAGGTTTGTCAAGAATTTCTGCATACATTCTCATGTGATCACCCAGCTATCCTGTGAGATAGATACTGTGTCATCTCCATTTTATGGATGAGAAAATTGGGGCCCAGCAAGGATGGGACCCTCCTATAGTCACACAGGTAGTAAATATCATCAGAAAGAAAATTCCACATGAAAAAAACATGGGGAATATAGTGTGGTTTGCCTCCCGGCAGAAATAATAACATTTTCATAAATCCAGAATGAATTGATGTTAAATTTCAAGCTAGAATTAGGTGATTTCTAAGGTTCCTTCATGTACTAATCCTATGATCTCATGATGGGCAAGAGAATAATCATGAAAGAAATTGTTGAGCTAGGTGGTGTGGTGGATAGAGCATCAGGCCTAGAGTCAGTAAGATCTGTGTTCAGATCCAGCCTCAGACACCTATTAGCTGTGTGATCCAAGGCAAATCACTTCACTCCTGTTTACCTCAGTTCCTCATCTATAAAATGGGGCCACACTGGGGAAGAAAATGGCAAACCACTTCATTGTCTTTGCCAAGAAAGCCCTGCGAACAAGTCTATGGGATCAGGAAGAGGTGGACACAACTCAGTCAACAACAACACATCCATGTCTTTATCTATTGCTATATCCATCTATTTCCATTATCTATCTGTATCTATCGTCTCTATATCCATATTTGTATCCTTTTTTATTCCTCAGGGAGAGAAATCGCGAGAGACACAAATCCCCCCGAAGTAAAGATGGCAGCCGTTCAGAAAAATCTGTCACCATTCAGGCCCCTCCAGCAGAACCACTGTTGGGGAATGATTCCACTCGAGCAGAGGAGGTACAGGTAAGGACAAAAAAGGGAGCAGAACAGAAACGAAAGGGTGAATTACCCAGCAGAGGCCCATTTCAGCCCGTCTTTTTTCTCACTTTCAGTGCACTGTCTTTATTACTCCTGTGGTTTTCACATTTATTTTTCTGATACATTCATTCATTTTTATCTAGCTCTTCCCATTCATTTGGCCTGGCACTCTGTTGGTGCAATGATTGCTTTCCCTCCAAATCAGAGGCTACTTCCCCACACTTTACATGGTGCTAAGAGATAAGCCAGAATTATTAAGCCTAATCAAAGAAAAGGAACCATTTGGGAGCATTAAAGGAGAGAAATAATTGATTGGAGGCTGTGTTGCCACAGGTGATGAGAAGGGGGGACTGGAAAACAAACTGTATAATTGGTTGAAGCAACTGGAGCTAGTTAGCTTAGAGAAAAGGAGGTTTGAAGGAGACAGGGTAGCTATCTTATTCTGCCTGGTCCCAGAAAACTGAGCTAGAAACAGTGGGTGCAGCTTGCAGAGAGTTAGGCTCAAAGTAAGAGGAAGAGCCCTTTTCCTAATAATTAGAGTTATCCAAAAGGAGAATAAACTGTAAGCAGAGGCTCAGGATGATCATTTGTTGGAGATATTGTCAAGGGAATGCCTATCAGCATACAAGTCAGACTAAAATTTCTAAGTCAGATTCTGTCATTTGTTTCTTAAAAGAACAGTTTTTCTATATAGAAAGAAAAAATAACCCTTGAGTTTCTGGTTCCTTTAGCAGGGGTATCTTTAAAAAGCCACAGAGACAGAGCACTCCAGTTAACATTGAGAGGGATTGGAGAAAGTAGTGAAGGCAGCATTCACAGCCCATTGTGAGAATCAGTAACAGTGGAATTTGCCATTGTACTCAATGGGAGACTGCATCCATAGATTCACAGTCCCTCCCACCCTCCAACTCCCCAGATGGAAATCTGTTAACAAACAGACCACACATAAGCATATGTGTAGTCAGAAGCCACCACCCCCTTAAATGAACCATCCAAGGGGTAGTACGCACACCCTCAGACACGCAAATCAAACTCCAAAATTGTGCACATATGTTTGCCTAAAGAGACACGTGCGTGTATGTACAGATATATCTCCCAGGATATTTCCCTGCCTGATATTGTATCGTACCAGTGTTATATATTATGATCAAACTGCATGCCCCTTTGGGGCTCGTAGTCTCAGAAGCACATCAGAGGGTTGGCAGCGACCTTAGCCAGCTTAAGATCCCATGGCATTAACATTCCCAAGTGTCAGACTGTGTACTATAACTTCATTCATAGTATTACAATGAATCTGACTGTAAAGTTGTTTCTCTGAATATTGTGTTGTTGTGGATCTGTGATCCTTTGGCCTTCTAGTAGTATCATTAATTTAGTTAATTAAATTAATTAATTAATTAATTAATGATACTACTTGGACACCAAAGGATCACAGATTCACACTGGAACAAATTGTAGAGGTAATCTAATCCATCCCCCACAGGATTAGAAGATGGAAATTGACTTATCCAAGGTTACACAGTAAATGACAAACTGAGATTTGAACATAAGATCTTCACTTCAGTGTCTCCCTCTGAATCATAATAGAACATAAATTTGGAGCAAGAAGGAACCTTACAATTAATTGAGGTTCATGGATTTTTGACCTAGAATTGACCTCACAGGCAATTTAGTCCAACCCTTTATTTTAAGAAGATAATGAAGCGTAGAAAGTTAGGAGAGCTAAGGTTTGAATTAAAATCTATTAATTCTAAATCCAACATTTTTTACCCTATATCATGCTTCCTTTCTGAATACACATAGATATTGGCCACTGACCATATCTCAGGGAGTGGTCAAGGGCCCACTGCTTTCCTCTCCCAAGTTGATTTCCAGAATTACATAGTGGGTTCATGTAGTATGGCTCAAAAAATTTTTAAAGCCCTATAGGCCTTGCCCTCCAATTCTTGAACTGTTAAATGACCCTGAGATTTTTG
The DNA here is from genome assembly GCA_011680675.1 of Gymnobelideus leadbeateri. Classification (NCBI taxonomy): domain Eukaryota; kingdom Metazoa; phylum Chordata; class Mammalia; order Diprotodontia; family Petauridae; genus Gymnobelideus; species Gymnobelideus leadbeateri. The sequence continues at coordinate 84,720 of WOXC01009018.1, read as the reverse complement.
AGGACTACTCTCTAATTATAGGTTTGTTCCAAATTGTTTTTGGAGGGTACCCACTGCTGTCATAGACAGCTAACTTCTAGCAAAATCTGTGATTCAAGGGATCATCTGGTCCATTGCAGGTCCTTGGAAATTTTTCTGCAGGGTACCTCTTAAGCATATAGGTATGTATGCTGGTGTGGTTATTGTCTAAGCATAAGAATGCTAGGCAACCTTTAGAGTTACCTGACTCTTATATAATTCACAGCTGTATTCATATAGATGCATGCCACTAAAGATTAAACATATATATGTATGTTTATGTGTGTATGTATGTACATACACACATAAAAACTTGTTTATCTGTACATGTATGTATATATTACCCATGTATGCATGCATATGTGTATATGCATTAGATATAAGGTGAGTAGAAAAGAGAGAATGAATGGTGATTTGAGAAGGGTGACAGAACAATGGATACTAGTTATTTTAACTTCTTAAAATATCAACAGTCTTGCTAGGTATGGTCCAAAACATGTAATTCTACCTGTAAACACTCTCAGTGTTTACACAGGAAAAAAATAGCCTTATATGGCCAGTGAATTTATGTTCTAAATGAATTTGTTACTAAGTTTTGGCAAGCTTCTTTTTCCATATGTTATTTTTGGAGTTTAAGAACTAATTTTTCCAGTGGTTCTTAGATCCGGGTCCCCCTTTTAGTTTCCTCATCGGATCTAAACTTATTTAGTTCACTTGTGAGCCAGGTATCAGTAGCCCCGTGGGATGGTGGATACTCAATTTAATTTGTGTTTTCCCAGGTGACTCAATTATCCTGCTTATTGTAAGGAGGTAGCTTGGTACAGTGAGAAGAATAGTAGATTTGGAGCGAGGGAGCCTTGGATCAAATTGTATCCCTTCTAACCTGTGTAACTTTGGGCAAGTAACTTCCCTACTCTAACCTCTAGTTTCTTCATTTGTAAATAAGGGAGATGGATTAGATGGCTTCTATTATCCCTTCAGCTGTAGATCTCTACTTCACTAAGCCCAGGCATCGATATAATTTGGGCACATTAATCTACTTTGCCACTGCGAGAGTTTTACAGATTTGTTTGTCTATACAAACCAATGAGGTAAAACTTCCTGGGACATTCAGGTTCATGCCTATCAGTGGTTCTAAATGAGTTTACTGAGTGGTGCAGTTACAAGATAGCTAAAGATCTGAACAGTTGACTCAAAATAAATGAATGGTCAAATTACCAAAATAAGAAAGTATTAAGAAAAATAAAAGAAAAATGTGCTAGTTTTTCTCTGTCTCACCTTCTATAGTGCCAATGCAATATTTTCAGTGCCCATGATAATGATAAAGACTGTGACTATAAGTATTGCTTGATGTGCAATTGCAAAATATACTAAACTATCCAGATAGAGGATAGAACTGAAGCATTTATTTAGACACCAGAAAACCGAATCCCAAAACCATTAAGCCGATTCCATCATAGTACCAAAGATATTCAGAAGTCATAATAACCCTGAGAGCCACAGGTATCCTTCAGCCTTCCCACAAACCAATACAAGATCACTCACAAACCTCTCTATCTCCTTGCCTATCTCCTTTCTTCCCCCTGTCTGGCTAGCTCTGACCAGCTTACTGTGGGCTCTGCTCCACCCTTTAGCAATTTCCCTTCATCACAGGCTCCATGTGATTTGGCCTATTAGGGGATAGAGTTTACTTCCAGAGCATGGAAGGTCTTCAGACTCCCCCCTAGGTCTATTAAGGGGCAGGGAAGATCTTCAAATTCCCATTCCCATTATACCTTCCCATATCAAATCAAGCTAACAAGCATTTATCAAGTTCCAACTGTGTGCCAGACACCGGACTGAGTCCTGGGGATACAAGGAAAGTCAAAAACTGTCCCTTTTCTCAAGGAGCTCACAGTCTTTTGGGAGAGACAACAGGGGAAACAAGACATACAAACTACAGATTGGATAAATAGGTAATCTCAGAGGGAAGCCATTGTGATGAAGGATACCTAGGAAAATCTTATTACAGAAGATGAAACTAGCTGAGATTTGAAGGAAGATTGTAGCAGGACTGAGGAGTGAGATCATTTCAGGCATGAGACAAAGCGAATGAAAATATCTGGAGTCAGGAAATAGAGTGTCCTGTAGATGGAAGAGTAAGGAGGCCAGCCAGTGTTAATGGATGGCAGAGAACATGGAGGAGAGTAAGATGTAGGAGTAGAAAGGTAGGAAAGGGCCAGCTTATGAAGGACTTTAAAAGCCAAACAGCAGAGTTTACATTTGATCCCAGAAGTAATAGGGAACCATTACTGAATAGGGGTGTGACATGGCCAGACCTCTACTTTAGGAAGATCAATTTCATAGCTAAGTGGAGAATGGACTGGGGGTGGGAGAGACTTGAGACAGGGAGACCAACCTATGGCTTTTGCCATAGCCCAGATGGGAGGTGATGAGGACATAAACTAGGGTAGGAGCAGTGTCAGAGGAGAGAAGGAGACATATAGGAGTATTGTTACAATGGTAGAAAGGACAGAACTTAATAATAATTGGATACTGGGGTGCGGGTGATGGTTAGAAAGAGTGAAGAGTCAAGGATGGCACCTGGATCATAAGCCTGGGTGATGGGAGGATGGTAAAACAGGAACAGGGAAGTCAGGAAGAGAGGTAGGTCTGGGGGGTAGGTAATGGGTTCAGTTTTGGACATGTTGAGTTTAAGAGTCTTTGGGATATGTAGTTTGAAATATCCAGTTGGAAGCTGGAGATGTGAACCTGGAGGTCAGCAGAGAGATTATGGAGGGATGGGCATTTGTAAGAATTATCAACATTAAGATGATAATTGAATTCATGAGAACTGATGAGATCTCCAAGTGAAATAGAGAAGGCAGGAAGAGACCCAGGACAGAACCTTGGGAGACACACATGGTTTGCAAAGATATAGAGCAAAGGAGATTGGGAAGGAATGGTCAGATAGGAGAGGGTGAACCTAGAGAGAATTGAGAAGAGGGTGATGGACACTGTCAGAGGCTATAGAGAGGTCATGAAGGATAAAGCCTGACTGAGAAGAGGCCGTGAGATCTGACAATTAAGAGATTAGCAGGTGGTGCCGTGTGTAGAGTGTTGGATTTAGAATCAGGAAGACTTGTTCAAAATGGGGGTAATAATAGCATCTATATCCCAGGGTTGTTGTGAGGATAAAATAAGACAGAATTTGTAAAGAGCTTTGCTAATCTTAAAGGGCTATGTAAAAGCTATTTTACATACATATATAGTATAGATAATTTATTCATGTGTAATTTGTGTATATATACTGTGATGTGTGTGTGTGTGTATATATATATATATACATATGTATACATATATATATATATATACACACACACACATACATCCTTACAGCACTCAGTCCACTACTCCACCCTCTTCTGCCTCTGCACTTACCACAGAAGTTGACAATAGTCAGGTCAGGAAGGCATCCTGTCAGGGGAACAGAAATTCTGATAAAACCTCTGGAGCACCATTTCCCCTTCAGTTAGGTCCTTTATGACTCAGGGGGACAAGGAAGCCATGCTAATAAATCAAGCCTTCATTCCCTGAGCCAGAAAAACCAGTCCAGTCTGCATAAACCAGGTACTGCTCCTACCATACCATAAGATAAAGCATTCAGCCAGAGCATTTGTATTCCATTGTACCTCCCCAATTTTACTTACATAGGATTATAGCTCCTGGGGCCTTTTTTTCTTCTTCATGGCTAGTCCTAATGAGTTGCTCTCTATAGTTTTATACCTTCTAAAATATTGAAAGTTAACTGCAAGAATATCCAGATGCCTGGAAGAAGTGGCAGCTTTGACACTGTGACTTGGGAAAAACAACTGAAGAATTACAAAACTTGACACAAGAACTAAGAGGACAGTGCCCTAGACCCATTTACTATGGGGGAGAATGATCCCTTTATACCTGAATACCCATTGAAAAGCATCAGTACATTAGAATAAGATCATTGGTATTAATAATGAGTGTAGGATAAGTTTTAGAGATGAAAATTACCTTCGATATCTTCTTGTCCAAACCCTTCTTTTTTCTGATTTGGGAACTCGGGCCCCAAGAATGGAATTGACTTGCCCAATGTCATATATGCTTCCAGCTAACCCTGAGTCATCAAGAAGATATTGGTATGGGGCCAGCTAGGTAGTGCAGTGAGTAGAGCGCTGGCCCTGGAGTCAGGAGGACCTGAGTTCGGATCTGGCCTCAGACACTTAACAAGCAAACAAACAAAAACCTAGCCGTGTGACCTTGGGCAAGTTACTTAACCCCAATTGCCCTAAAAAAAAAAAAGAAGATATTGGTATATTCAGTATATTAAGAACTCCTCCCTCTAAAATTTAGTGTTCAAAGAGATCATCCTTAATTACATAGCAAGCACTCTTCTATTCCCCCATGATAATGGAGGAGTATTTCTGGGTATTCTACTAATGGCTCATTATACCTCCAAACACTTCCTAGTTATTACAAATGACACCCTTGTGGTATAAGGGAAAGATCGTTTGCTCCTACGTTGGAAGACTGGGGTTTAAATCCCTCTTCTGATACTTTATTCCTCTGTAACTTTGAACAAATAACCTCACTTCCCTGGACCTTAGTTTTCCTCACCTGTAAAATGAGAGATTTGGACTAGATGTCTTCTTCTGAGTTGGCTACTAGCTCAGCAGAATGAAGTCCCAGCAAATCCTCTGCCTCTAAAATAGCATGTCTTCTAGATCCTGCTTCAGGATTTCTAACAAGGAGAAAGCCCTCCAATTCTGAGGCAGCTCATTGCTCTCTGGGGATTTAATTCATCCATTGAATTATGGATGAATTAAGAGGATGGGTTGGGAGGCACTTTTCCTGCCCAGTGGTTGATTCACATTGCCTCTTGTGCTCTGCCATTAGGATGACAACTGGGGAGAAACCACCACAGCCATCACCGGCACCTCAGAACACAGCATATCCCAGGAGGACATTGCTAGGATCAGCAAGGACATGGAGGACAGTGTTGGACTGGACTGCAAACGCTACCTTGGCTTGACAGTGGCTGCAGTCCTGGGTCTTCTTGTTTTCCTCACCCCCATTGCCTTCATTCTCTTACCCCCAATTCTGTGGAGGGATGAGCTGGAACCATGTGGCACAATATGTGAGGGGCTCTTCATCTCGGTGGCATTTAAACTCCTCATCCTTCTCATCGGGACATGGGCCCTCTTTTTCCGTCATCAGACAGTGGAAATGCCTCGGATCTTTGTGTTCCGGGCCCTCTTACTGGTCCTTATTTTTCTGTTTGTGGTTTCCTATTGGCTCTTCTATGGTGTCCGCATCCTGGACTCTAGGGACCGAAATTACCAGGGCATTGTGCAATACGCGGTCTCCCTCGTGGACGCCCTTCTCTTCATCCATTATCTAGCGATTGTATTGCTAGAGCTCCGGCAGCTCCAACCCATGTTCACACTGAAAGTGGTCCGGTCCACTGACGGCGAGTCACGCTTTTACAGTTTGGGAAACTTGAGGTAAGTTGAGAAATTCAGGAAATTTAAATTTTGTGGCTTGCTAGAAAACAGCTGGTCTGTTTCTGATTTGATAAAATGGGAATCTGATGTCTCTCTTTTCTTGTGTGCCGAGTGATGGGGAGAGAAGACAGCTGCTGAAATTCATTCATATTAGAGGTGAGGGATTTACCATTTAACTTTTGCAGCAGGCAGTTATTCTCCAGTGGTAGTTAATAGAGTCTGGGTGTATGGTTTAAAATGGGTCCAGGAATCATCTCAGACACATTAGCCATAGGCTACTGAACCCTGCTATAAAGTGTCAGGTGTATGAATGATAACTGTTAGAGATAGATATAATAGGCAGAAGTCATTTAGAAATGAATGCACAGTGTTCTGGAGTCTTAGAGATAAAGGGAACCAGCTGAGACAGGTACCTGGCTGAGAATCCCTTCCTTCCACAGAGTATCCTGATCAGGGGTCATCCATCCAGCATTTCCTCATAAACCTCTGGTACTTTAGATAAGTCTATGTTTAGGCAGTGCATGATAGCTGTCAAAATGTTCAAGGTTGGCAAAGGTACATGAAAGGGTATAATGACAACTGGCATCCTGTTTAGGAGCTAGGAATGTGGCCAGGCCTTAGGCTGGAGCCAAGACCAACCACCTCCCAAATGAGCACATTTCACCAACTTTGTGACATCTTTTGATTTCCTGGGATTCTTCTTGAACTCATGGTGCTTGATCTTATAATAACGATTGAGGACTGGACAACCCAATGGAGAAAACCAAGTCACATTCTTAAAGCAATTGAAAAAGAAACTTATGTAGAAAAAGGAATTGTTTCATATCGTTCCAGGGGGCAAAATTAAGACTGATGGGTAGGAGTTCCAGGGATAACATAAGAATGGTTGGTAGTGGCAAGATTATAAATTTGTTCACATTTCCCAGCCCTATTGGGCAGCATGACTTTGGAGAAATGAGAGGTAAGGCAGGGAGGCAGGGTGAGGGGGAAGAGGTGGGAGAGATTTCCTAATCGCAATTAAAAAACTATTGCCTTAGGAAATTATGCCTGTTGTAGTAACAAGTGTAAATACCAACAGCTGCAGGAACTCAGCAAGTATCCATGATGGGCAGTAGGTAGAACTGTATGTAGAAGGCAGGATTGTAGCCAGGCATTTTTGAGCTGACCACGAATAATCATCCATTATTAATTGTCCATTCATTCTCCAACACTCAATGCTAACTCCTCAGGATCTACTTAAAAATGATTCCTCTCAGGGGTTTAGCTTGTAGCAAAGTCCACACTCTCATATCCTCTGCAGAGCTCTGTGGAGAGAGCCATGGAAGAAGTCTCCCCCCTCCCTTTATCATTCTTCTGCAATTTGATTTTTTCCTAATTAGTCTCTCTTGTTTCCACCTGGAAACTGTGGTGGAGTAGAATGGGTAGGTTAAAGAAAAAGGGGCTTGTGTTGCATCATCCCTCGTAAGCCATCACTTCATTCTGTCACGGCTCAGACTTTAATCAGGGACAGGATAGGGTAGGTACCAGTGGAAGAATTGTCATGAAAGGTCACTGTGGAAATCAGGGCTGTTCTCTGGGGCTACATGTGGGCTACACAGCCCACAAACCCTTGGGATAAGTCTGACCCAAGACAGCAGGAGCTGGAAAAGCCTCTGGGCCAGAAATATACCTTCTAAAGAGTCTCACAAAGTTTAAGGGGAAAAAAGATTTAAATGCTTAAACATTACATAAGGGGAAAAAATATAAAAGGAATCTGAGATCCAGAATAGCACATCCCTTTGTCCAGCCAAGCTAGAATCACAGGCCTCTGCATTTTATTTAAGGCTGTTCCTGTGGGACTGACCTGTTTTTATGCTTTAGTTGCTTAGCTAAGGTGACTTTTTTTTTGCTAAGGACTTCTGGCAGATTGGCCTGGAAGATCTTTCATAGTCTTTTTGTTTTTTTGAGTCAGTCTCCTTATCTTGCTTCAGCTGGAAATTCAGCGGCTACTCATGATCCATTTGGCACAGAAGTGGCTTCATTTTTCTGACCTGGGCTGATTTGTTCCTTTGGCAGTCTAGTGGTCCAGGGCTCACCATACTGGTGCCAGACTTGGTGTGAATACCTTATAATCTTTAGTCCTACTGTCACTCGAGATCAGAATTATAGGTGGTTTTAGTGATTAGAGCACTGGGCCTGGAGTCAGGGAGACAGAAATTCAAATCTTGACGCTTACTAGTTGTGTGACTCTGGGAAAGTCACTTAACCTCTCTTTCCCTCAGTTTCCTCATGTGTGAAGTGGGGATAGTAATTCCATCTGCCTCCCAGGATTGTTGTGAGGCTAAAATGAGATAATATTTATATTTGTCAAACCACAAAACACTATGTAAATACAAACTACTATTAGATATTGCAAATGTGCCCTTCCAACCCAACAAAAGCTCAGTTTTTAGGTTAATCTAGGCCACATGGACATCTTTCTTAAAGGCTTCAATTATAGCCAGCCCAGCTGAGCTCAGAGAGAGGGTCTTCATCAAAGAGCTGGAAGGTCACCTACTCCAACCTGCTCATTTGACAGATAAGGAAACTGAGGCCCAGAGATGGGCCATCCAGGTTCTTTGACTCCAAATCCAGCATTCTTTCCACAGTACCTTGTGCCTCCCTTGAAGATCTTTAATAACCAAGAAAAGTTAAATGCCCATCATACCTTTTCAATGTGTAAAGATTTCTAGCTAAACTGATTAAACTGACCAAAAATTTGGTGATTTTTAAGGGCAAACTCTCAGCTGGACTGCCTGGAGCAGGGGTGGCTCTTGAGTGAGTCCAAGTTTTACAGAACACATTTGTTCTGTGAAGTTTGGATTCAGTCAGAGGGCTGCACCCAAGGACCTAGAAGGCCACATGGGGCCTTGAGGCCACAGGTTCCCCACCCCTGGCTCAGGAGTAGTTCTTTTCCCAGGTGTTCCATGTATCAAAGGAATTGCTATAATGACTTCAGACTTGTGGTTTTAGCCATTGTGGTCTGTCTAGGCATGACCAGTCTTGAACCAGGATTCTAGCTGTGCTTTACCCACTAAAGGATGACCATTTATAAAAAAGGTATGACCGTTGACTGCAAATTTAAAAAAAAAGCAAGCGTTCTCAAAGAAACTTCTTTTGAAAGTACTTTTCCAACAGTGAGAGTTTGATTGTGAGCTCTTCCCGGTGGTGTTCAGAAAGGGACATTTGTGTTTCTTGGCTACTTCGGGCCCAGAAACAGGAGGCAACTGTTGTCAGCAAGCAGCCTCCAACTCCAGTGGAGACAAAGCTAAGCTTGTCACCCCTCCAGCTCCCATTCACATCCCCTCCAGCTCTGGCCGGGACCTGACTTTTTTTGGTGTACACTTTGGTTTTCAAATTAGAAACTTATGAGGAAGGCTCTCTGGGGAGCTTAAAGTTACTCTAATAATTTAGAAAGACAGCCAGCCACTGACTGAACTTTTTATGTTTGTTAGTTAATCCCAGGGCCAAGAAATAATGGAGGCGGTGATTGCCCAGACTGGGTGAGCACTCCTCTTTGTAGTGTGGTGGAAAGGGCCCTTGTCTGGAAATGGAGAGACTTGGGTTCTAGTCCTGGCTGTATGTAAGACCTTGGGCAAGTTGTTTACTTAGAGTTACAGTGAGTAAGTGCATACTCTGTGTCAGGCATTGGGCTAAGTTCTGAGGATATGGAGAAGAGCATAAGAAGGGCCCTGCCCTCAAGGAGGTTACAGTCTAAAGGGGGAGAGCACATAAAAAGAAGCCGAAAATTAAGGGTAGGTGAGAAAAGGGATGAAGGGCTAATTGACTCTGGAGTATGATGAAATCTTATGGCCTCAAAGTGGAAAATAGAGGTCAGAGTCTTGGAGCTGATTTCATCTTATAGAATGATGAGTTTCTATTGATTATGAAGTCCAGGAAAGCAGTTGCTTGGTAATAAAAGAGGTGAATTCCCTGGGTCATCCTTCTTAAATGATAGAACATCTAAGAGGAGCTCTCCAGTGTCTACCTTCTTCAATCAGAGGAAGGGAGGGAGAAACTCCAGGGGGTGCTGAGGAGGTATGAGAGTTGATTTTATCTTGAAGAATGAGGAGTTTCTGGAGATCATGAAGCCCAGGAAATCATCTGAGTAGGACATGTGGCTTACTGGACAGCAGCGGTTAGCCTGGAGATAAGAAGATCTGGGTGGGGGAAGAGATAGGGGGAATCAGTGATCAGTACTTTTGAAAGTTGGGGTATCAGACCTGTCCTACTGCATCCCAGAGGGCAAAAAAAGGAGGTCGTGGGGAAGAAGATGTTGGCTTAATGGAAGGAAAAGCCTTCTAACAACTAGAGCTGTCCCAAAGTAGAATGGTCTGGTTTGATTGGTGATGAATTTTCTATCTCTGAAGGTCTTCAAGGGGAAGCCAGATAACCCTGTGCTAGGGATGGTACAACGGGATTTTCTGTTGCCATATGACTTGAACTAGATAGCCTTTGGCCTTTCATTATTGCTTCCCCATCTGTAAAGTGGGGAAGCTATACTAGAAGATGTCAGAGGTTCCTTCCAGTTCTAAATCTGCCATGCTAAATTTCTTGCCAATCCTATTACTTAAATTGGGATATTGCATCTAATCAGTATCTCCCCACCCTCAATTTGCAACTCTGCCATGGGAAGATGATAGTGTTTAACTTCGGGCACATTACTAGCTGTGGGATCCTGGGCAAGCCACTTAACCTTATTTGCCTCTGTTTCCTCATCTGTAAAATGAGTTGGAGAAAGAATGGTAAACTACTCCAGTGCCTTTGCCAACAAAACCTTAAATGGGGTCACATAGAGTCAAATAAAACTAAACAACAACGATTATATAATTTTCATCCATAGGGGACCCATTCCCCTAGTCTCTTGGGCACGCCCCCAAGACAACACTCTTTTCTCTGTTTATAAAAGAAGCTTGACAAAGCAATGGTACATATGCTGCAGAAGTCCCTTCCTCATGTAATTTCTCATGGGGTGAGATCTCTGAGGCTTAGATTCTATCTCAGTCAAGGAGGATGAGATTAGAGCTTTGGACTCGTGTGTTCTTCCAGTCCTAGACCAAAAACCAGTTAAGGTCCAGGAGGATTATTTATTTGGTGGGGTGTAGTGCTCCACGAAAGGTTTCCTTCTAACACTCTTCACCTCTTAAAAATAAATGCTCTTTATGCTGTGGACATTTGTGCTTGACTAGGGAGGCAGAAGGACTAGCAGTAACTGTGCAAGTTTTTATTCATATTATTTAAAACACAATGGACAGTTTAAAAGCTTATATTCCCAGGGAGTGTGTGTGTTTACTTTTGTTGTTAATAGTAATCCAATATGGATATTTTGCACCCCTCCCAAATACAAATAAGGTATTGGCAGACCCTCACATCCGTGGGAGCTAAATTGTCGGTGCATGTGTTAGGGATCAGAATCTAAATATATTTTGGAATTGAGGGATTATTAGGGAGGAAATGGAGCTGCCGTTAGTGGTTAACTTTTGTGGTGTTTGTTGAAAGGGGCTTTGATGAGAATGAAAGGTTCTGGACAGTGATCTGTTCTGTTTGTACAGCTGCCTCCTGGGCAGGGACCAGGAATGGAGACTTCCCTTCCCGACCTCTGTTCATGGACCTCACCTGATATGGAGGGGAAATGAGGCAATCTCTCTGCCCTAGCCCCTTTGTATTATGCTCACCTTAGAATGCAAGGACCAATCATTGATTGGGGGAAAAGTATTCATTTTAACTAGAGCTGGTCTGAACATCTGTCCAAAGAACTGATAAGAGACTTGGAAGATAATAACTTAGTATTTGTCATTGTGCCCAGCCTAGACATTGTATTATATGACATGGTCCTGTACCTTAAAGAATTTTTGTCCTCCTACCACCTCAACCATCTGACTTAGAGTCTTCCCCATCTAATCATCACCCATAATTCTCAGCTACTTTAATAGCCATATTGATGTCCCTTCCAATATCCTTATCTCATAGTTTCTCCATGTCGATAACGTATCTTCATTCCAATTTGGCTGTCAATCATTATGACCATGTTAGACCTCATTATCATACTCTTCCACCCCCTTTCTTCCCTCGCAAATTTTGAATTCTCACCATTTTCTCTCAGACTATGAGCTCCTAACACTATTGTTTCTACTGAATTTCCCGCCTGGCTCCAGACTTAGTTTTCCCACTCACTCACTCCCATTATATTTTCTGTGCCACTGTACTCTCATTGTTTACAGAATTCAAAAGATCCAATTGGGATGTTAGCTGTGAACCATTCTGTGGGTATCGCAAACTCAACATGGTCTGTACTGAACTCGACATAGCAACTTTTCTTCTTGAATTCTCTGGTTTTATTTGTGGCATCACTTGTATCCTAGTTACCCATGTTCAAAATCACCCATTTGTAGGATCATAGATTAGCCCTCGAAGGGATTATAGGGATTATCCAGTGTAACCCCTAATTTTACAGATAAAGAGATTGATTGAGCTGGAGAGGTAAAGTGATGTTATCCTTGACTGCCCTTTCTCTCTGCAGCACCACATTCAGTTAGCCACCATTTCCACTGACCCTTCCCTCCCCTAGTTTGAACTCTTGTTGATTGAGCTCTCAGTGCCATCTTTAAATGCCTAGTTTTGATCATGGCACCCCATCATCTACTGTATAAAGTCTAACCCTGGCCTTCAACCTAGTTCCCACCTATCTGACTCTTATCTAAAATACTGCTTTATTTCCCAACCAGCTAAACTAGAATACTCATCCCTTGAATGGTCTGTGTTTTCCTAACTCTGTGTCTTTGTTCATACCATTCCCCATGCCTAGAAGACATATTCTTTCCTTCCTTCCTCTGCCCCCTCTCCTTTAAGGCCTAGTTCAGATGATATGTCTTTCACAAAACCTTTACTAATGAATTTCTTTTCCCTCTCCACCCACACTAACTAATGATACTTTCCTGGGTTTTTGCTTTAATTATTTCTTTATAGACAGATTTAAATTATTTTTCTAAAGAGGCTAATTTAGGCCTTATGTCAAGAAAAATCTTCCAACCAGTTACGGCTATCCAGAAGTGGAATGGGCTGTCCCCGGTGGCAGTGGGTTCTTTATTGGACATCTTCAAACAAAAGCTAGGTGATACTTTGTCAGATGTATTCCAGTGGGATTTTTATTTTAATTCTTTTGGTTGGGAGAGGCTGGACTATATCACAGGGTCACAGATTTAGATTTGAAAAGGACGTCACAGGGCAGCTAGGTAGCGTAGTGAACAAAGCACCAGCCCTGGAGTCAGGAGGACCTGAGTTCAAATTCGGCCTCAGACACTTAACAGGTACTAGCTATGTGACCTTGGGCAAGTCACTTAACTCTGATTGCCCTGCCTTCCCCCCTCCAAAAAGCAAAAAAATAATAAAATAATTTTTCAAAGGACCTCAGAAGTCATGTTGTATGATCTCCTTATTTTTCAGGCAAGGAAACTGAAGTCCAAGGAAATTAAATTACTTCCCCAAGGTCTCAGAGGTAGGAATAGTCAGAATCAGAACTTGATCCTAGGTCTTCTGCCTCTTGGAGCCAGTGTGCTTTCCCCTCTGTTTCTAGAGTCCTTTCCAACTCTGAAATTCACTTTTCCTAATCCTGCATTATCTTATTTTATGCCTTTACCCTTTGTATAGCTGTCTCCTCTTCTCTTGTAAGATCTTTGAGATCAGGAACCATGCCATCTTTATTTGTGTACCTCCTTTGGTAGGGCTTTAATATATTTGTCTTTCATAAACGTATAAAAGTCCATTATGGTACCACGTAGTAAATGCCCAATAAATATTCATTTTGATATTTATTAGTAATAAGGAATCATTCTTAAGGAGAAATGATTAGCCCTATTTCTCTGCCCTTGACCTATACCACAAAGCCCCAGGTAGGTATCTTCTTTGTGGATCCAATTCAGTTTGGAAGGGTTTGGGTTCAGAATGTGTGCTACCTATAGATACTACATGGTGGGATCATCTTAGATGGGTAAAACATCAAGAACCCTAGGTGAGTAACGAATTCATTCAGGGCCAACCTGGGAGGAATTTTGCATATTGATCATATATGGATGAATATAGGCACCTACCTATATCCCAGTAATGTGAGAAGCTCATCCCAGTGAGAATGCTGCCCATTATGTAATCTTTGAATCCTTCTTCTTTTGGGGAGGGCCATTTGAAGGGGGCAGGGCATTTGGGGTTGTGACTTGCCCAAGATCACATGGCTAGTAAGTATTAAGTGTCTGAGATCGGATTTGAACTCAGGTCCTCCTGACTCCAGCCAGTGCTCTATTCACTGTGCCAACTAGGCACCCCTCTCTGAATACTTCTAAAAGTCTTAGCCCACATAGACATGGCCATATGTGTGTATACATATCTACACATATGTGATATGTATATATGTGTGTGTACACACCTAATACATATTCATATGAACATCATTCCTCTCCATAGTTGCTTGGCCAATTCTCAGTTACAGCTCTCATTAGAAGGCTGGGTCCCAAGCCCATTACTGCCACTAGGCTTCCAGGAGTAATACTAAGAAGGTGGTTTCTAACACTTTTTCTCATGAGCCCCTACCTGTGTGTTTCAACTGAACAATTTGCCATCTAGACTTAGCTTTTTTGCGGGGGGAGATTGGGGTTTTTGTTTATTTTTAAGGCAGTTGGAGTTAAGTGGCTTGCCCAGGATCACACAGCTAGTAAGTGTCAAGTGTCTGAGGCTGGATTTGAACTCAGGTCCTCCTGCCTCCAGAACTGGTCCTCTATCCCTATGCCATCTAGCTGCCCCCAGCCTTAGCTTTAACTGAAGGTATTTATAGTAAGAACAATTTGTACAAAAACATTCCCACCCACTCACCCCAAACAGGGGGCATGCTTTCCCTTACACATAAAGTCCTTGGGGAAGGTGAGCTCAAGCTTAACAGGCAGTGATACCAAGGCCCACAGCTCCTGGATACTGACTTTTCTACTTTTCTCTCTTTCTCTACTATTTTTCCTCTTTTCATGGAGTCCTCATAAAGTTCTCCTTAGGAATAGTGCCCTTCTTGGTTAATTAGCCCAGGCTGACTTCGGTAGAAAGGCTCATACCTGTCGCAGGGAGAGAAAGGATCTTTGGTAGATATTCCCAAATGGGAGAAGGCTGCCAGAATCTTCCTGACAGCAGGACAGGGAAGAGAAGTAACAAGAGAGACGTAGCAGCAACAACCAGATTAGCCATTCAGAAAGAAAAAGCCTTGTCAGTATTGTCAGGGAGGGCAGACACATGAATGCAGAACCAGCCTGCTGTATCATGCAGTTGGACCCGAGGGGCTGCTCGAACATCTGGCTGCTTCTGCTGTGTTGTCTGCAGAGGCTAAAAGCAACTAGTGTGGATGGTAGCTGAAAACTACCCCCCATGCCCAGGTACAACCTCCCGTCCCCACCCCCAGCAGCCCAGAGTGAACACAGTGACGGAGGGCATCTCCCTGGGCAACCCCCCAGTGTGGTAGCACTTCTGCTGATGAATACCTTGTTTTCACTGATGTATTTTATTGTCACAACCTTAGTTACCAGTGGTAGAAACACTTAAGTATAGTTACCAGGTGATATGGTGGAGAACAGTACCAGCAGTGGAAATAAGAGGACCAGAGTTCAAATCCTAAACCCAGGAGGCCTCAGTTTCCTCCTTTGTAAATTAAAATGGATTGGATAAAATTACCCAATGTTTAGTAGCCCTTCTAGCTCTAAATCAATCTTGGGAATATTCCAGAAAGTGGATTCCCTTCCTTTCCTTTCTCTTCCCTACATTTGCCAGATGGACAGGAGGCTTTCTAGCACCTTGAAATTGGGGGTGGGGAGGGACATTGAACTCTATGGTGGTTTCCCATTCTAGGGCAGAGGCTCTTAACTTTGGGTGTGTAAAGTTGGTTTTTTTTTGGATACCTCTATTTCCACATACTTTCCTTTGTAATCCTGTTTTATTTAATGCATTTAAAAACATTCTCCTAATATTCCATAGACTCCATCAGACTGACTGCCAAAGGGTGCCATGACATAAGAAATAAGAAAAAAGATGAACAAGTTTGGGTGTTGTGGGTTAAAGCCATGGAGCTTTCCTGACCAAATTCTTCTCCATAGAACCTCAGGGGGGCCTTGAAATGATTTCTGACCCCACTGGGTGGGATTCGTGCATCTGGTCCAATCCTATTACATGTCATTAAGAACTAAAATTTGTTTCCCTTCCTTAATGTTTGGTAACTAACTTACTGAGGCATAGAGTGAGAAAGAGTTCTAAGTACTGCCATTTATAGAGCATTTTAAGGTTTCTAAAGTAGTTTATGTATTTTTCACTGGCTCTCACATTTAAAACTGGAAGAAATTTTAGAGGTCATTTAGGCCAACACCCTCATTTTATAGATAAGAGAACCGAACCCCGGAGACTTAAGTGACTGGCCTGAAGCCCCTTGTAGCAAGTAGCAAGAGGTAGGATTTGATGTAAATTCATTAAAAATTTTTAAGTGCTTTCTATCACCAGGCTCCATACTAGACTCTGGGGTGGGGGGCAAGGACAAAAAAGAGGTGGTCCCTGCCTTCAGAGACCTTACATTCTATCAGGGGAAGCAACATATATATGTGTATATATATATATAATTATACATATAATTATATACATATATATAGTTATATGTGTATATACTATATAGTTGTATTTGTGTATGTACATATAACATATGCATATACATGTACATATATACATTTATGTGTATCATGAGTGTGCATATATGGATCTACACCTAGGCATATAATTATGTCTCTGTGTATGTGCACTACATGTATTTGCATGCATGCACGTGTGTGTATGTGTAGCAGTGCACTGTATGAATGAGGATCTGTGACTTTCCCAGTTCTCCCCCTCCCCCAGTGGCTAATGCTTTCTTCTTGAAAATTCCCCTCCATCCATCTTCTCACTAAATGTCTTGGATCTACCTTGTTTACATGTGGTTTTTCCCATTAGAATGTGAGCCCCTTGAAAGTGGGAGTTATGTTTTTGCCTTCTTTTACCCCCTAAATCCCAGCCCTTGGCCCAGTGCCTGGCACAGAGTAAGCCCTTAATAAATGCTTGTTGACTTGCTTTGACTTGCTACATAAATGTGAATTTCTTGTTGTCATAAAAGCCTTGCCAATGCAAATGATATCTTGTTTGGTACTATTTCCCCTTGTTATCTCTTGACCTGTGGCTCAGCCCTTTCCAAGTTTAGAATCTGTGAGCTTTTGTTTCCTGGCTTCCTTCCTTTTGGGCACCCACTAAAATAGATGAATTTGTGATTTTAGCTTTCAAAACAACCCATAAGGATGGGGAGGAAAAGGGAAAAAAACTCCTAGCTCATCAGCTAAAAGGGGTTTGGAAGGGTCTGCAGAGACAGCTCAAGACTTTTAAGGGGCCTCAGAGTGGAATGACAGGCCTTTCTGGGATTTCAGTGCTTTTCTTAAGTCCCTTTCCATTCTCCAGGCCTCTAGCCCTCTCCCCCACTTCCTCACCCCCTCACCCCTCATCTCTTTCTAACTCATATTATGGCCCTTTATCTGGAGGTCAGGAGGAGGCTTCAAAGCACAGGCCAAAGGCATTTTATGGCTCCTGGGGCTGGATGAACAGAAGAATTTGGCCCCTTCTGGGCTCCTGTGTGACTGAATGGTCATATAGCCTCTAGCCAGGATGGGCTTGGCTGCCTTAGCCATGGGGAATCTCAGTTTCAGGCTTTTTTCTACTTCCTGTGTGGCCCTTTAAAAACTTGGATCTTGTGGAGCTTCAGGCCAATTTTGGGATGTGCCTGGGGGTTTTCCCAAACTGGCTGGGATTTTGTTACCAATCCCTCCCACCCCACCCAAACAGCAGGGAGGAAATTGTTCTCTTTTTAAAGATGTCTGGGTCTTATTGACTAAGGTTTGCCCTTGTCCTCCACCCCCCTCAAGTTCTTTCTCTGTGTTGAGAAAGGAAATTGCCCCTTATCCAAACCAGTTGGGGGTGGGGACAGATTTTACTGGAAAGGTTTGAAAGGGAAGAGCCTCAGTTTGTCCCAGCACACCCCACCTTTGAATTTTAATTTTTTCTCTAGGGAGAAATTTTAATTATTTTTCTAAAGAGGCAAATTTAGGCTTGTCAGGGAAAAAAATAACTTCTTAACCATTAGAGCTATCCAGACTAGGAATGGTCTTGGTGTGGTGTAATAGTAGTGTGGAATAAGGGGAAAAGTGGGTCCCCCCCCTTCCTATCAAGTATCTTCAAGTAGAGCTGGAGTGATTGCATCATGGGATATGTACATGGTGTGCCAAGACTACAGCAGGTGTGCTGTATTTATATGTGCATACATATATACATGTAAGTATATACATTTATGTGTATACATAAGGGTGTACATATATGTATCTATATATATATAGGCATATAATTGTGTGTGTGTGTGTGTGTCGCATTTTGTCGGGGAGTCTAGGTTGGATTTAAATGGCTGTTAGGGTCCTTTTTAGCTCAGAAATTCAGGGAATGCATCAGCTGGCTGGTGACTT
Organism: Gymnobelideus leadbeateri; assembly: GCA_011680675.1. Taxonomy (NCBI): domain Eukaryota; kingdom Metazoa; phylum Chordata; class Mammalia; order Diprotodontia; family Petauridae; genus Gymnobelideus; species Gymnobelideus leadbeateri. The sequence continues at coordinate 66,626 of WOXC01009018.1, read as the reverse complement.
ATTGCATGTATAGTACTCATTAGGACTATATACAGCCACAAAAGGAAAACTGGAATTCACTGGGGCCCTGTCCCCCGAGCAGTTTTATTCCTAAAAGTTAGGCTTTTTATAGTTCTTTGTTGTTACATATATGTATCTCATTGGATCCTCATGTCATTCCTGTGAAAAATTGTCCCCATTCTACAGATGAGGAAATTTAGGCCAACAGATTAAGTGACTTGTCCAGGGTCACACAACTAGTAAGTGGTTGAGACAGGATTTGCATTCAGGTTTTCCAACTCCCAAGGCCCATCGTGTGTCTTATGCTTCCTAAAAAAAGGGCAGAGTGTAATGTAGAGAGACATGGAGTCTAAAGTTCTAGGGATTGAATTCCAATACTCTAGACCTGGAGAAGTCACTGTACCTCAGTGACCTCATCTATAAAATGGGTACAAATACTTCTTTGCATAACTTGCCTCATTGGGTTGTTTTATGGGCAATGTGATTGCAGACCTCAAATTGCTACAGAGTCAAGTCAACAAACATTTATTAAACATCTATAGTATGCCAGGTGTCATGCTAAATGTGAGTTATTTTGAAAAGAGAGGCAAGAAAGACAATTTTTAAATGAAAATAAAATAAGTAAAAACAATGCATTAGATAGCAGTGGTCACAAACCAAGCTTCAGGGGAAGCAGTGGGTTCCCTGAATTGAAGGTTTTCAAGCAAAAACTGAATAATCACTTGTTGAACGTGTCCGAGAGAGTAGACTCAGTGACCTATGAAGGTGCTTCCATCTCTGAGAAGTGTCCAATTCTGGTATGCTAGTGGAAGTGCAGAGACAGTTTTCAGGTGTTTACCAGTTACAATTACAGACACACCCCACCCAACACCATGGAGACACTCTAATTTCAGCTCATGATGGTTCCAGGAGGTAGATGGTTAAGGCTCTTCCCACACACAGCTAATTAAGCTTGGGGAGCTGTCCCTCAGGGCATCCAGGTGGCTTCTAGGGAAAAGGAAACCTTTCTGGTAACCACATCCTGGGTGAAAAGGAAAAGAGGTGGATTTCGATTATCTTTACTACCTGTCTACATCTTGGGTTATAATTTTGCTGCAAATTCCCTATATTCCCTTGGCTTTGTGTCCTCTTGGCTTCCAGAATGCATTACCAAAAGGTCCCAAGGAAGCCAAGATGTTGTCCCAGTTTACTCTTTTAAAAAGTTTGACTTAACTTTCATTGGGAAAGAAGAGTTCTTTCCAGCTGTTGTCCATCGTTATTTACTTTTCTTCGAGTTCCAGAATAGTCATTACTGGCCCTGTTATCTCACACTTGAATAAACTGTCATCTCAAACATGGTGGCTTTAAGCCTAACATTTAATTAAAAGACAGGAGGTGTTAGCAAGGATTTGTATTCATTTCTCAGAGAAGTAATCATTTGTGGTATTTGGGAGTTATATTTGGTTTGCACTGGGCTAGTGGTCATATTTATGTTGCCACCCATGGTCCATCTGGCCTTACCCAACCCCACCTTTCCTTCTCTTCCCCCACCTCCTCCACATATGAAGCCAACTTTTTTCTAACAAAGATGCACATCTAGGCAGAAATAACCTTTGTTGATTCTTCTTGGCAGCATGCCATAGTCAGGTAAACAGATGTGCTGGTCAGCTGGCCCCCAGGGAGTATATACAAAAGAGCTAAATAAACTCTCATTTTGGGTCCTGTACTTTGGAGTGCTCCCAAATGCTTCGTTTACAAGGTCAAAGTCCTTATCTCATCCCAAGCACACATCTCTTAAAGAAGGCTAGATAGAATGTCAAGGAATTCATTAGTAAGAGAATACTGTGGTCTCTTCACTGACCTCTTCTTGTTTTGCTGACCCATTGTTATCCAGAAAAGAGAAGTCTTATAGAGAAGGGACATAGGTGCTGTCTTTATTTCAAGTAGGGAAAGATGAGATTTAGAAGACAGATTTTATTTATTTTACTTGGCCGTAGAGGTCAGACTTAGGACCAAGAGATAGGAATCTTTAGGTTTCAGTTCAGTTTAAGGAATAATTTCTTTTTTTTTTTTTTTTGCATTTTTTTGGGGGGGAGGGCAATTGGGGTTAAGTAACTTGCCCAAGGTCACACAGCTAGGTTTTTGTTTGTTGTGTGCATTAAGTGTCTGAGGCCGGATCCAAACTCAGGTCCTTCTGACTCCAGGGCTGACGCTCTACTCACTGTGCCACCTAGCCGCCCCTAAGGAATAATTTCTTAAGGAAAAATTAGAGTGATACAAAAATGAATTCAACTGTCTCATAAGGGAGAATGTGCTCAGTTATTAGGAGAATTCTTAGCCTTCTAGAATGTCATAGTTAGAAGGGAAGAAATGTGAGATTTGTACAAATCTAGAGACATCTGCACTTGAAATGTTCACATGGACTGTTTGTACCTGACCTGCGATAGTTGGTATTGGTCTGATCAGCCACTGTCGGACACACTGTACCTTGACCCCAATGTAGTGATGTCATTTTTGGTTCTTTTCATGAACAAAGGACAGCAACCAGCTGGAAGAGGCATTAGAGATTGTCTGTTTTTATGCTTTACAGGTGTTTTCTCATTTTATAAAAAAAGAAACTAAAGCCCACAGGAAGAAATCATTTGTTCAGGGTCCCACCCTAGACATATCATGGTACCATGAAAAAAGCGATTTCATTGGAACCAGAGCTACCAGGTTCTAATCCCACCTCATTATTATTCCTGTGACCTTGACCAAGTTATTTAACCTTTCTGAACCTTGGGTTGATCATCTATAAAATGAGAGAGGTTGGTCTTCATGATCTTTAAGGCTCATTCTGGCTTTTAATCTGTGATCCAGTGATAATTGTTGTTGGTAATGAGCAACCTAGTTGTACCAGGATGAGTAAAGGTCTCTTGACTCCTAGCCTATTAATACCATAAAGTAAACTTTAAAAATGTAAACACTTCTTGAAGGAAAAAACAGATAAATTTCCAATTTCAAGATTGGCTAGACAGCCACTTGTCAGGGAAGTGGAATCTGTTGTTGCTTCAGGTGGAAGTGGACTAGAGGAATTCTGAGCTCTAAGCTCTGAAATTCTGGGATTCTAAGTATTATCCTGTCTATCTCTCTCTGCCTGGCCATTTACCACATTGACTTAGCCTGAACTTCAGCATTGGCCTTAACCTTTTTATGTGTCTGGGTACCTGTCCTCTCACTTCCTCCTTTAAACACGTATTTCTTCTATAGTACCCACCTGGCCCCCTCCATCTCCTCTCTCTTTGTTCTTTCCTTGTGTGTTAATTTATGTATATATGTATATATATGTTTAACTGATCATTTTCTAAGTGCCTTCTGTCATCAAGACACTATACTTATATGCTGAACAAGGTATAAAGTGGGGGAGGGGAAGACTGTTGTTATGTTGGAAGGGCTTACAGTCTTATAGAAGGGCATTTATGGATTTAGGAAATAGCTTTACCTTGAGGATGATTGAAGCTTTGGGAGTAGGTCAGAGTGTCAAGGGTGGGACTGTTGAGGAGAGAAGATAAAAGGCCTGCCTACAGAGTCATAGGGGACACCTACACTTAAGAAATGAGAAAATGAGTGAAGGAAACCAAGAGGAAGTGATCAGACTTGTAAGAGAAGGATCAGGACAGAACAGTTTCATAGAAGCCAAAGGAGAAGAGAATATCAAAGAGGAGAAGGTCGTTGGTAGTAAATATTATAGGTGAGTGAGAAAGTGCCATGGAATTTTCCATGAAAGATGTTACTAGTGATCTTGGAGAAGAATAATGGGGTTGGAAACTAGATTAAAAGGGATGAATGGTTGATGAGCACGTGAGTGCAGATATCTCTTTCCAGAAGTTTAGCAGTAGGGGCATTCTGGGAAGATGGCAAAGTAGGTCAGAAATTTCCTGGCTCTCCAGATTTCTTCCACAAACGGGCAGAAAATTGCCACAAAGTGAACAGAGAGCTGTAAAAATAAAGGGTAAAGAAGCAGAGTATGGGATGATATTGAAGCAATGGAAGAGGTGAGGAAAGGTGTTTTGCAGATGGGAAAGATTTGGAGTCAGCTGGAGTCATCAAGAACTTCATGAAATAAAGGAGATTTGTTTGTTCTTGGTTGACCCTTCATGACCACATTTAGGGTTTTCTTGGCAAAGATACTAGAACAATTTGCCATTTCCTTCTCCAGCTCATTTTACCAATGAGGAAACTGAGGCAAACAGGGTTAAGTGACTTGCTTAGGGTCACGTATCTGGTAAGTGTCTGAGACCAGATCTGAACTCACGTCTTCTGATTCCAGGCCCTGGTGCTCTATGTACTGTCCAACCTAGGTTTAAATAATAGGTTAGATTTAGATGAAAGAGGTAGGGATGAGAATGAGGGTGGAGGGACAGGGAAGAAGAGGGAAGTATACTCCACTCAAAGGGACCAGTCATGCCTTTGAACTATGACAGGTATTGGGGGTATCTGATTCCAGAACAGGGAAGGAATCTGAGTAGCCTTAGAAGATTCCTGAAAAAGGGATGCTTACTGACCTCTGAAGCAGTCAGTTACGTCCTTCATGAACTGGGACAGCATTATCTCCTGCTGTGGGTATCTCCCATAAGGGCCAGATTGCTTCTCTTTCCTCTGCTATGAAGATAATTCAATACTGACATTTGTCTTACTATGAGGTTACTTATTACACCTGGGACAACTAGAAGTATGGGGAAGAATTTCTGAGCAGCCAAGACAGGCATCACCGATTCTGTGTATTAAAGTTCGTTACGAACATCAGAGCCGCCATTGAATATTAAATGGGCTAACAAGATAAAGATTTAAGTTTTGGAGACTGCAGTCATTCAGTACGTCTTTTTTCTTTTGCAAGAAGCATGAGTATCATATATACAGTCCTTTTCAGAAAATGGTAGCATTCTTGTGCTTTCCAGACTTATCTCCTTGGTGTACATACATCATGGGGAAGGGAGTGCTATCCATTCCAACCCTGCTTCCATGTTCTTTGCAACAAGATGCTTCAATACAAGGGTCAACCTTTGAGAAGTATTTGAATATGAGATACATTTGTGGCATAAAGTAAGAAAGCAACCTTTTCCATCTCTTTTCTCTTGAGGTTGAGTTGTTACTTGTTGCTGGAGTTAGTATGTTTACCTGTAGCTCCCTTCCGAAATCACTGCCTTTTAATATGTAATATTTAATTATTAGTTAGGAAACCAGACAAGCAAATTGTTAGACTTGTGATTAAAGGAGGCATATCATTGGAGCAACCTTTCCTTCATATACCAGAAAGGGGACATCTTATCCAGAACAGGAGATGATAGATAATCCTCTGACTCCTTGATTTGTCCATGGCTTAGTATTATGTTCTGTCCTCAGACACTGGTAAACTGGAGTGTGCCTACCTGAGGGTGACCAGGATCATGAGGGTTACTAAAGATTTGTTGTTGTTTTTCAGTCATTTTAGTCATGTCAGACTCTTCATGACCCTGTTTGGGTTTTCTTGGCAGAGATATTGGAGTGCTTTGCCATTTCTTTTTCTACCTCATTTTATAAATGAGAAAACTGAGGCAAACAGGGTTAAGTGACTTGCCCAGCCTCACATAGTTAATAAGTGTCTGAGGCCAGATTTGAACTCAGGAAATTCTGAGTTCATCCTGAGTTTGCCCTGATCCCATGCCCTGCACTCCATCTACTGCTCTACCTAGCTGCCCCTATAGTTCACCATATAAGAATCAATTGAAAGAATTCAAAATCTTTAGAATAGAGAAGAATAGATATAAGGAGGAAAAGATAGGCAGCCACCTTCCAGTATTCGAAGAGCTGTTATATAGAAGGGTGATTAAATTTATTCACTTGGCCTCAGAACTAGGAGTGGTGGATGGAAGTAGCAAAGAAGTGGAAATAGGCTGGACATCAGGCCAATTTCCTACAAATGAAACTCAGCTCTCAAACTAGAATGGGTGGTATAGTCAGTTCTTTCTCCTTAGAGGCCGTCATTTGCTAGCAGCTTTAGATGGTATTCTAGGGCCTGAGTTGGATGCTCCTTTACAATGCTCAGATGCTATGATATGCCTCCTTTAATCACAAGTCTAACAATTTGCTTGTCTGGTTTCCTAGCTAATAATTAAATATTACATATTAAAAGGCAGTGATTTTGGAAGGCAGCTCAAGTAAACATACTAACTCCAGCAACAAGTAACAACCCAACCTCAAGAGAAAAGAGATGGAAAGTATGAAAACAAGATAGAAATACTCAAAAGGAAGGGATTTTGGAACCATTTAGTGGAGGGGATAAAGACCCTTAGTCCTGAGGCTCACTATTTTATATTTATATTTCCATATATTAGTTATAGAAATATATTTAAATATATATTTATATTTATACAATAATTATAATGTTATTAATGACCCTGGGTTATCAAGAAAAGGTTAAGTAATTCTTTTTTAGAAGTCAAGAAAGGGCATAACACATTTTAGAACTATGTCCATCCAAAATGATTAAGTATACACATATATTTTGGATTTTGCCTCTTGCCAAACATGGTGGAAAATTCACTTAGGGGAATACTTCACTTCCTAATGACACGAGGAATTCATGTATGCAAATTCTTTCCTACCTGAATAAGAGTTTGAACATTCTTGAAGAGATTTCACAACTCAGTCAGAAGACTCTCTGCGTTCTGGTAGCGGCTCATCAGCCTGGGAGGCTGGCCAGTTGTCTTTGCTTGTTGTGTGAATCATTCTGACATCTCCCTTGAGAACAGGGTAAGGGAAGAGATCTTTGTGTATAATTTTTCCTCCTTGTTCAGTTTTTTTCCCTCTTACAAATTCTCCCACAGATGAGCAAGTCACATGAACCCCCTTTCTTTTCCTCTCCTTTCCCACCAGAGCATCTGATTGTTCTGAAGGGTATGACAAGACTACTTTCTAACCCAGTCTGGAATGAAGGCTTGATGGGCTCTGTACTCCTGTACCCACAGAGTCCTCCATGACAGTAGACTTGGAATCAGGAAGACCTGAGTTCAAATTCTACCTTAGATGTTTACTAACTTTGCAACTGAGCCTCAGTCTCCTTGTCTGTAAAAATGAAGATAATAAAAAGATCTAACTTTACAAGGTTGTTGATCAGATCATACGAGCTAACTCATATGTATATGTATGTATACACACATATATTCATATATTGTTTTGCAAATCTTAAAGTGTTATATAAATGGTAGCTATTATTGTGAATACTTGGCAGCTGTGATCTGTAATGGAGGGTAGAGTGTGTGTGTGTGTGTGTGTTTGTAAACATACTGATATTTATTTGTATTCATGTATATATTGGAAAAGGTTATATCTTTACTATATCTTGCTGTAGAACAGAAATAACTTCCCCAGGTGCTTTTCCTGTGCTCCAAATTGTGATTTTCTTCATCAGTGTGGGAGGAAGGGTGGAGAAAGATGCCCGGGAGACAGCAATTCCATGCTGTATCCTCTGCTTCTCAGGATGAAGGAGGTCCAGTGTCTCCAGCTTCTGCAGTTTTCTCATCCATAGCCCATTTGCATTAAAAAACAAACCCTCACATGAAGAACCTAAGAATGACAGTCTAAACATTGGCTTGGAATTTTCATTCCTCTAATGGGGAAAAGATGTTCAGTAGGAAGGTTCTGTCAGTGCTAGAGTGGGAGGGCAGGGTCCAGTGCAGTCCCTGGGTGGTTGTCCTCATCTGTGAAGATGACGGTTCCCTGACCATCTTGCAAGGAGCAGTCATCCCATTTCAGTTCTGTGAAGCCCTTAGGTCTCAGTAGAGAGTGCTGTATTTGGTATTGCATCTCTTCTATGCTACTTAACTTCCTGTGTAACCTTTGTCAAATCACTCCATTTCTGCAGGTCTCCGTTTTCTTTTCATGGTGAGGGGTTTGAAATAAGGGGTAGGGGAAAGGCAGCATGGTGGCAAAGTGCATAGAACCCTGGGCCCTGAGTTAGAAAGACTCATCTTCCTGAGTTCAAATATGATCTCAGTTACTAACTGTGTGACGCTGTTTGCTTCAGTTTCCTCATCTGTAAAATGAACTTTCTCCCAGAGAAGGAAATGGCAAATGCCTAGAGTATCATTGCCAAGAAAGCCTCAAATGGGGTCATGAAGAGTTGTTGGACAGGACTCCTTTACAAATTTATCCTTATAAAGACCCTGGTAGATTCTACTATTTTCCCAATTTTGCAGATGAGGAAACTAATGCAGACAGAGGTTAAATGACTTGCCCAAGGTCACACAGCTAATACGAATATGAGACTGAATTTGAACTCAGGTTGTTCTGACTCTAGATCAGAAGGTGTTTACCCGATGAACCATCTAATTGCCTCATTGTCCTATGAATACTGGCTACTCTCACTTAAGTTCCATCTTCTAAATATTTATTGAGAAACCTGCATGTTCAGATTAAAAAAAGTAGTCATCTGTGCCCTCAAAAAGATTATCTCATTTCAGATGTACAGATTAGGAAAATGAGCTCAGCATATTACTAAGCTCGGGCTCTGCTCTGTTCGCAACAATTTATAGGTCCTAGTTTGTCTTCCTTCCCCCTTCCCAGCTATTATAAAGCTAGGGAGATGGTACCAAAAACAGTTTTTCATTTGGGAAGTACTCTTGACCCTGCTTCTGCTTAGAATCAAAGCCCATGGGCTATACTGAAGACAATTGACTTCTGGAGGAAGAATATCATTAGTACCTAGAACTCATGCTGTCCAGATCATTATTATTATTCTGTATTGTGCCATAGCTTTGCCTTCTACAGGTAGTGACAATGAACCTTGTGGTAGAATGATGGCATGTTAGCTGCCCTCCTTGGCATTTTATGACTGGAAACAACTTAGAAAGTAGATTTTTTTCCCTTATGGCCAATTTATCTTCAAAGTAAACCCCCAAATTTTGGTCATTTACATAAGATTTGAATTAACTTTGTTCTCTCTTCCCAGCATACAGCGAGCAGCATTGGTAGTTCTGGAAAATTACTACAAAGATTTCACCATCTATAACCCAACCCTCTTAACAGCCTCCAAATCTCGAGCAGCTAAGCACATGGCTGGCCTCAAAGTCTACAATGTAGATGGTATGTTTCTGGAAGTGGCTTTGGAGGTTGGATGTGTGGTGGGGAGGGAGAAAAATGGGGGGGGGTGCTTAAAATGTAGGGTCAATTTGGTTCTACCAACTCTTGGTGTCTGTCTTCTATGGCATTCTCATTCCAGATGAGTTTATGTGTAGGCAAACATTTATTTTGAAGAAGTGTTGGTTAACATTTTACATGTATTGCACAAAGAATCTCTCTGAGAGTTTAACACATTTTAAAAATTAAAATTTAACACATTTTAAAAATGAAAAAAGAATGGCATTGGTTTATGTTTCCTACTTTCTTCTGGGAATATCTTAAAATGGAAGCCTTTCTTAGGAAGGGCACACTTTTGAAAATTTGGAGAAATATTTAGATTCAAATAGCCATCCAAGTCAGTGAACACAACTGATCTCACTAGCTCATGCTTCTTTCTCATCATAATTGGGCAGTCCAGGCCTTTGTCATTTTTTTTCTGAGAGATGAAATCATAGGAGTTGGTGGAGGGCTAGAAGACAGACTTCGGTTAGAACTTCCTTCTGTGCATATACCAAAAGAGGTTATTGCTCTCAACAAGATAGGATATATGGACATTGTTAGATTTAAGTCCATTTTTTGGTTTGTTTGTTTTTTTTAATGTCCATTTGATTTCCTTAGTCTGATCATAAGTTAAACTAGAGGGTGAATTTTGAAGGCATTCCTTGTAGAGTCTAAAGATGAAATAGAACTTATATTATGAAAATGGGATGATCAACCTAGGACTAGGTGATATATAAGAAGAGTTAGATATATTTTGGTACAGAGACAAGAGAGGGTCTCAGATGTTCAACTCATACATGGGCTACAAATCTTTTGACTTAATAGTTGCCATTTTTGCATGTCTTTGAGGTGTTGGTATATTTCCTAAAAGTTGTGGCTGCCATGACACATTCCAGCATAACTTTTATTTTCCTGTGTGTGGTTGGTGTCTCCATGTCTCTTGACATTCTTTTTTCTCTGTCTGTCCTTGTTCTCCCCCTCCCTCTCATGCTCTCTCATTGTTTTGTTGCTGAAATGTGATGTTCCAGCTGCCCTTATGGCCAAACTGAAACTTTATATAACGGATGGTAAGTAACATCCTTAGCGCACTCTATTTTTTTTTTTTGGCAAGCACTTTAATTGTCTAAGATTCTTCATCCCATTCTTTTTCGCTTTTCACTGATCCAGTTGGGGTTTTATTAAGAATTTCTTTCCTGTCCTAAACTGGGCATATTAGATAAAGATTTAGGGGATGCTCCACTCTGTGGGGTATTAAGTTGGGATTATTCCCTTGGGATTTATATAGAACGGTACCACTAAGTTTCTTATAGGGTGGAGGGTATTGACAGAATTTGAAGCTTCTCTTTTGCCCTGTGTTTAGGAGATCTATGATGTTGAAGCTGTTGCTTTTCACTTTTTCCTTAAAGGCCCAGGGAACAATGCCACAGGCCAGTCTCGGGCTATGATAGCAGCGGCTGCTCGACGCAGAGATTCCAGCCACAATGAATTATATTATGAAGAAGCAGAACATGAACGTCGAGTAAAGAAACGAAGAGCCAGGTACATGATTCTCCCCCCACCTTCCTCTTCTTCAATGAGATAATACTATTTGATTTAATAAACATTTATTAAGTGATGATATGTGTCAAGTGCTTTGAAAGCCTTAAGGCACCTCCCTGTGTAAATGTCACTTGTTGCTGCTGTTATGATCAATCCTTACCCCTATTTACACTAACTCAAGGCTGAATGAAATGATATTTTGTCAATATGATGTCTTCTGGGTTTTGAAGAATCTGTTCATAGATTTGGAGCTGGAGGAGACTGAAGAAATGGTCTTGGCCAATCCGAGGCTCCCTGAGATAATGTGCTTTCCCTGAGGTCATACAAGTAGCAAACATCACAGCCTGGATTCGAATGCAGGGCTTCTCTCTCATTCTAGATCTATAAGTCTTTCCACTGAAGTCCTTCATTATGAGTTTTTCAAGGACCATATGACATCACTCTTAATTGTAATGGTTAAGCACCATGTTTTAGGAAAGACATTGATAAATTGCAGTGTTCAAAGGAGGGTGATTGGTATGGTGAAAGCACCATTCATGAGGCGTGTGGAATGGAATTGGGGAAATTTAGCTTAGAAAAGGGAAGACTTGGGGAAGAAGGTATAAAACCACAGCTTTTTTCAAGATTTTGAAGAGTTGTTATGTGAAAAAAGAGATTAGATTTGTTCTACTTGGTCCTGTTGAAAAGAATTAGAAGTATTGGGAGGAAGTTCGAAAGCAGAAGATTGAAGTTTGTAGGTTCATAAAGGAAATGCTTCCTAAAGACTAGCTGTACAGGATTGGAATGGGCTTCTTGAAAGGTAATAGATTTGCACTTATTAGAAGTCTTTTAAGCAACAATTGTATGATTATTCATAGGATATGTTGGTAGAAGGGATTTTGTCCAGGGAGGGATTGGACTAGATGGCTTTTGAGGTCCCTTCCATCTCTGAGATTCTAGCATCCAATGTTTGTCCTTTCCCATTCCTTAGGTGGATTAGAACAAGGGAGGATACAGCTCTGAGTCTCTTCTTTTGATGCCTTTACTCTCATTGTTCTCCCATTTCTGAATAGTGTTATATGGCCTCCCAGGACACATCACATTTCAAGAGTCTTATGTACTCATGGGTCTTTGATGTTGGCAGTAGCACAACTTAGAATATCGTATCCTGTAACTTGCCCACAGAAGACTCTTCCTTGAAAGAGGTTGTTTATTTAGCAAGTAAATAAAATTTACAGTAAATTTGTTTATCAGGTAACCAAAATATAAGCTGATGACTTTGGGGAAATTTTAGTCTGTGAACAAATATATAGTAAATTGGTAAACAAAATAAATCTTAAACAAAATTTACATTAAATTTGTTTTTCAAGTGAATATACTATATAGTGATGACTTAAGGAAATTTTAACCCCATGGATAAGTATATAGTAAATTTGTAATCAATATAAAATAAATCTAAAATAAAATTTATAGTAAATTTATCAAAAAAATAAACTATACACTGGTGCGTTTGGGAAATGTTTTAGCCCAGGAACAAATATACGGTAAATTTGTAATCAAACTAAATTTTAAACACAATTTACAGTAAGTTTGTTTATCAAGAAAATAAACTTTACATTGATGCATTTCGGAAACTTTTAGCCCAGGGACAAATATGCAATAAATTTGTAATCAAAATTAAATTTAAACAAAATTTACAATAAATTTGTTTATCAAGTAAATAAAGTATACACTGATGACTGGGAAAAATTTGGGTTATGGACAAATATACAGTACATTTGTAATCAAAACAAATTTAAACAAAATTTATAGTAAGTTTATCAAGTATATAAAATATACACCAATGACTTTAGGAAAACTTTAGCCCAGGGACAAATGTGCAAAACTAATGGATAACTATCAAAAGTAGGGGTGGGATAGGGGAGAATTAACTCTAGTGAATTTTAAATACCCACAAAATGCATCCATATGTCAAAAGCGACCTACATAGGGGCGGCTAGGTGGCGCAGTGAGTAGAGCACCAGCCCTGGAGTCAGAAGGACCTGAGTTCGGATCCAGCCTCAGACACTTACACACAAACAAAAAAAACCTAGCCGTGCGACCTTGGGCAATTACTTAGCCCCAATTGCCCTCCAAAAAGTAAAAAAAAAAAAATGATCTACATGCCTAAATATATACATGCATATGGAAAGGGGAGGGATGAACAGACTAAAATGAGGCTAATGGAGGCTGTAACTTTTAGGGAAAGTGCCTTGGAGATGATAGGCTAGAGGAGTAAAAATATCTTTACAGGTTTTTATTGAGTAATTCTTGGAGGAAAATGTTGATATTTTTGGTACTTCTGGCAAACCAAGGTAAAAGGGAGCATATAGTGGCCTGAGGGGAGAGCTAAGAGGTGTCAGGGAGAGGGCTCAGATACCCAGAGAGAACAGCAAGAAGAAGACCAAAGAATAGAAAGAAAAGGGGAGAAAATAGGAATGATGAGAGAACAACCCCGTTTTCCCTCCAGCATTTGTAGCTCCCTTTAGGACTTCAGTTCAATTTCAGCTTGCATGTCCTGTCTAAGGCTCCTGACCTTCACTCTCAGACCATTCACAGCATTCACAGCCAGCATGACTCACAAACCCTTGGCTGCTGGTGATACCTCAAGGGAAGGGAAACTCCAATCTGGCAGTCACCCCGTCTCGGGAGTGGACTTTCCTTCCTCTGGCCCCATCTGATTGCATTTCTGAAGTGGCTTATTACTTCTACCAATTCCTATTATTTGATGTGACAGCTTTTCCCTGAGGAGTTTGGGAGGGTGAAAATAAGAAGAGAAAGAGATATTCTCTCCTCAGCTTTGTTTCTTCCCTTAATTCCATTGTTCAACATGAAAAGCACAGGCTTTCCAAGCAAAGGACCAGGGTTCGAGTTATACCCTTGATTTTTACTACCTGCGTGTCCTTGGTTAAGTAACTTCACTCCCTGGGCATCTCTTTCCTCATCTGCAAAAGAAAGTGGTTTTACTGGATGACCTCTGAAGTCCCTTTCCTATAGGAACAGAGGACTATTTTTTACCTTCGTGTGTGTGTGTGTGTGTGTTAACATTATCTATGTTTCATTTTATTTTTATTTATTTTGTTAAATATTTCCCAATTAGATTTTAATATTGTTGGGGTGCGCTATTATCCCTGGTTTAGAAGATGCTGTTAAATGCAGCTGTCTCTGACCTTGCGACTGAAATTCATTTCTGACAAATCTTTGTTGTTTTGTGTTCCCTAGACTCTGGGAACCCAGCCAGCACGTCCTCAAATACAAGATTTAAGGAGCTTGTGTGTGTTTTTAATGTTTCCCAGCCCTTCATAGGCAAGGCCTCCTCCATTCCATCTCCCGCCTGGAATACTCTGTCTCCTCACCTCTGCCTTGTTTTCTCAGACAAAAGTATCTCTCCCTCTTCAAGGGACCTTTCCTGATCCCTGATGCTGTTAGCACTCCCTCTTGCCCCCACCCCCCCGATAGATTTTGTACTGGAATCAAATTGTATTTATATTTTGTATTATTACCAGTGTTCATATCCCCCCCCCCCCCCAACGCTAGTAGCTAATGCAGCCTCCCTGAGGTCATCCTTTGTATCCTTAGTACTTGGCACCGCCCTTGGTACAGTAGGTGCTTAATATATGCAGGATGAAATGGGGTGAACTGATGAAGTCACAAATGTGTGGAAATATCTGAAAGATGGAGTATGTCAGCAGAATGGTTATGGGAAGGGTAAAAACTCATTCTTTACTGACAGGGTATCCTGAAAGAGGGTGTCATTGGACTTTTTTTTTTTTTTGGTGAGACATTTGGGGTTAAATGACTTACCCAGGGTCACAGCTAGTAAATATCAAGTGTCTGAGAGGCTGGATTTGAACTCAGGTCTTCCCAACTCCAGGGTTGCTCCTCTCTCCCCATGCCATCTAGCCACCCCAGGTCATTGAACTTTAACAGATAGGTGACTGTCCAAGAGGTTGAGACAAGAGAAAGGCAGTCCAGGCATAGAAAACAGTGTTTACAAAGACATTCTGAGTTGGGAAACCTTCTGGGGCATAGCAAGCCTTTGATTTGGGCTGGAGCAGAGAGCATAGGGGAGGCAGTGATAGCAAATAAAGCTACAAAATATCCTTGAACCTCAAATTGATTCTTTGGTTACTTCTCTAGCCCCTCACACTTCTCCTGAATATTTTTCTGAGGACGGTTAGATAATGGCTAATTCTCTTGCTAGTCATACAGTCACTCAATGTCTTTGGACCTGTTTTCTCATCTGATAGTTGAAGGAGTTGAGCTATATGACATGGAAGGCCCCTCCCCACTCTAAATCCTAAGCCATGCCCCTGCTGTAGCAAGCAGCCCAGCAGTATTATTGATTTCTTGGGCTCTCTTCTGTAAGTAATTAATAGTGATAACAATTGATAATAATAGGTAGCTTTTCTATAGTGTTTTAAGGTTTCTAAAGCACTTTATGGACATAATCTCATTTGATCCTAGTGAAAGCCCTTCCAGGAAGAAGTTAGAATTATCTGCATTTTACAGATGAGGAAACTGAGAAAGGCAGATGTTAAATGACTTGCTCAGGGCCACAGAGCTAATAAATATTAAAGGTAGGATTTGAACTCAGGTCTTTCCGACTCCAGATCCAGCGCTTTACTTACTAGGCCACCTAGCTGTTTGCCAAAGAGACTGCCAGTAATGATGATAATAATAACTAATATTTACAGGAACTTACCATGTTTTAGACCCTGTACTAAGTGTTTTACAGTACCCTGGGAGGTAGGTACTATTATTATCCCCATTTCACAGAGGTAGGCAGAGGTTAAGTGACTTAACCAAGGTCATACAGCTAGTGTCTGAGATCAGATTTTAACTTGGGTCTTCCTGACTCCAGGCCCAGTGGTTTATTCACCATGCCATCTTGCTATTTGCTAGAGAGACCACTAGCAGCTAACACTCATGTCTGTTGGAGGAGATGGGGATAAGGAATAAAGGAGGAAGGAGTGGAGACTGGAAATAACCTCAGTTCTCCTGTAGCATTAGAGATGGTTTTGTTTAAGTTCTGCATTGATTCCTGCTCCTGCAGGCTGGTGGTTGCAGTGGAAGAGGCCTTCGTTCACATCCGCCGTCTGCAGGCAGAAGAGCAGCAGAAGGTCCCTGGAGAAGTGATGGACCCCAGAGAGGCCGCCCAAGCCATCTTCCCGTCCATGGCCCGGGCCCTGCAGAAGTACTTGCGCACCACGCGGCAGCAGCACTATCACACCATGGAGAGCATCCTGCAGCACCTCGCCTTCTGCATCACCAACAACATGACCCCCAAGGTACTGAGCCCTCTGGCCTTCTCTTGCTCCCACCCCTCAGCTGCTTAAACAGCTGGGTTGGCTTACTTCCTGTTTCTAACCTTCAGTTTTCCCTGTTAGTAAAATTCGATTCAGTGTAGCCAGTATTTAGTAAGTGCCTTTTTGGGGGCTGGGCACAGTGCTTGGTGCAAAGACCAAAAAGAAGGAGTCAGCCCTTGCCCTCAGAGAGCTTACATTCTACTCAGAGAATAGAATGCATTTCATAATGATACAAAACATTTCTGTAACCTTTCTGGAATGGTAGGGATAGTTAGAGCATCAAACAAAGCTCCGAAAAACCAAGTAAGTAAAAATTAAAAGTTGCTGCTGGGTCTGATCTCCCTCCCTCCCTCCCTCCCTCCCTCTCTCTCTCTCTCTCCCTCCCTCCCTCCCTCCCTCTCTCTCTCTCTCTCCTCTCTCTCTCTCTCTCTCTCTCTCTCTCTCTCTCTCTCTCTCCCTCCCTCCCTCCCTCCTCCCTCTCTCTCTCTCCTCCTCTCTCTCTCTCTCTCTCTCTCTCTCTCTCTCTCTCCCTCCCTCCCTCCCTCCCTCCCTCCCTCCCTCTCTCTCTCTCTTCCTCTCTCTCTCTCTCTCTCTCTCTCTCTCTCTCTCTCTCTCTCCCTCCCTCCCTCCCTCCCTCCCTCCCTCTCCTCCTCTCTCCCCCCCCACCTCTCTGTCTCTCACATACACATACACTTGTAAACTCTGCTACTGGGGGATACTGAGGTAGGTGACTCACTTGAGCTTGGGAGCTCAGAGATGTAATAAGGCTAAAACCGATTGAGTGTCTGTAATAAGTCTGGCACCAATATGGTGAGTGGGGCAGCTAGTTGGCATAGTAGATAGCGTGCTATGTCTAGTTAGGAAGATTCATCTTCCTGACTTCAACTCTAGCTAGCTTTGTGACCTTGGGCAAGTCACTTAACCCTGTTGGCCTTGATTTCCTCATCTTTAAAATAAGCTGGATAAGGAAATGACAAACTGCTTCAGTATCTTTGCCAAGAAAACCCCAAATGGGGTCACAAAGAGTCAGACACGATTGAAAAATGACTATATAACAATAATAAAAATATGATAAACCCCTAAGGGAGGGAGATTTGGGTTTTTTTGGTTTTTTTGGTTTTTGCTTTTTGGAGGGCAATTGGGGTTAAGTAACTTGCCCAAGGTCACACGGCTAGGTTTTTATTTGTGTGTGCGTTAAGTATCTGAGGCCGGGTCTGAACTCAGGTCCTTCTGACTCCAGGGCCGCCACCTAGCCACCCCAGGGAGGGAGATTTGGAACCAGGCTACTTAAGGAGGAAAGAACCAACACAGCCAATCAGCAGAGAGATTGGTCTGTGAATGGCCAATGTATTTTCAGTCTCAGCAAAATAGAAAGACCCAATCTCAAAAAAGAAAAAAAGGAGGGAGAGGAGTAAACAAGGAAGAGGAAAAGAGAAAAAAACACTCATCATTAAAACAATAACAAATAAACCTTTTAAGTCTTGTTTCAAGTGTGGTAAGATATCACACATAATCACTTTGGTGTCCATCTAGCCAGCCAGGCTTTCTATTTAAACTTTAGTGCCTTGGTTTGGCTGTGGTAGCCCTGTGGTATTGGTAAAGAGGGCATGCTGGGTATCAGTGTATCTCAGTTTTTCTATGTTTTTGTTGGTGGGGATCATGGGACCTCAGAATCAAACATCTAGAGCTATAAAGGACCTCAGAGGCCATCTAGTCTGACCCCTTAATTTTATAGGCAAGGCAACTGAGGACCCTGGAGGTTGTGACTTCCTTAAAATCACATTGTTAGTATCACAGGCAGGATTTGAACCCAAGACCCTTAGGTTCTAGAGTCAGAATTTGTCCTACTATGTCAGACTACCTCTCTAATTAAAAAAATTAAGATGAAGGCTTGGTGCAAGCCTTCTGTAATGAACAGTCCTGTATTTTGACTTAGTTGATGGCTGTACACCTAAACCTGAGAGAAGCTCTTCATTTTCTCTCATCACTCTCAATATTCACCTACTATGAAGAACATTGAGGAACTTTCTTCTTTGACTCCTTCATGTGGAAAAAAATCAAGTTCTTCCTCATTTGTTTTTTCTTCCATTTTCTTTTTACTTCATCTTTTGAAATTCCCTACTATTATTGTTAGCACATCTTTGCTGCTTGTCATTGTTGAAATTGTTCTTTGTTTTGGTCATTGAAAATCTGATCTCCATGTCCTTGCCCTAAAGAGGTCAATTTCCTTTCTTCAGCTCCCAGAAGCCTTTATGCCATGTCCTCATCATGTCTGCTATAGAGGTGTTTTAGACCTTAGTGGGGCAGTGGGGCACAGTCTGCTCCTCAGATCCTAAGAGGGCACACTCCCCTTGCTCTGATGTACGCTACAGGCTGGCTGTCATGGAAGCAACAGAGTGGCCAGTTAAAAACAAATGTATGTACAAAAGAACTTACCCATGCATCATAAGCTGTGGGAGTAATTTGAACACAACTAATGATATTTAGAGAATCCTACCCAAGGGCCATGGCAGAGACCACAGCTTGCTGTCCCAGATATATATCAAAGGATATGGAGTGGTCCTAGATAGTGGTCATCCACCCCTCTAAAAAAGTGGTTTAACATGATTCCACCCTCTCCCCTTAGCTCCTCCACACCCTCTACCACCCAGTGATCTCAGAAATTACAAAAATGCATCATCTTTCAGGGCCTCTTCTTCTTGACTTTGAACTGTCCTAGAACATCTTTTTGGTTCCTACATGTCATGTCATCAGGATAAAGAGCCAGTGAAGAAACTACCTCTTCTAGGCTAGGTCTGAAAGTGTTCTATAGCTTACAGTTTGACCTAGGCCACTAAGGAATTAACTTGCTCAGGATCATCCAGCTATTGTATGGTGTAGTTGGGGCCTGAACCCAGGTCTCCTGGACTTTGAAGGCAGCGGGAACGCCCTCACCATTCACAAGCCATAGGACTAATGATTCAAATACAACTGTAAATAATCTGAGAGTCCTACTGAGAGGTTTGGGGACAAAATAAACAAAAACAAGCCTAAACAGAATGACACAAATTGTTTTGGTGGCCTTTGTGTAATTCAATTTCTACCCCGAGGTGTGTCCCTAGTCAGTCAGAAATAGAAGGAGATGACAGTACAGCAGGAAGGAGAGCAGTGATACCATTCAGGAACATCCTTAATTAGAGACAGATCGTGAATGTGAGACTCCTTCATCTCTAATTAATCCTAAAGTCACTTGGTAAAAAGTACTAGGTTAGAGCCCTCCCCTTTTGGGGCATATATTGTCTGTTCTAGTGCCAAAAAGAGTATTGTGGGGCAGGACAGTGCTGTCCAGCCCTTCTTGGCTAGTGTTCATAATAGTTCTGTCATTTCTTTAGCACTTTAAGCCTTGAAAAGTGGTTCACGTGTCAACTCATGTAATCCTCACAGCCCTGTGAAGTATATAATTCTGTTATCCTCATTTTATAAATGAAGAAACTGAGGCAGTTAAATTACTTGGCCAGGGTCACACATCCAGAAAATGTATGAAGCAGGATTCAAACTCAGATCTTCCTCACTCCAGGCCCAGTGCTCTATCTACTATGCCACCTTGCTGTTTTAGTATTTGTTGTTTCTGTGAACTTAGTGGGTCAATCAATGACTCAGTAAACCTTCACTGTATACTGTGCATTCTGGGGATACAAAAAGACTGAAAAAACAGTCCCTGCCCTCAAGGAGCTTACAGTCTAAAGGGGGAAACAACATGCAGACAAATATATATGAAAGAACCTATATGCAGAATAAATATTTATATAGATTTATGATTTCCTTGGTACAGGCACACTTTTCATTGGTATGCATTCCAAACCTTCTGTGATAGTTCATCCTATGTGACATAGACTTTGCTATTAAGGGTTTTCTCTTTCTCCGTCATCTCTCTATCCATCAAACCAGCCACCCACAGTACCATCTTCCATCACATAAGCCAAAACCTGCATCTGCCCAAACATGTAAACATGTACTCACATACCAGCTCTCATCCTCTTCCCACCGTGATATTTCATCACCTAAGCCCTTCTTAAAAAAAAATTTAAAGGAGAATGAGGAAATCTGCAATTGATGGCCCTGGGGCAGCCCCTCCCTCTCCCCAGTATGTTCCAATGAACTGGTAGGGAAACAATGAGATATAAGATTCTAATTGAAATGTTTTATTTGATTGGGGGAAGACTGGTGTCCCTGGGGATGAAAATTGTATCCCAACTGAAAAATACAAAACCAGACAACAATCTGGAGAAGAGATTTTCTCTTTTCCTGATGAGCTTTTCCTGTGTTTTCTTCAGGCATTCCTTGAACGTTACCTCAATGCTGGCCCAACCCTGCAGTATGACAAGGATCGATGGTTCTCTAAGCAATGGACACTCGTTAGTGAAGAAGCTGTTACAAATGGACTGAGGGATGGAGTTGTTTTTGTACTTAAGTGCTTGGACTTCAGCCTTGTAATTAATGTGAAGAAAATCCCATTCATCGTGCTTTCAGAAGAGTTCATAGACCCCAAATCTCATAAATTTGTCCTTCACTTACAATCTGAGACATCAGTCTAAAGGTTTTATATTTGTTGCTTTTAAATATATATATATATTATATTGTGGGATTTTTCTCTGGTTTTGGTTTCTCCGAAGCTGACTGAAACTGGCAGATGACAGACCAGTATTCTTTGACCATCTGCACTTTATTTGGAAGAAGGCAGGGGCCACCTGTCCTGAAGAGAGATGACAAGAGGCATGGCTCCAGTACTTGACCCTCCTACAGAAGCCTTCTAACTTTTTTTTGCCAGAGTCTTATAGATAGCTGTAAACCAAATTGGCGTGTTCATGGGAACCTTGCCTTATAGCAGCTAGTCCTCTGTCTCAGTGTCATTCAGTCCCACCTTCCCCCATTCTCCGCCCTGTCCTCTCCACACTACTTCCCCATGGGTCCACTTCATGTACCCACGGGTTCCTAGAGAAACGCCTCTCTGAAGTAACACTCCTGGTGTGTACTCAACAGTGCAGGGCCTAGAGTTCACACTTGGAACAAGGTGACCCTGACTGGCCCAAGGAAGATGAGAAGTTGGTCTGCCCAGCCTGTGTTGTATGCAGAAGTCCAACACTGTTCACCGTCATGGGCCGTAGGCCATTACAGAAAATGCCTTTCTTTTTTTCATCTTTGCTGCCTTCAAATCCTTCAAAGAAATCACAGTGAATAAGTGCACTATCAGATTGTGGTTCTTGCATTATTTGAAACTCCCTCCCCCACTCCCCCTCTTCACTCCCTAAAGATAACTACTTTGCTCTGTTTGTCTTACTTAACCCTGCTTCCATCTTGCCTGGGAGCACCCCTTGGTCTATGGCTGTTGTTGCTAACTCCTCTCCTTAGAGTCAGGAGGAATAAGTAGGGTGAAGCCCCAGCCTTTGAGTAGGGCCTCCATGACCCATCTTCACCTGTACCCATTGTAGATTTGCACACACTCATAATAGCTACTTAGAAGATGCTCAAATAAATCTCCCTGCCATTAGTCCTTCATCCCTACTTCTTTTGAGATGGGCCACCAACAGGGGAGAATTCCATTCAAATTCAACAGGCAATTATAAATCACCTACTATGTGCCAGGGACATAGTTTATAAAGCTGAGATTTTGAGATGGGCTAGTACGGTTGAGAGTCATCCAGCTTCCGGGAGAGAGGAGAGAGGGAGGGAGAGAAAGAGAAAGAGAGCGAGAGCACCAGCCTTCCTCCAAGGTTGCCCTGCTAAGAAAGATCAAACTATCTACTGTAATGGCAGCTAATTATATCAATTCCTGTTTATTTTCTGACCATCTTCACTGTGTGACTTTTTGCCTCCTGATTACTACAGGGGAGAAGGGGAGCTGTTTTGGCACCTCTTGTGTTCTTTAAACTATTTCTGTGGCGGTATGGGGTGTGACAGACTATCACAGAGGGATCAGGTGAATCAGAATTAGTTGCTTACATGTACCTTATTTTCAAGGGGTTCCTTTCCCAGCTATGTGACTGGAGGAACTGTCTTTAGCTGATTACCAGCCATGGTGCTGAAATAAGCTGGCCCTAGTCAAGACATTGCTGAGGGTGCAAAGCAGGTCAACACTGTGTCTCTCAGGCAGGGCTGTCTTGGAGCAGGAGTCTTTTGCTTCTAGCTCCTGTCTCCACCACAGACTTTTGCAATTTTGTTTTAGAGCATTCAGTATTGCTTTACAGCCAGTTTTTTTGGGTCCTTTGTTACATTATATTGTCTGAGATGATATCAGTGTCAATCTGCATTGATTTTAAGAACGCCATTTTGTATGTTTTTCTGATTGTTCAGTACCTTTTGTATCCTTAAAAAATGTCTTTGGAGATTTATGTGACACCTGTTACTGAAAATTAGACTACATCCTTGGGTCGCAGTGTTTTTCTAATTCTGCAAGTGAAATGGGTAAGAGGAAAGAGAGTCCTAGGGGATTGGCTCAGTGTCAGAATGCACTATTCAACTCCTAGGACCCCCTTGCTTGTAGTAAATACTTATCACTCAAATATGGTGCTGTTCTCCTTTGGATTTTGTTCTCAAGGTCCCCTCAAAACTGGAAGTTGCTTAAAATGCTCAGTCACCTTCTCAGGAAATATATTATGTGGTATGGGAAT
This sequence comes from Gymnobelideus leadbeateri, assembly GCA_011680675.1. Classification (NCBI taxonomy): domain Eukaryota; kingdom Metazoa; phylum Chordata; class Mammalia; order Diprotodontia; family Petauridae; genus Gymnobelideus; species Gymnobelideus leadbeateri. Next base: position 43,996 of record WOXC01009018.1, on the reverse strand, counting down.
GGGGTCTTGGTACATAAAAGAGTGTTCTAGTACTAAGTACAGAATTACAGTACTAAGCAGCTGCTGGATAGTAAACACATAGACTTTTCAAGGGCCATAGAATTCTATGCCCTTTGTGGGGATGCTGGGGAGACAAAACTCCTGGTCTTCAAAAAGAATCTCTTTGTGTTACTAATCAGCCCTTTCATAGCTAACCTAGGAGGAGCTAAATTGGGCTATCTTTCCTCCCACTTTTTGTGCAATTTCTCCTTTGAATTTCTCCAACTTTAGGATAGGTGAGTTCATTTTCCACTCTGCAGAAGCCCTATCATTTGTACATTTCCAGCACTATTGGGAAAGACTGAAACTGAGAAACTCATTTTCCCCTTGACCCCAGACCATATATAGGAAATCATTTGATTTGCTAAAGAATCACTTTTTAAAAATGAAACCTGGATTTTTAAGACTAACTTGGGTTGAATTTCTCATGGATATAATAAAGTGAAGTCCTTTTGCACTATATTTGATACTGTATTTGTATCTCTTAGGATTTAGGGAATAGATACAATGAAAACAGTTGGCATATGGTACTCCAAAGCTGAGTTACTGATACAATACAGCTGTTAGAGTTTTCTCATTGTAACCTTATGTCAGGTCCTGTGAGAAATTTTTAAAAAAAGCTACTGGGAATACATATATACATATACATATATGTGTGTATATACATACATACATATATGTGTGTGTGTGTGTATATATATATATATATATATATATATATATATATATATATATATGGTAAAGGATCTGCAGTTCAGCTAAAAGACACTTCAGATTGCCTTTAAATGCCATTTTTACTTCCTTTCTGCCGTACCAACTAACTGTAGCATTCAAGTTTACAAAGTAGAAATGCACAAACCTCTCACAGACTTTATAAAGACTATGTACATCTGATTTTTCTTCCCTGGTGATTTATTAAGGGATTACTTAAAAAAATCAAATGTGTGTCTATTACACAAGTCACAAAATGGCATACTTCTTAAGCACCAGCCCATCCTTTGAGTGTTCCCAGCCCTACTGTGTTTTTAAATCTCCTTAGTATTATCCTGAACACCCGAGCCCTTCTTTGCCTTTAAGAAAGTTGAAGGACGGAGGTCAAGAGAAATGGAACCCCTTGCTTTTAGAGCTGGAAGGAGCTGTAAAGATTATCTAGTCCGTTTTCTGCATTCTATGAAAAAAGAAACCCAGAGTGATGAAGAAACTTACCCAAGGTCACAGCTAGAGTAGCCAGTGGTAAGGCTGAAGATTAGATTCTGAGTCTTCTTTAAAAAAGGAATTCAATTGAAAATAAGCATCCTTTCATAGGCTTTTTTATTTAAAAATCCCTTTTATTTTTAAATATATAATATTTTATTTTCCCCAGTTTCATTAAAACAATTTTTAACATTTATTTTTAAGTTTTGAGTTTCAAATTCTATTCTGTCATAGCTTTACTGATTACTCAAGCAGTCTCCCAACTCCTGTTATTGACCTAATAAACTATTCTCTCCAACTTTCTCCAATCTGTATATAAGCCAAATCTATTTATAATATATGGCAAGGGTATGTCTCACATTCTTTGGTGTGACTAGAATTTTGTGGTATCAAGTATTGCTGACTGTTGGCTTGTGTTTGAAAATCCTTTTATACAGAGATTTGGGCTGTAATGGTATTTATTATTACATGATTGGGCCTCCATCCATATGTTCTCTCACAAAAGGGAAATGTATTCATTTCTGTCTGCCCATGACTCCTGAGTGTATGCGTGTGTCTCCCTATCATTTTTGTCCTAGTGTACAAAATTATCATCGTACACATCTGTCCTATAGCTATGGAGTAAGTGAATTTCTTGGCCATTTGGGGCTGGATAAAAGGTTTACCCAGCAAACAGAATTTAGTTATAGCCCAAGGAGAATAACATATGTGTCTCCATAATAGAAAAAGTATGCTTGTGTTTGAATGTCTGCCTGCTAGTGTGTCTGTATTCCTTTCTGTGATTCTAATGTATGTGTGAAAGACAGCAAAGATCTGGATATCTGTGGGATAGAGAATGTGTGTATGGATAAGAATGCATGGATCCATGTTTGTATCTCCCTTTGTGTATCTGTGTACTCCCTCAGTGGTTCTCCAGTGACACTTTAAAAGATACTTGCAAGTCAGTGATTTTATTTTCAAAATAATGCCTCCCTAACCTCCTACTACCTATTTCTTCCTCCTCCTCCATTTCCATGGTCCAATATTTGAAGCCTAGTCAAAATTTCTTCCAGTAAATAACAAGGTAGGATAAGAATCCATTCCCTGAGGACAAACTTGGAGCCAATAAAATTAGCTGCATGTAGAACATTTCTATATTTACCCTAACAAAATTAATATCAGTTAAACCTAACAGAGACCAAATCCCATTACAAAAGTTGCTATTATTGTATAGCATTCATTACATTGGAGCCTTCTAGGAACACTACCTCCCCTCCCATAAAATGAGTTTGATGACTTGTCCTAAATCATTTACAATTGGAAGTACAAGGGAAATGGCACACTTAATAACTTATAACAGAGCCCTGCATTATGAACCATGAAAATTACTGAGTGAGGCTGTGCTGTGGTACATAGTTTTAGTACTTGGATTTTTTTTTTTAATTACCGCCTCCAAAAATTATGATGAACGAGTGGATGGATTACAGAATGACAATGGGGAAAGGTCCTGTGTGTGAATCCTGACTCTTCCACTTATTCCCAGTGGGACCTTGGGCAGGTCATCCTCTCTGAGCTTCAGTTTATTCATCTTTAAATGGGTTGGACTGAGTGGCCCATGAAATGCCATCTAGTTCTCCTGTGATCCAATCTTTATTAGTGTGACATATGACAAAATCCCAGTAGGATGATAGCTGATGTTTCTCTAGTGCTTTTAAGATTTGCAAAGTGCTTTATGAATAAAATGATGAAACAAATCACCAATTGAAATATTTATCAGGTAAAATGCTTGTAAATTTATTGTAAGGAGTTTTGACCTGGGCCTTTGACCTAAGACACTTGGAAAATTGGATGTAAATGATAAAAATAATAATAATGGCATTTACATAGCTCTTTAAAGTTTGCAAAACTGTTTACAAATATCTCATTTGATCATCACAACAACTCTGGGAGCTAGGTATTATTACCCCCATTTTATGGATAAAGAAACTGATGGTCAGAGAGGTGAGTTGTTTTGTCTAGTGTCACACAGCTGGTACTTACCAGTCTGAGGCTGCATTTGAACTCAGGTCTTCCTGACTCCAGACCCAGAGCTCTGTGCACAATGACACCACCTAGCTGCCACTAAAATGTGTATGTGCTATGCATGTAAAAAATGGTCAATAAGGGGCGGCTAGGTGGCGCTGTGAGTAAGAGTGCCAGCCTCGGAGTTGGGATGACCCGGGATCGAATCTGGCCTCAGAAAATGAGCACCCACACACAAATAATGACTAGCCGTGTAACCTTGAGCAAATTACTTAACCCCAATTGCTTTAAAAAAAATGGTCAATAATTATTTTGCAAAAATAATCGTGCAAGAACAAAAAGCAAACAGAAATAGCCATGCATTATTTCACCAGAAGAAGAGAACAACTGCTTTCAGTCTAACTGAAACCTTATATAGGGCTCAGAAAGAGTGAAGCATTGACGTTAAAGTCCCAGCTCACTGACGGAGGCCAGCGTCAAAGGTTTGACTTGATCGTGGTTACCTGAAGGGGAGAGCTACAGATCTGAGTTTCCCCTTAAAGAATTTCTAAATGTTGTTTGCCACAATGAACTTGGGGCTGTGCCTCACTCCTGACAGCAGTGCTGCTTACTTTCTCCCTCCTCTTAGGTGGGAAGAACATCTCTCTTGGGTCTTGGGTGTCAGCCAGTGCCTTTCTGCATTGCAGGTCGCTTCTGGCTTATTCTTCTCCCTCATGTCCTGGAGGTGGAGAAATAAATATGGGGAGTTGCACTGGCCTAGATGAGAGCCCAGGGAAACACAGGAATATCTCTCTACCTTGCTCATCTCCTATAGAACATCCTTAGATGTGCATAGGTGAATGGGCATCTACAGCTGGAAGGGACCTTAGGGGCTATTGAGTTTAACCCATTTTCATTATGTAGTTAAGGAAACTGGGACATAGAAGGGTCATGACCTACCAAGGGTCATATAGCTAGTAGGATTTGAATTTGGGTCTTCCTGGCTTTAAGTCCCATAGTATATCCACTAAGTCGTGCTATCTCTTATTTCCTCTGAGTAGCTTGAAAGCATTAACTCCTACTTGTTTAGAGAACAGAACAGGAAATCAGAATGAAAGATTTGGAAGTCATAGAATCAATCCTCTGCTACCCATTTTGTCACTGGATCGAGTGCTTTGAGCTTATCCTGTCCCCTTCCCCTTTCTTTTCACTGCCACATCACTGGTTTGACTAAACCAAAAAAGGAGGCCAAAGTCAACTCCTGTGAGTTCTGCTATTTTTTGGAAGGTAACTGTAGTTTGTTGTTGTGTCTGTTTTTAAAAAAAATTTTTAAATGAGGGAGGAGTTTTAGTTTTAGGCAAACTATTGCCTAAAATGGAATTTATAAAATGTATAGATTTTTTTCTTTTGTTAACCTTTCTTCCTTACCACCACCATATCCCATTGCAAACCCCAATCTTTTGGACTTGTGTTCACTTGCCTACAAAATAAATTCTTTTTAAGACCTCACAGATTTATAAATGCCCCTCCAAGTTTGGAGAATTTGAGCTAAACGGCTCTTATAGAATTGCTTGATAAGTGAATTAATTAATAATAATTAATAATCTGTGGATGAGCTAAAGTTACCCTTGTAAGAAATTCAAGGAACTTGACTAACTATGTTCCATTCCTTAGTCCATTCTTTTGCCACAAGCAGCCCTTAGAGGAACAAGAAGCTTTTTCTTGAGTACTGGAGGAGAAATGGAAGCAGCCTCCAATGTTTTCCCTCCAGGGGGCCTTTCCTCCTGGAGAAATGTCTGTGTGAAAAGGAAATGAATGTATAACCGTCTTTGATCTTATGTGTGGAATGTGTATTAATGTGTGTTTATTTTTGCATCCTTACAGTTGATCAGGCTCTGTTAAAAATAACACTTGGCCTATCAAAACTTCCATCCAAAGATGGGGGTGGAGGGGCTATGTGTGGCTCAGGGAATTGGTAATGGGGGCTCAGGGCATTTCCCCCATGGGTGGCTTATATTGGTTGAGTGAAGACTGGCCCAGAATCACAGCTGTGCCTGTAACCACTCTAGTAACCCACATGAAAAAGACTTGGTGGCCCCATTTCAACTTTAGTAGTTTTTAGTCAGGAAATAATGAGTATTGAACATGCATCCATGCTGGCCTCTCCAGTGAAAACCTGAAAAGTGAAGATGATAATCCAATTCCTCCATGGATCTTTAATCTCATGGATATGGTCCCCCCTCCTGTCATGTCTGCCCATTCCTTGAAACTCTATCATTCTGATACTGGAGATTCTCCCAACAGTGCTAGAGACATTCCTCCATATCTCTCAGCAACCTGTCAGTCCCAATGGAGAGCACACAGGCTGTGCTCAATAAAGAAAGGTTGGCACCAATAGGCTGGCCATTGGCGATGAAGTCTTTCACCATGACAACTCATAGGATCTAAGATCATTCTTTGCCAAGCAGATTTGGTAGGTGGGGTGGGGAAGGGGAAAAAGGAAGAGTTTTTTCAATTTACAAAATGATTCATGGTGGTATGCCTAAAATGAAATGTCTACTGGTGTGTTTGAAGTAAAATTTCATTTCTGCTCAACTTTTTGTACATGCAAACTTTGTGGGCAAGGGAAGCATAATTGCATTTGGTACTCTGGAATAGGGAGGAGGGAGCATGCTAAAGAAACATGATCCTCAGTTGATAGCTAAGAACAACTACATTGTATTTGATGTTTCAATAGCCACCTCCACCTAGGAGCCAGAATGAGCTTGGCCGCACTGACTGGAGCCATCGCTCCATGGGCAGAGGACTAAAGCCTTTCAAATCCAGCACCAGCAAAAGCCAATTACTAACCAAAGGTACACAGCCTTTGTGCAGAGACAGCTTCAATCCAGTGCTTCCTTGGGAATGAATTTTACAACCACTGCACCTTCCGTTGGGTCACTGGGTATGACAAAGCCTGACTTAGTGATTCCAACACAGACCGTGTGCAGTGAAGTGGGTTCTGTTTTTGTTTTCAACATGTTCACAAATGAATCAACACTAACCAGCAACTATCTGCACATGTAACTTTAATTGCAATCGTAAATTTTATCAAATGGAATCTTTTATAGTTGTGAAATTAGTAGCAAAATGTTAGTGTCTGTGACAAACACAAAGTCCAGCCTCCTGAGACTTGCAGGTTGGGTCCCCAAGGCCTAGTTGGTTTTTCCACCCTCCACTCCTCTCCCAATAAACTTAAACCATTTTACACTTTGCATATTTTGTACTGTAAATCGTGGAAAATAAACAAGTCCTAAATATATTAGTGTCACCATTTTTTGTGCTATGTTAATTTGGTCCTGAAAAGTATCTGGCTTTCAAGGAACATGGGATCTTAGCTTTCACTGAAATTATCAATCTTTTGTTAAACGTAGACGCATAGATATAGAGTAGCAGGGGACCTGCCACCCATTTTACAGATGAGGAAGCTAAAGTCTATAGAGGTGAAGGGACTTGTCCAATGTCACACAAAGAGTAAATAATGAAGTTAAGATTTCAACCGGGGTTCTCCAATTTCAAATCCAACCTTTTCCACTTTTTCCACTGCAAGATGTAGGTAAAAAAAATCAAGACTATTAGAATAATAAAATCTAGGCTTAATGTACATGTAGAATAGAGATTTAACAAACTCCATGTAGTGTTAAGTTTTATTGTAAAGGAATAATGTTTAAATTGAAATGTTGCTGAAATCATCTTTCCAGCATGCAGAACTAGCGATAAAGTAGCTTCTCTGTAACAAATTCCGTACGTTTCATTTTTCATGTGCCTTCTGTACACAAAACACATGGGTTTTAGTGCTATAAATGGTGTCAAAATCCTTATATCAATGGCTCCCTCCAGACATGAGGGACCCTGGTATCCCATCCTATAATTCTGCTACAAGTTCTCCCAACAGTGCTGGAGGCATTTCTCTAGATCCTTAGAGAATCTAGTGGATAGTGTTTGTAGGGCTGTTAAATGTGGTAGTTTTCTTTCTGCTACCTTGGTCTCTTATGCATAGGATACTCTAGAGATCCCTTATTTACCCCACCAGAAATAGAGCTTGAATATCTGGCATTGCTCCCCACTGGCAGTGCCAACTTGCCTTAAAAGAACCAAGCCTTACAGATAGTTACACGGGTTGTGTTACATGGTAAAGGACTCAGAAAAACTCAAACCTAAGAGATCCTCTTTCTTATATCTTCCCTATTCCCATCTTAAAGACCTCTATAGTTCCCATAAGCTGCAGTATTAGCGTGAGAACTGTTCCTTAGTTGAGCTAAATCTAGGGAAAAGGTCAGAATTTGGCTTTACTCATTGCTCATTGCCCTAGACAGGTATCCACCCTTGCATGGCTTCTGTCTTCTGTGGCCGGCAACCATACTAGTTACTAGTTGGAACTAGTCTCTTTCCACCTTCTACTTTGGGACAAATGAGCCAGATTATGGAAATAGCTCTAGGCTCCTCCTTGAGGAAGGGAAACAAGCCAGAAATAGGTCCCAGGGCTGGTAAATGTGACTGCTAAGGTGAGAGATAAACCCTGATTGGAAAGGTTCATATCCCCACAACAAAAATGGAAAAAGACATTGTCTATGCACTCAGAAAGCTTCCAGTGGAAATAAGGACAATAAATCATAATGTAGAATATGATATGGCCTATAAAATTCAGAAGGGCTGGAATCACATTGTTGGGGTGGGGGGCCAGGGAAGCCTGTGCTAGCGAGTTGGGTCTTGAAGGAGAAGTTCACTGCCCCAATTAGAGGGTAGACAATGCAAATGCAGAGATGTGCTAGAGGAGGAGAAAGGTGTCCTGCACCTTTGTGTAGGACGTGTCCTACACATCTTTTCACAAGGCTCATTTCTGGTGAATGGCGTAGGTGGGCTTAGTTTTGAAGATTGGGATGTTTTCATTGGCAAAGCTAAAGGGAAATTACTCCACAGAGGAAGCTCACCTTTTCCCTATGCTTACCTTGCATGCCTACAGTGCTTATCTACTAATCGTTTTGTGTCAGCAATGCAGACGACAGACAAGCAGATTCCTTCTTAGCAAGGTTAGGACCAGAGAAAGCACTTTAGTAACATTTAAGAACTCTTCTCTATGGCTCTGAAATTTGTAATATGCTATCTTCACACAACCCTGAGAGGTCAGTAATACTGCCATTTATTATTCTTATGGTAGAGATAAGAATACTGAGGTTCAGAAAGAATGGGACTTATATTTGCACTGTGATGTAAATCCCACCTAAGACATTTATTAGACATGACCTTAGGAAAGCCAATTAGCCTCTGGGGGCCTTAGCTGGCAGTACAGTGGTTAGAGCATTAGGCCCAGAATTAGGAAGACCTGAGTTCAAATCCGACCTAGATACCTACTAACCATGTGACCCTGAGGAAGTCACTTAACCTTTATCTACCTCAGTTTCCTTCACTTCTCAGGGTTGTTGTGACGATTGAATGAGATAGTCTTTGTAAAAAATGGCTTAGCACAATGCCTGACACATAGCGGGTTTTATATAAATGCTAATTCTCTTCTCTTTCCCTTTCCTCATTTTCCTCATCTGTAAAATGAAGGGGTTGGACCCAATGGCCTCTGAGGTCCCTTTCAGTTCTGAATCTGTGATCTATGTCTGATATGGGACTTTCTCTCCTGCCTTGTAGCATGCCACCTCTCTGATGGCTTTATGGAGAAAGTTCTTCATAGAAGCAAGGCACTCTTACCAAAAGGCATCTCTTGGGCCAGAGAACTAACTATTCCACAGAACGTACTTTGTACTATAGAGTATTTGAATGTCCTTTAAATGTGGCTGTTTTTTCTCTTATACCTAGACTGGACACTTCTCTGACATGGCTACCAGCATTCAGGAAGAGTTCATGTGAATTTATCAGGCTATTATTCAAAGAAGAAAGAGGTCTATTTGAGGTTGACATTGGGGAAAGAAACTGCCATGCTGTCCCACTAAATATTCCAGGAGCTCAGACAAGAAACAGAATACTTTAATAGAAGGTTCTAGGGCCATTTTTAGGCAGAGCTAGAGACATGTCAGTGACTAATATGATGAGGCTTCCCAACAATCTGAATTTCTTCATAAATGGGCTTCCCAAATGGGATCCCAAGGGGAAGAAAATTCCAGTAAGAAAATTGCAACAAGAGGGACAAGCTGCACCTAAAGGGATTTATGTTCAGGTGAACAATAGACCCATCCTTTTATTTGTTAGTTTTCCTGAAAAACAAAAAAAAATAGCATAAGTATAATTACTGTCATTTTATAGATGAGGAGATTAAATCATAGGGCAGCCCACAGGTACACAGAAAGTATCAGAGTTGGTGTGCTCTGGATGGCACCCCAGGATGCCTGACTCCAAATCCAATCTTTTCCCACTACACCATAAATAAGTGTGTAATTAATGTGCCCTTAATGATTTTGACTAAAAGACTGATTTCACAGATTCAAAGAAAATGAATGATCAAAGCACAGTATTAGTATAAAGATGACAAAAGTCAATTTGAAATTTTAAAATAGGATTATTATTCTTACAGACAAATGTATAAGTTTTACGCATTCTTGACAATAAAACAATGCACTATTTTCCAAAGCATGATGGGTAGCCCTATCTTCCTAATGCTTATTATCATCCTGGCTAGCACTTCCAAAAGGAGTCTAGAAGAATCACACTTATCTAGGCTCCACTGGGTGAAATAGGTGGGAAAACATTACTGGAAGCCCATTTCTGAATACAGACATACTATAAGGGACAATAAGAAGAAAATTGTCTTGATTTGATTGAAAAGGGTTTTTTTGCACTCAATCCTTGAGAATGATCAAGACTAATTATTGATCTGAGGTCCCAACAGAAGATAAAACAAAACAAAACAGAACTGGGACATGACTCTGTTGATCTTTTGATGGGTCCATGAGCTCATCAATGCAGATTACAACCCCTCCATGATTTTGTATCCTGTGAAATTCTTTTCCCTAAATCTTCCGAAAAGTACCCCCCAATGCCCTGGAATCCATTTTCTGATTCTTTTCATGTCCATGAGGCACACAAGTGGTCCTTCCCCAGTCATACATGTACTGAATGGCACTTTTTACATCATTCTTACTTGTTCCTCCTCAGTCATCTTACAAACCCCAGAGTTCTGATATAGTGATGTAATTTAAAGGTGGTATGTTTTTGGAGGGGGCCTCAGCTTAACAGATCCCCCTGAGAAAGCCCAAAGATCAAGAATAGTCGGTATCATCCCAGGTTTAGGGACTGAATGGGCACACGGACCAAAGCTCAGTTAGAAATAACAGCTTCAAAAACTACTTTGATAATTCATTTCCCAAAGGATCCAAATGACATTCTGCTGACAGTCAGTCTCAAAAGCCTCCCAGTATGCCCAAGCTGCAGAAGTTGAAAAGTATCCAAATCATATTGTGGGACAGTCCTCCAGAATCTTATACAACAGAGAAGTGTATGAGGAAATAGGGCTAATTCTTTTTCCCAGAGTGATTTGGTATGGAGCAGTTCTCATTAGTAAGATATTTTAGCTAACAGTCTTCATGTATGAATTGTCAGTGTTCAAAGAATTAGAAGAGGCTTAAAACACACAACACTACAACTATACTGAACATAATTTTAGCTTTCTTTGCTGGTTCAGAAGGCACTTCAGGATCTCACAGTGTTTCAGGGTCATGATTCTAAATCTTGATTCTGATTGCACTAGGGATGTGTAGAAGTATTAATTAATGGAGAATTCAGTTTAATAAGATGTCAGAAAAAAACAGCTTTTGCCATGAAGGGAAAAATTCAATGATGGAGAAGAAACTACAGGCATACAAAGGTACATAATTTACCAAAAGATTGTATCTTGCTAATCCACAGAGCTTTTGAGGTGAGAGAAAGGACATAGAAAAGGAGGTGAGCTGGGGAAAATGGCAATATTGTAGCTACCATTCAATAAAATAAATGGTTTGATACTGAAAAAAGAACTATCATGATGAACTATTTAGCAAAGTTACAACTTTAAGGGTTTCACCCATTTCCATGAGCATGAACCATAGTGGACCTGTTTTTGAGTCAGGGTTCTAAACTAATTGAGCATATTTACGTAATTTAGGAGTATACTCCTAAATTAATTAAGGAGTATTTCCCACAGCGTCTGATTCCGAGATTACTCTGGATTGGTGGGTTTTTAAAACCTGATTTCTGTTGTTGTCACAGTCAACTATATGAAGTACATTTGAGAATAGATATGAGAGGATTTTTTAAAAAAATCAAGACAGCTAGATATTGGTACTGTCATGATCCCTGTGTTTTGGGGATAAGAGAAACAAGTTGGTAACTGCTGTTATGATGTGAGCGGTTTTTCTTGTCCTATTGGGATGTCAGGTCTTAAGACATGAGTCAGGACATTAAAACCAGATATATTCCCTATCCTCCCCCTTCTCACTCTCTAGTTCCCAACCTATATCCACCAGCAACCCTTTACCTTGTATTAGGAAGGAATTGCTGAGTTTTCTTATTCTTTTTTTTGGAGGGGGAAGGCAGGCAGCTGGGGTTAAGTGACTTGCCCAAGATCACATGACTAGTAAGTGTTAAGTGTCTGAGGCTGGATTTGAACTCAGGTCCTCCTGAGTTCGGGGCCAGTACTCTATTCACTGCACCCCCTAGCCACCCTGAGTTTTCTTATTCTTGATAATAAGGAAGTAGAAAAGGAGGTCTTAAAAGTAAAGAAAGTAACTCTTTGGGACTGCCTGCTCCTATCTCCCATTCTGTCTTTAAAGGATAATGAAGAAAAATGTTTTGGTTTCTGTGAGAATTTCAGCATGAGAACTAATCATCCTCATCATCACTGTCGTCATCCTCGTCATCATCATCATCGTCATCATCATCTTCTTCTTCAGAGTTATCATCATCATCGTCATCATCATCATCCTCAGCATCATTGTCATCATCCTCTGTATTTATTTTCCCAGAAAGTACATCTTCTATCCAGTCTTCTAGCTCTTCAGCTGTAGGTAGGTCATCATCATCTATTATGTCCATCCAGATACTGTCCGCCTACAATAGAGAAATAATGGGAGTTTATGGATAGGTGAGGGGAAGCTACTGAGGACTGACTGGGCTAAGATGCCCCTAAACATATTCAGGGAGGATTCTGAAGCTTCTGGCTAACTAAATACCATCTCTTCCGGTAGAAAAGTATGAGAATTAGATAATCTCAGAATCTGTTGGGACATCAGAAGACTTCTAGCCCAACCCATATCTGTCCATGAATCTCCTCTACAACACTCTCAAAATGAGTCACCCAACCTCTTCTTGGGGCACCAAGTTACCCCGACTCACAACGGCTACTGCTTCATCAAGGTCCATTCTGTCCATATCCTTTTTAATAGCTATCAGCTTTCATTCTTTGGACCTCCTGTAACTTTGTCTGTGCTTCCATATTGCCAGTGAATAGTCTTTCTGCTTTCCAGACTTTCTTTTTCTTTGTTTCTGTGATTCACTTAAAAGTCTTTGGGAGTTTTTCAAGGGACCTGAATTATTCAGATGATTTCCCTCCATCTTACACTTGGAAGAGGAGTTCTGTACATTGGGAGACTTGGGATTTTCCAAACCTCCCAGGTAATAATTCAAACGAGGGGGATTTGAGTTACAGACAATCCCTGGGCACAGAAGAACACAATTATGTTTCCCACCTGCTGGGGGGCGGGTAGGGAAAGTCCCTTCCTTTCCCCCTCCCCCACTCAGCTATCCCTACCTAGCTTGAGGCAGAAGAGACAACATTCTCTCAGAGGCCAAGACTGCATTTACGCCCACTGTTGCTGCTGGTGCTAGAAAGGAAAGCTCAACCAGGTACTAGTTGCATGGCCTAAGGAGTTCTGGCACTGGGGAGGAGGGGGGAAGAAGCAGTAATGGTTCTCTCTGTCTCTATCTCTGTCTTCCTGCTCCCTCCCTCCCTCTCTGTTTATCCCTCCTCCCCTTTCTCTCTCTTTTCCCCTTCTTTCCTTCCTTCCTTCCTTCCTTCCTTCCTTCCTTCCTTCCTTCCTTCCTTCCTTCCTCCCTCCCTCCCTCCTTTTCTCTCTGTCTCTCGCTGTCTCTGTCTCTCTCTGTCTCTCTGTCTCTCCTCCTCTCCTCCTCTCCTCCCTCCCTATCTGTCAAAACCTAAATTCAAATTCAAATTCTACTTTCTTAGCTGTATGATCCAGGGCAAGTCAAAATGAAGTATTTGTAGTCAATGGTATCTAATGTCCTTTTCAATTCTAACTCTACGTTATATGATCTCTGGACCAGACTTCTCTCGGCAACATCTGGATACAGAACAGTATAAGCAGGAGGTTCTCACACTGTCCTCTAGTGTATGGCACTTACATCTGTTACATTCACTACTCCAATCTGTGGCTTGAACAGGTCGATCTTAAAAGTCTTCTCCCAATAGGTAATGAGCTGTGACAACAAAGAATACGCTTAGAAAACAGAATAAACTTTCCATCACCAAAGCCACCCAACAGAGCTGGACAAGTCTGCTCTTCTGAAGTTCTTCCTCGTATGCTCTCCCAGTAGCCAGTCAAACCCATTCAAAGATCCTCTCCCACCAATCCAGGGTATAAAAATCGAGTAGTCAAAGAGGATTAATGACACAATCTCAGCCCTTGAGGCATCTTTAATATATGAGGAAATGGGAGGAACACATTTAAAAGGTATAAGTATACATATAATACAGGAACAGATTAATATAATTATGGCATATAGTTAGCATTCACATGGGCTATGAAGCCCTCTGAGAATTAAAGGATAGTGAAATGAGATGTTTCTGCTTTAAGGTCTCTCCTGTTAGGCAACATTTGAAAATTGCTTATTCTGTATATAGGGAAATAACAAAAGTCCAGTATCCAGAGAACCTGACAATGTTTTGGCATGAAAGAAGCTAAAAGAGAGAATCTGGATCCCTTGGACTAGCTCTGGGGAAATACTTGGTTGCTTGCTTTATTCCCATTCTAGTGGAAGAATATGGGGATCTAGAAATGATAGGGATGAAGATATGGAGGTACAGAAAACAGTGGAAGAAGGAGGGTCAGAGGAGAGGGGCAAGGCCAATATATGTAATTCACAGATTTTAAGTTCCTGCCTAACATTGCAAGACTCAACTGATGAAAACCAGGTACTGTGAAAATGCATGTAAATGTGAATGGTTTGGAAAGATGTCTCAAAGCCCTCCCCTGCTGAGTATTGATTAAGGTGGCTGTCTGGAACTTGAAGGGTGCTGAAGAGGGGTGACCTCCAGACCTAGAACAGTTCAGTTAAAGCAGAGCTAGAACTTAAAGAAGTTTAATAAAGTTTTATTGCATTTGGCAGAGAAATGTTAAGATAGGTATTTTTTAAAACTATGATTAATACCCATCACTGGGTCACTGATGTCATGACTCTGACAAGTCTCTCTCTAGAGGCCTCTTGGTCTTGCCAGTGATTGTCCTTTTTTGTTTGCTTCTGTTTCTTTTTAAATCAACTTGACCAAATGAACTTTGGATCCAGCTATTGTTCAGACTTGGAAGAATGAATCCAATTTGTTAGCACCCTTCAAGACTTTCTGTTTTTAATACTTCAAGTGCATGGGGGACACACCCAGTTAAAGAGAAAACCCAGCCTATTCATTCCCAGATTGAATGTTAGCCAGCAAAGCTGGCTGCTGTTGACAATAGTCAGTATTTGCACTTGGGCTGTGACTTATACCCTAATATGAAGAAAGGCAAAGACATAGGCCCTCCTGTCCTAGGCTGAAGGCTTCTCATGATTTGTTTGCAGTCTCCTCCTATCTTTCCTAAGGCAAAAATAGGTACTGAAAATAATGGAGGTGAATCACAGACAGTGGGTGCCTTTGCTAACTCTGGTATGGCTATGTCCCTCTAGAATCTTCCTCAGAACCTGGGGACTGGGAAAAGGGGCCAAAGCAGGAGAAAGTGGTGACTGTTGGCCTATCATGGTGGGGAACTTATTGCACTTTTCATGGTGAGAAGGTAGAGGGTAGAGTGAAAGAAACATTTGGCAGATTTTCCTTTATGACCATCCTGGTTGGACAAGGTCAAAGGATGAACCAGGGATAAGGAATGAGAAAGGAGGTAATGAGATTCAATTTGGCACAGGGGAAAGAATACAGGATTCATAGTCAGAGGAAGACCTGGGTTTAAGTCCCAGACTTTGGGGCTACAGAGGTTAAGGGTTAAATGACTTGCCTAAGGCCACACACAGCTCCACAATGTGGGTTCTGACAAGGTAATTAACCTCTCTGTGCTTCAGTTTCCCTTTTTTGAAAATATAATTTTATTTGTTTCATAAAATTTCCCAATTACATAAAAATGAGAAAATTAGACATTTTAAATGTCTATTTAAAATTAAATTTCCTATTTAAATTTTAACTTTCTATTTCAAATTTAAATTTTAAAAGTTTTAGCATTTATTTTTAAAATTTGGAGTTTCCAATTCTCTCCTTCCCATCTGTCCCTCCCTGATACTTGACAAGGCAAGCAATCTGATATCAATTCTACATGCTAAGTCATGCAAAACCTATTTCCATATTAGCCATGTTGCAAAAGAAAAAAAAAAAACAATAATAAAGAACGTGAAAAAAGTCTGCTCCACTCCTTCAGTTTCCTTTCTGTAAAATGAGGATTCTGAACCAAACACACTCTGAGTTCCTCCCTGCGCTGGACCGAAAATCCTCTAATCCTCACTTTGCTGCCCAAAGTCCCTTGTTGGACCTGGAAGGTCAGTGGCCTAGAAAGGATGACCCCAAGGGAACTCCAATTCTCCCTTTCCCATCCTCCCACTCCTCAGACTCCACAGAAAGGTAGCTAGGCTTGGGAGGAGGAAATAACACCCAGGCCTATTGTGTCTAGGATGGAAGTGGGAGTAGGGGAAATTGGGTGGAGGCCATAAGGCCCTGTGGGCAGTGACTGCTACCTTAGACTCCCCTGGTTCACGTCTGACTTGGCAGGCCTCTTTCCACTGCAGGAACACAAGGATGCTTAGCAATGACACTGAAAAGGCCTTTGAAGCTTATGGCAAAACACCCTGATACTTGTTCTGAAGGACAATTGCCTAGAACCATATCTCTGCTCCCTTTCACCCACCTACTCAGTTTGCCTCAGTGTCACACAACTCTACTCAAAAGTGTCCCCAAGCTGCTGGGAAAAATGATTCTCTAATCCCTCTCCTCTGTCCCTGCCTTCCAAGCCCATTCCTCAGGGCATAGGGACTGAGAGTCCCTAAGACCCTTTCAGAGGATCCTTATGTCAAAAGTATTTTCATAATAGTATTGTTTACTATAATAACAAAACTCTTTTCATCATAATTTCATGATGTTTTCATTATATTATATATAGTTACATTATATGTATATATATATATATATATATATATATATATATATGTGTGTGTGTGTGTGTGTGTGAGGTCTTTCCCAACACTAAATCTATGATTACTACATATTTATTCCATTATATATAATCATAATTCCATAATGTTTTCATTTTGAATATGGTAAATATGAGCCACACAAACAAAGCTCATGGGGTAGGAGAGGGTCTTCAATTAATTTGTAAGAGGTCCTGAAACTAAAAAAAAATTGAGAGCTGCTCTTTTAAGGGCCCAAAGAGTGTCTTTGGCTCCTGACATCCATGGAGTGAATACTTCTGCCTACTCAACTTCTTGTGTTTCTGCAAGGCACTGAATTCAGAATTGTCCCTGATAGCCAAGATCCCACGTAGTCTCCCAGGGGACCTGAGATTCACCAGGTCCATTCAAGTCTACACAAATGATCTTTCTTGTTTTACTCTCATACGTCATGTTTGTGTGCCCCTTCTCCCCTCACTCACTAAGAAAAAGAACTGGTGGCACAGTGAACAGAGCACTGGTCCTGAATTCAGGAGGAACTGAGTTCAAATCTGAACTCAGACACTTAACACACTTAACTAGCTGTGTGATCTTGGGCAAGTCACTTAACCCCAATTGCCCTGCTTCCTCCCTCCAAAGAAGCGGGGAAAACAAAAACAAAAACCCAAAAACAAACAAACAAAAAACACCCCTGTAACAAATTCAGTGCAACAAGGGTCTTGCCAGGGAACGCACAAATTTAGAGAGTGCTGATAGTCTGTATGCTCCTACAGTAGAAGTGTAGGGGAAAAAAAAACAACTAAATTTAGCAACTAGTTAACAAGAATAATTAGTTAAAATAGGAAGCAATTAGTTGATATATTTCCTCACCGCAGGTGAGTTTCTCCTGAGCCCAGCCCTTTCCCCTTACCCTCCCACCCTACAATTTCCCATGCCTAGTAGCTGCCTCATAGACTCCTCCTGGAGTCTTGCCTATTCCTCCACCCCTACCAATTGAAGTTCTCTTTGAAAATTTTTATTTGAAGGTGGATTTCATGGCACTTGCCTCAGGCATCAAAATTGCTAACAAATATTTGACTACAAAGAATAAAGATCTTACCATTGGGAAATCATCTGGGTCAATCCAAACTATACTCAGGTCAGGATTGTTGGTATTGTCCCTGGCAACTTGTTTCAGGATCTCCAGGAACTCAAAGCCATCTGAAACAATGTTTATAACATTAAGTAGCACATCTATCCATGTTGCTTCTAAGATGGAAGAAAGAGAAGGGAAACCCACAGAGATAGATGTATTTCTAAGGCCATTGGACAAATGGTATAAATTGTAGGATATTTATGTAAGATTCTACCAAAATGCAGTTATTTGGGAACCATGGCCATGAAACAGCAACTCTATACTTTAATTGATATATAATATTATTAATGTAGCTACTCCCTCCATTGTGAAAAGGGATCCCATTCATGCCTTCTTCTCTGTGATTCTTGACCATGTCCTCCAGGTGATCTTCCAGAAAAGATTAGAGACTTTTCTCAAAGTCAGGGCTTCAACTTTTTTGCATCATGGACCCCTTTGATAGTTTTGTGAATCCTATAGATGCCTTCTCTGAAAAAAAAATGCTTTGAAATTCATAAAATGAAATACTATTACCAAGGCAATCAATGATATTGAAATATAACTGTCAAAATATATAGTTTTAAAAATTTGCAGGCTCGGGTGCAGCTAGGTGGCATAGTGCATAGAGGACTGGCCTTGAAGTCTGGAGGACCTGAGTTCAAATCTGGTCTCAGACACTTCTAAATCTGTGACTGAGGCAAGTCACTTAACTCCAATTGCTTCAAAAAAATGAAAAGACTTATAGACCCCCAAACAATGAACCCCTGCTCTAAGTCTTTAAGAGACCAGCATAGTGCAAAGGACAGAATACTGTACTTGGAAGTCAGCAAGACCTGTGGCCTCTGACACTTACTGTGTGGCCTGTTCAAGGCACATAATCTCTCTGGGCCTCAGTTTTCTTTTCTTTTTTTTTCTTTCTTTTGCTTGGGTGGGGGGAGAGGAAAGACCAGGCAATTGGGGTTAAGTGACTTGTCCAACGTCACACAGCTAGTAAGTGTGTGGAGTGTCTGAGGCTGGATTTAAACTCAGGTCCTCTTGGCTCCATGGCCGGTGTTCTATTCACTGAGCCACCTAGCCACCCCCACCTCAGTTTTCTTATTTGTAAAATGGAGGGATTGGATACAATGACCTCTGAAGTCCCTACCAACTCTAAATTTATGATACATGAAAAAGATTGAAGAATCAGTACATCAGAACTTAAAAAAAAAACAACCTAATTCAACAAGCATTTACTGAGTGCCTACCATGTGCCTAGGAGCCTCCACCCCTAGCAATTGAAGTTGTCTTTTAAAAATTTTATAGAAATCAATACCCCAGGGTATTGATTTATAGGAGAGAAATATTCAGCCATGTGTCCATCCTAGACACAAGGTAGATACTGATAAGCTTTCTCAACTTTACACAAGGAAACTATTTTGCTTCCTGATGATTCAAAATACATAAAGAAGCTACCTAGAGTCAGTTGGACCAGCCTGGGATCCCAGGGGCCACCATTTTTTTTCTCTCTCCCCCCACCTCATCTTGTTTCTGCTGTAATACTTAACCAGATACCTTGGTGCCTTTTCTATCTAGAAAGAAAGCTTTCTACTCAGAAGGAAGCTGACCTTGAACTTTTTAATTTTGGCAACTGGATATCCTGTGAGACCAGTTCAACAGCTCCAACTCTGCTTTGCTATGTAAAGTTGAGAGTCTGTTCAAATTGCTTTACCTTCAGGTCTCAAGGGGGTGAAAAGCTGAGATGCTCATAAGCATTTAGATGAGAATCTCTTAGAAGACTCTATAATTAAAAGAAATAAAGAGGATCAGGCACCTCTGTAACTTAAAGGGAGAGTCTGGATCCAAGTACCAGCCAGGATGACAGTCCCTGGGACCATCTATCACAGCATCATAGAATCACAGCATAAAGAGTCATCTTGGCTGGTCTCTACCCAGAATGTGAATTCCTAAATATCCCTAAAAGATGGTCTTCTAACCTGCGTTTGAAGACTTCTAGGGCTGAGAAACTCAACTCCCAAGGTGGCCTATTTCATTTTGGGGGCTAATTAGAAAGTTCTTTATTGGAATCATGGAAATACAGTGAAGGAATTTCACGATTACATTCTGCCATGCACTGTTTATTTGTGTATATATTTTCTGTCACCTAATGGATTATAAACCCCTTGAAGGTAGGGATATACCTTGTACAACTTTATATTCTTCAATGCATTTGCATTTCTTTGTATTGTGTTGTTCTTTGTACTCACAATGCTTAATTCCTTAATTCCTATTAATGCCTATATCACAGGGGCTTAATAATTATTTGTTGAATGAATGAATGAACCTTCAGAAATCTTCTGGCCCCATCCTCTACCTTATAAAGTAGACCTATAGGTAGGTGAATGTCTAATCCAGGGGTGGGAGATCTGGAGCCTCTAGGTTTTGGGGTGTGGCCCTTTGACTGAATCCAAAATTCTCAGAATAAATCCCCTTAATAGAAGGATTTGTTCTGTAGAACTTGGACTCAGTCAAAAAGTCGCACCCAAGAACACAGAGGGCCACATGTGGCCTCAAGGTCACAGTTTCCCACCCCTAGTCTAATCATTCAGTGCTGATGATTGTTCTTAAAGTTTTCAAGTGATTGATACTACTTGGGATAATAATAATGGAAAACTGTCTATCAACATTCCTGCCCCATTTTCTGCTCCTCCATCATCACATTCTTCAGGCAGACATCTTCCACTTTCTACTGCTGCTGCCCCATTTCTGCCCTCACCCCCACCTCAACCCCATCCCCACCCTCACAGTCTCTCCTTCCTTTGGTAAGGGAGCACCAGCCAGATCTAGGGAGAATATGACCACACCCATAGCTTCCTTCCAGCAGCTAATTCCTTTATCTATTTCCTTGACTCTCAAGAAACTATTCCTTATATCAATTGAAACTCTTTCATTAACTTCTGGCTATTCTCTGCTTTTAGTTCCCATCTCCACTCTCCTCCTCCCTCAGGCCCTACCCTTATCACACAGATGGCACAATCTTCATCTAAAGGATTATTACTGGAATACAGTTAAATCACTTCATAGCTTTCTCTTCTGAAAGCTAAAGAATCTCATTTCCTTTCACTTTTTCAGATATTACTTTTTTTCATTGTTTCTGTCTTCTTTCCCTATCCCTCAGCTCCTCTCTGCATGCCCCATTCTCTGGATGCTCTTGACTAAGGATTTATTTTATTTTTGAAGTTATATGATTCAGATGAGACATAATACAATGCCCTTTCTGGCTGGCCAGGATTTCTTCTCCATCATTATATATCATGCTCTTTAAAAATATTTTTCTAATTGAACAAAACCCCATTTTCTCTACATCTCACTTCCTCCCCACATTGAAACAACAACAAAAAACTCTAGTAACAATTATGCATAGTCAAGCTCTAGCGTTCTCATCTTTTTTTTTAGCAGACAAATCAATACAGTGATTGCTCTCTTTTCTTGGACACTGATGGCTAACTTGTGGTTCCCTATGATCTCGAAGTCATTTCCCTCCATACTTATATCTATGTTTTCCTGAATCTCGTACACAAATGAGCTTTTAATTTTCTTTATGCAATTATTGTTCATTATCTGTATCACCTTGTTCCCATCTTCTGGAATCTAATTCATTTTTATTTTAAAAATTATGTCTTTTTAGTTTTCAACATTCACTTCCACAAGATTTTGAGTTCTAAATTTTCTCCTCCTTCTCCCATCCCAAGATGATGTGTAATCTGATATAGGCTCTCATATACATTCATATGAAACATATTTTTACATTAGTCATGTTGTAAAGAAGAATTAGAACCAATGGGAGAAACCATGAGAAAGAAGAAAGAAACAAGAATCTGCACTCAGACTCCATAGTTCTTTTTCTGGATGTTGATAACATTTTCCGTCATGAGTCTTTTGGAGTCGTCTTAGATCCTTGCATTTGAATTCATTTTTAATAGTGACATTTTCCAATTTGTTGGAGACATTTTTGAATTTGACTCTTATTATACAGAGTGATTTTGTCGGATTTAATGGAGGTATGCAGTGGGTAGAGTGCTGGGCCTGGAGTCAAGAACACCTCAATCCAAATCTGTCCTCAGACCCTTACTAGTTGTGTGACCCTGAGCTAGGTCGTTTGCCTCAGTTTCCTCAACTGTAAAAATGGTGATAATAGCAGCTCCCTCCCAGGGTTGTTGTGAAGATCAAGTGCAATGACACTTGTAAAGCACTTAGCACAGTGCTGGCATATAGTAGGAATTTTAGAAATGTTTGCTATTATTATTGTTGAATGTCATTGCTTGTTTCTTTATGGGTTGAAAGCACTGTCCAAATAAGTTGTGAAGGAATCCTTTCCTGTGGTATGTGTGCTGTGTTACCTAAATCCCTGGGCTACTCAGGTAGATGCAACCACACCCCCTAAGTTACCCTAGTCTGTGTGGAGGCTGTCTTGTTCCACCTCAATACATTCTGAACCCAACAACACAGCCACAAAGAAGATGGGAAACAGTACAGGTCATTCTAGTAGAATGACCTGCCACTCAAATGCAGACATGCTCCGAAGACCACCCCGTACCTCCCACCCCATTAAAGGCAAGGATAAATTCACAAATGCTGGAGTACTATTACACTCTCACACCTTTTGCTCCATCTGACGTGTATGATGCTTGGGAGCAGAAAGAGAAAAGGCAGCTATCTGGGGACTCCCGGCATTTCCGGGGAAGGGGTGTGGCATGCAAAGGAAGGACTATTCTCTCTCCTGATGGTCTGTCTGGGTCCCAAGACACAGAATAAGGAAGGCGTTTATTTGTGGTATAGAGGCCCCAAATTTAAACCTACTTTGCTGCTTTTCCCAGAATCTAGGGGGCACTAAGAATACCATGTGACTCATCTGAGATTTAAAAGCAATGGGGAAGTACAGAGAATACCTTTTACATTTTGGCAAAAACAGCAAAACTGGTTATCCTGCCAACAGAGTGGAGGGGCTTCATGAACAGAAGTATTAGAGAAAGGGAATCAGGTTCAGTGAGACTGGGGACTCAATTCTGAGTAATCATTTGCAAAGGATAGAAATGGGGCCTCTGAAACTCAATGTGAATCGTGTTCACTTTTCAGTCATTTTTGAGTCATGTCTGACCCTTGGTGACCCCATTTGGGGTTTTCTTGGCAAAGATACTGGAGTAGTTTGCCATTTCCTTCTCACGTTAATTTTACAGGTGAAGAAACTAGGGCAAACAGGGTGAAGTGACTTGCCCAGGGTCACCCAGCTAATAAGTATTTGAGGCCAGATCTGAACTTAGGAAGAGGAGTCTTTCTGACTCCAGGCCTGACACTCTCATTGTTCACTTAGCTTCATATTTTTCAGATCTCAGAGAGGAAGAGTACCTAAAAATACCCAAGCAGGAGTCCCTTGGGCAAGAGTTTTCCCCTTTATTATTAGGCACCATAGACCTGGGATAAAATGAAAAAGGATAGGTCTCAAAGGATGATTTCCCATGACACACTGAGGCACTTTTGGCCTCAGGCAGGGGCCCAGACTTTCAATCTTGAACTCTCTGTAGCCAAGATTAAATGATGAGCACCCAACAAGGTGATTATTCCACTTGGCTGCTGCCTCCCCAGAACAAGCAAGTGTTTAGAGGTCTTCTTGGGAATTGGGCTCCTCATGAGAAAGGAAACGTGTGATTAAGGCCCCAACGTCCCAAGGCAGAAACTGGTAGGACTGAGGCTGTGTCAGTTTCCTGGGGGATCTCTCCTGGAACAGTCTTGTTCACTTCTGCAGAAGCCGAGGTCTCATACAGCCAAGGAATGTCTCAGAAGCTGGCAGCCAGCCCAAGAGCAAATACCTACAAAGCCTCAGGCCCCTTCTGCCCCTTGGCATTCTTGCTTCACTTTCTCCCCAAGAAAAAGTGAAGTGACATCTCCCAGGGGAACTGTGTGAGCTAATTACCTTAGTGCCAAAGCAGAAGTCCCCAAGAAGCAAACTAGCTGGATGTAAGTGACTTAGCCTTGCTCTCTGCCTTTTCTGAAACTGGATTTTCCCCCATCAAAGTCATACTAAAGTTTAACCTTGGTTGCTTGTCTGCATTTGGTTAGCACAATTAAGTTTGTAGACAAGCAAGAGTCCCACACACTGGAAATTGTGTTTGGAGATTTGTTCTGTGAGTCACTGGGTCACTGGAGTATCCAGGAAGACTGCAGAAACACTCAGAGAGGGTGAAGCATTGCCAGAATTCTGTCCTTACAGTGTTCTCTTTCTCCTCCCACTTTCTTGCCTATCATTCCTCTTACACACTCTCCTTCCTCTGTGCTTAGAACCATAGATTCAGAGCTGAAGGGGGCCTTCAAGGCCATTGAGTCTGATCCCTTCATTTAAAAGGTGAGTAAATTGAGTCCCAGAGGCTAAATGACTTACCCAGGGTCACCCATTATGTGGTTCTATGTCTTCCTGATTCCAAGTCCAGGTCCCTACCCTGGACACCATGCTGCCTTCTCAAAAACTAATGTGTGTATACATATATGTGTATATACACATATCCAAGTATATACATACATGTATACACACATACAGTTAGTAATGTATGTGTGTGTATATTTATTATGTGTGTACATATGTAGATATATATAAATATATATGTATGTATATACTTATGTATATATTCCAGAATTAGATGGGATCAGGATGTTATGCAGGGGTATTGTGAATCTCAAATGAGATAATATATGCAAAACACTTTGTAAATTATAAAGTGCTATATAAACACATGTGACTATAATTATTAATAGCCTCCAGTCAGCAGGCCTCTAGGCTGGTGAATACTTCATTCCCTGAGCCTTCTCCTGCATTTCTGCTGAGGCCAAACAGTGTTTAGAGAGCAAAGCAGGGTGTGCTGGTAAATGTTTAACAATCAGACTCTCTGAGGGAAAAAAAGTATGCACATACCCTTTTAAGCTTAAACTGCATTGACTTTCTTAAGCCTAGACAATCAACAAAATGATAAATCAAGCTGATTTATAGTGATCATAGATTTCTGAGTTGTAAATACTTCAAAATTGTAATAGTTTTTGCAAGCTCGTTAGAGCTGGCTTCAGCAGAGCCCTGGTGGCAGGATCATAGACTTCAATGTTGCCGTTTATAAAATGAATTGTCAGCTCTAAAAATTATGTGATTTCAGAGTTGGAAGGGCCCTCAGGGGGTATCTAGTCCAACCGAAATCAAAACAAGAATCCTGTGTACAACACGTCTGAGAAGTGATCATTCAGCCTTTTTTTTTGATACCTTTCAAAGAGGAAGAAACACTAGCTCCTGAGGAAGCACAGTTACTATTAGCATAGTGCCAATTGTTAGCAATTTTTTTCCTTACATCAATCTGAAAACTGCCTTTTCCAGCGTTCACTCATTGCTCCTTTTCCTGTCTTCTAAGGTCAAAGAGAACAATTATAATCTATCTTCCACATGACAACCATTTAAATACCTGAAGGCAGCTCTCATGTCTCCCTGAAGTCTTAACTCCTCCAGGCTTTCCGTGCCCGGCTCCTTAAACAGAACCTCCATATGACATGAACTTGAGGCCTTCCACCACCATGCTGCTTGCCCAGCACTGGGCATCCTCCGATTTATCAACAGCCTTTCTTTTGCAATCAGTGGTGTTCACAACTGAATAGAAGCCTACAGATGTAATCTGGCCAGGGTAGAATTCAAAGAAATTCTTTTTTTTTCTTTTGGAGGGCAATTGGGGTTAAGTAACTTGCCCAAGGTCACACGGCTAGGTTTTTGTTTGTGTGTGTTAAGTGTCTGAGGCCGGATCTGAACTTAGGTCCTTCTGACTCCAGGGCCAGTGCTCTACTCACTGCGCCACCTAGCCGCCCCTTGAATTCAAGGAAATTCTTACCTCCTTGCTCATAGACACTACTCCCCTCAACAAAGCCTGAGATTCCATTAGCCTTTTTGGCTATCATGTGACACTGTTGGCCCACATTGAATTACTAATACCCCTAGATTTCTTTTTCCAGATAAAGGTGCACAGCTCCCAAAGTAAAGATCATAATGGCCAACGCTGGCTTTTGGGAAGCGTCAGGAGCACTACCATGGATTTCCTTACCTCTCAACCTCTCCTTACCCTCACCCCTTGGTTTGGGTTCCAGCCACATGAACTAGAATTGGTTTTATGGGCAAGGTGCCTCTTCCAGTACTGCTGACTGCTTTTCTAATGCAGATGTTTGAATAAAGGAGCCTACTTATTTGTCTTTTTTAATCTTCTTGGCCATCACTCAATCTGATGCCTTTTGGAGATCATTGCTAGAGTATATGTGGGAAAGCTGAACTCCTTTTTAACACTTCCATCTCAACCAGAAGTCCCTGAATGATATTAGTGAATAGATGAGGGACACTTTGCTTTAAGAGAACTTATGGAATTTGGTTTTACCAAATCAGTTCTTTTTTGGTAATCAATCAACAGTAAGTCATACTTAGTGGAGTTTTATGTTCTTTCAATTAATTGAGAGATCATAAAGATGGGGGCCATGGTTGATTGTCATTTGGAAAAGCCTACTAATACCCCCATCAAAGATGGAATAGATATGTGTGCAGATGACTTTCAGAAACATTTTGCTTAGTTGGGTGAATTTAAGTAGTAGTTTGGGGCAGCTAGGTGGTGCAGTGAATAGAGCACCAGCCCTGGAGTCAGGAGGACCTCAGTTTAAATTTGACCTCAGACACTTAACACCTACTAGCTGTATGATCTTGGGCAAGTCACTTAATCCCAATTGCCCTGCCTTCCCCCTTCCAAAAAAAAAGACAAAAAAATTTAAGTTGTAGTTATTTATGTTCTTTTGGTCAACTTTTTATTTATTTCTTTTTTTGCTATTATAGAGGTCTGAGATTTTTCCATGCCTTTGATATCTTACCATCCTTCAGGTCCTTCAGTGATCTAGCAGTTATCACTTCAAGGAGAAACCTCCTCTATCTATACTTGATCTATTCTTCCTTCTTTTCCCATCTTTGTTCTCTTTCTAGCCACTTCTCTATAAGCCCCCTTGGGGACAATGATGTTGGAGTCCAAGTGTGGCCTCAGACACTTACTAGCTGTGTGACCCTATGCAAATGTCTTGTCTCTCTGTGCCTCGGTTTCCATGGGGATAATAATAATACCTAACCTTAGGCTTATTGTCAGGATCAAGTAAGGTAATATTTATAAAGCACTTTCCAAAATTTAAAGTGCTATGTAAATGTACTATTATTGACAGAAAAAGTAGTTTGTTAATAATAACTCTTGTAGATTTTTTTCATATTTCTTTTGTTTGCCAATCCTCCTTTCATTTTCATCCTTGGATGCCTTTGGGATGAATTTGTTTAATTGGATATCTTGTCATGCTTTTTTATTTGTTTTTTGAAGGCAAACAGGGTTAAGTGACTTGCCCAGGATCACACAGTAAGAAAGGCTCTGAGGCTGGATTTGATCTCAAATCCTCCTTACTCCAGGGCCAGTGCTCTACTCACTGTCCCACCTAGCCATTCCCACACTTTATTTAAACTGGTTCTATCCTCCATTGCTTCTCTCTGCTTTATGAAGTGATCTGATCATAAATGTTAGTCAATAAGCATTGATTAATCACATACTATATTCCATGAACTGGAGATACAAAGAAAGGCAAAATATGGTTCCTGCTTCCAATCCCCGATCATCTTTATTTTTAAGATTTTTTAGAGAGAAGTTTAGATTCTGACCTGGGTGGCCTTTGAGAACTCTCTCTCCATTTGGCAATCAAGTCAAATGTTTGCTGTCTTAGGTGCTTCTGGGATCTCTTCCTTTCCCTGTTCTGGTAATTAATGTCCACTAACTAAACTTCTAGATGAAATAATTATAACTGATGTTGATATCAACGCTGGGCCTGGAATCAGGAAGACCTGATTTCAAATCTGGCCTCAGACACTAACTAGCCACATGACCTTGGACAAGTCACTTTAACCTGTCAGTTTCCTCATCTGTAAAATGAGCTAAAGAAGGAAATGGCAACCCACTGCAGTATCTTTGCTAAGAAAACCCCAAATGGGGTCATAAAGAGTCAGACATGACTCAAATTACTGAATAACAACAACCAGTTCTGTTAAACGTTTCCCACTTTTTACTTTCAATTATTTGTTTAAATGATTAACGTTTCAATCATTTTAATTGCACATTGTAGTTTCCCCCCTCAGGATTATTAATATAGCAGTCCCTAGAGAGCTATATAAATGTCAGACATCATCATCACCATCATCATCATCATCATCAATTAACTTAGAAGACTTATGAGGATCAATGGTGCCTCACTCTACTGGGGGAGCAGCTAAAAGAATATGTGACTTTATTTGTGTTAGGAAACTCGACTGATGCAGATCGGTGCCTGATCTGCAACTTCTAGTCTCAGAGAGTTACCTAGGGGACCAGAAGGTTAAATAACTCCCAGTGTCACACAGCCACTTTATATCAGCAGTGGGACCTGAACCTGGGTCATCTCTATTCTGCCTCTCACACATCTATAGCACTTTCAAGTTTACAAAGCTCTTTTTTTCACAGTCTTCTGAGATAAGGGATAGATGAGTATTCATTTTGTATTTAGGAAACGAAGCTCAGATTGGAGAACCAACTCATCCCTGGTCACAAGTTAATGTTCGGGCTATGTTTCAAGCCCCAGGTTTCTGGTTCCACATCTACACATCTTTACAGGTGTCTTGCAAACAAGATAATGGATGCAAAAGAGTTTTGAAAAGTAGAAAGCTCTGTAAAAATGTAAGGCATTGTTAAGTTTGTGCTAAGAAGCCAGATGATCAATTAGCCTTTGAATTTATATTTGCAGCTTATCTCAAAAAAAATTAAAATCCCAGAGGCGGCAGCAGCTGCTCTCCTGGTACAGGGCTGAGATATTCACGATTTGCAGGCCCCTCATTTAATCTGCGCTAGATACAGAGACTGGCCCATCTTTCCATTTCAAGCTTGTTAGCACTCACATTCTGTGTTCCCAAGGAGGATATCCATCTAGGGGGCACTCATGTAGAAACACCACTTTGCAAAACCTTTCATCAAGTCCTATAAAGAAGATGTCAAATTTATTCAGACACATCTGGGGGTCGGCAGGGAAGAGATGCATTCATTTTCAAACCTGTCAAATGAACGGTTACCCAAGCTGGCTCTCTAAGCAACCACACAGAAAGCCAGAGAAGGGGGGGCTTCATTGGAGAAGAAAGACAAGGCAGCTCAAGCAGGAAATCTCAAAAAGTATCCAGAGACCTGGAAAAACGTCCTTTCCTGGCTAGACCTTCCAGGGAGCTGGCAGAGAAAGATCCTATTAGCCAAAGATTTAGAGCATCTTAGTACAACAAAAGCCTGGAAAGGGCTGAGGTAACCTGTATTCTAGAATTACTGGAGGCCACTGGTAGGATTGGAATAATAACAGCTTGCATTTCTTGGGTAGTTTCGTATTTGCTATCTCATCTGAGTCTCCCAAAACCCTGTGGGGTGGGTAGAGTCGGTATTATTGTACCCACTTTACAGATGAAGAAATTGGGACTCAGAGAGCTGATATGACTCTCCTAAGGTTCTATAACTGAGACTTGGACCAAAGTTTCTGATTCCAAGTCCAATGTGCTTCTTTCTATACTGTCTAGGCAGTAAAATACTTGGGACCCAGGCTTATGGAATTTACAGCACAAATACCAATAGCTCACATTTATATGACACCTGAAGGTGTCACACACACACACACACACACACACACACACACACACACACATCATTCCATTCAATCATCAGGAAGATCCTGTGAGGCAGGAGATATGATTTCTACCATTTTATAAGTGAGGAAGCTGAGTCTGAGGTTGTACACCTCCTAAGTGCTGAGTTGGGATTTGATCCCAAGTCTATCCAACTACAGGCTTTTTCAGGCAGCATGGGGGAAGTGGAAGGATTACCAGATTTGGAATCTGCTGCTTTGTTCCTGTGTGACTTTGGGACTCAGTTTCCTCATCTATAAAATGAAGGGATTGTACCATATGAAGGGCTCTGCAAGCCCTTTCATCTTTAAAGTCCAGGGCCTTTATGACAAACTACAGCCAGCCAGAAGACTTGAAAGTCCTGATCTAAGCAGAGAATCCACATCCTGAAAATGGTCCCGGTGAGGAGATAGGAAAGAGGGAACACAATCATCTTTCTGAATTGAGATTGGCTTGAAGCTCCCATGCTCTGCCCCAACTTGGAAAGATGTTTTCTTGTTCCTTTGGTCCCTTTGATCCCCCCATTCTCCCTTCTCTTCTCCCTGGCATTGTCTCTCTTCCACCTGACTGTATGTACTTAGACAGTATATGCTGCCTGCACAGGATCACACTGGGAAGGCTGTGAAATTGACCACTGAACTGGACATTGGGAGTCCTGGATTCTAGTCCTGCCACCAACTAACTAGCTAAGTGACTTTAAGGCATTTGACTTTTCTGAACTTTGTCTGTCATAAGAGAGGGTTAGACTAAATGACCTCCCAGATTCCTTCCAACCGGAAAATTCTGTGAAGGCATTGTGCTGGCCTGCCTTCCCAGACACTCTGTGGCACCACTTCTGACCATGGTCTTTCTGTTTCAGAAGAGCTTACACATGCCTCTTTGTGTGTGTGTGTGTGTGTGTGTGTGTGTGTGTGTGTGTGTGTGTGTGTGTGTGTGTGTGTGTGTGAATCAGGCTGCTTGGGAGTGGGGGATCAGATCTACAAGCAGCAGTACTTAGCATTTCTTCAAGACCAACAGGACACACAGGGAAGGGAGAGGGGGAGGGGAAGATGCATTGAAAGAAAGTGGTATTTCTGCCACCCACCTTCCTCCACAGGAGAGAAATCACTGAATGTTGATGTTAATGATTGACCAGTCTTGTAACCAGGATCTCCCCCAGAAAATTCTTTCTATTTCTAGATGAGAGTCCCTTCTCCCAATGAAGGGAGGGGCAGTCCACTTTGCCAGCTGCCCCCATTTTAAGGCTAGCCTGCCCAGGCCCTACCCTAGGCCCCCTTGGGAGCAGGCAGGATCTGGGCCCAGGGATATTTGTGTAGGGAGGAGGTGAAAGGAGTTTTTCAGGAGCTTGATTCATTACAGTTCCAATCTCGGTCAAACAGGTTAGTGCAACTTTCTGGGAGGCCTCTTTGTTCCATTGTTCTTTGAGAGGAGGGCAGGCTCAGTCACAAACCTGGGAGGCGGGGGGATGGGATGGTGTGGGTGTGTGTTGGGGGGGCAGCATACAGAGGAGGAAGTAGGAGCCTGCTGGAGACTGGCCAGGTGGCCGCTGTGAATTATGATTTCATCCCTGTTCACACAACACTAGGAGCCTCATTCTCTTTGGATATGGCTTGTAAACCTTAGGCAATTGGCTTCTTATGCTGTTTTTCTTTTTTTGGTCTAGAACAGTGCAAAGAACACCTCAGAGGGAATTCTAGAGTAATTAAATTTGCCCAGTCCACCCTTACCTCAGCTTCCAAAGACTTTCTCCTGAAGCTCTCTAGTCTGACCATGTCACCTCCTTGGTCAATAAAATCTAGTGGCTCCCTATTACCTCCAAGATCAAATATAAAATTCTGTTTGGCTTTTAAAGCCTTTTCCAGCCTGGCCCTTTCCTACCTTTCTAGTCTTCTGACATATCATTTTTTTTCCTCCAAAAGTACCCTGTAATACAGACACTATCACTGCTATTACTCACACAAAACACTTCTGGGCTTTTTCTCTGCTGTCTCCAGTCCTCATCTCCACCTCCTGGCTTCCCTAACTTCCTTCAGGTCCCGGCTAAATGTCACCTTCTTCAAGAAACCTTGCCTGGTCCCTTTTTATGTGGGTGCCTTCCCAAAGTTTAGACTTACTTCCAATTTACCTTGTCTATGGCTTGTTTGTATGTAGGTGTTTACCCACTGTCTCCCCCATCAGAGTGTGAGCTCCCTGAGGGAAGGGGATGTTTTTGCCTCTTTCTATACCTAGTACTGACACACTGTAAGTGCTAAATAGGTATGTATTAATTTACTGACCATTGCCCTCTCTGAACTCTAGCTTTCTCTCCTTTAAAAATCATCTTTGCAATAGATGGTGTCTTAGTTTCCTTTCATTTCAAACTCTTTGAGCCTAAAACCCTGTGCACTCTCAGAGGTCCATAGCATGTGGAGAGAGAATGGGATCTCTCCGACATTTCTTGACAACCAAAGCCCCTCAGATAATTTATTTAGAGCTTTGGTTGCCAGCTTGCCTGGCTCAAGTGACATTGTTCCTTCCTCCCTCTTTTCTTAAATTATAGCAAGTCTCCCCTGCACATGACTGGAATACTTATTCATAACTGAAACCAACCAAGATTTATAAAGAGCTCAGTGTGTGCCTGGCACTGTGCAAAATGCAGAGGAATAAGGAAGTTTCTGCCCTCATGGAGTTTCTGTTCTATTAGCATCTTCACTTACATTTTCCATGTAAGATACAACACAAATATGTCATAGGGTCAAGGAATTTAGAACTGGAAGGGGTCTGAGAAATAATCAAGTCTAGTCCTCACATTATACTGAGGTCCAGAGGCAGGATTTGAACTCAAGTCCTCTGATCTCAGATCCAGGGCTTTTCTACTACTACACAATACTGTCATCTTGGCACAAGCCTTACCAGAGAGAAGGCCCTACAAGGAATTTCTTTCTGAATCTCTCTCTCTCTCTCTCTCTCTCTCTCTCTCTCTCTCTCTCTCTCTCTCTTTCTCCTCTCTCTCTGTCTCTCTCTCATTCTCTCTCTCTCTCTCATTCTCTCTCTCTCTCATTCTCTCTCTCTCATTCTCTCTCTCTCTCTCTCTCTCTCTTTCTCCTCTCTCTGTCTCTCTCTCATTCTCTCTCTCTCATTCTCTCTCTCTGTCTCTGTCTCTGTCTCTGTCTCTGTCTCTGTCTCTCTCTCTCTCTCTCTCTCTCTCTCTCTCTCCCCCTCCCCCCTCCTCTCCTCTCCTCCCCTCTCCTCTCCCTCTTATCTTCCTTTTCTCTTCCCCTCCCCTTTCTCTCTATCTCTCCTTTGTTCTCTACCTCTCCCTTTCCCTTTTTTCTCCTCCTCCTTTCTCTCTGTCTCTGTCTTTCTCTGTCTCTTTGTCTCTCTCTGTCTCTCTGTCTGTCTCTGTCTCTGTTTCTCTGTCTCTGTCTTTCTCTTTCTCTGTCTCTGTCTTTGTCACTCTCTCCCTCCTTTCCTCCTTTCCATTGCTATTTCACTTAAACACAAGTAAAATCAACATACCACTGTTTGGCTATGAAAATGCCACTCATCTAGCTGTAACTGACAGTCTAGGCATAAACTGTGCCGCCCATTTTCCATCCAATTTGGAGCCTAGATTAGATTTTTCCCCAGTCAACTTCCTAAGCAGAAGAAATATTTTATGGTGTAAACAGATATGCCCATCCAGTAAACTGCCATGTTTAATATAAGCTACTCCATACAAATGATTTAATCAGACCACCATTTTAATGTCATTGTCAAGGAGCCAAAATTTTGTCATCGTGGATGCTTCTTTTGACAGTGAAGATTACAACCCTTCTGTGACTTATTAGGTGCTCTTTGTGATGTGCTAAAGCACAAAAGAGTCCATGTTCCTTGTAGCCACCTTTGTGAGAATCTCTTTGCCTTAGCTAGGCATGTTGTCAGACCAACATACAATCAACCAGCCTTGACAGCTTGGAAGGACCTGCCAGAGGTAGTGAACCACGGAGAAGTTAACCTTTATGTCTGATGAGTCATCAGAATAGATTTTTAGTGGAGGGTTTAATATTTTTTTCCTGACCCATAATTCCATTGTAGAGAAAATTCCCTCCACAAACATAGGGAAGAAGCCACTTTTCAATTTTTAGTTTGAAAGAGGTGCCAGAACAGGAAGGCAAAAGGGAATGGGTCAACCTTACTCTCATTGAATTTGGTTTAAGAAGGAAATAACATATACACTAAATTGGGTATCTTACCCTACAGGAAAATAGGGGGTAGGGGATAGGAGGGGGGATAATAGAAGGGAGGGCAGTTGGTGGGGATGGTAGTTAGAAGTACACACTTTTGAAAAGGGACAGGGTCAAAGGAGAAAATAGAGCAAGTGGGGGGAGGATAGGATGGAGGGAAATATAGTCATTCTTTCACAATATATCTACTATGGGAATATTTTGTGTAACTACACATATATAACCTAAATTGAACTGCTTTTCCTCCCAGTAGGGGTGGGTGACTAGGGAAGAAGGGAGAGAATCTGGAACTCAAAGTTTTAAAATCAAATGTATATATATATATATATATATATATATATATATATATATATATATATATATATATATATATATATATAATTTTTTTTTACATGCAACTGGGAAATAAGATATCCAGGCACTGGGGTATAGAGACCCATCTCTTGCCCTACTGGAAAGTCAGGGGGGATGGAGGAGGATTTGGAGAGAGCAGATTGAGGGAGGGGGTATTCAGTGGGATCGATGTTTTGGGGTGGTGGGCAGGGGAAAGACAGGGAGAAAGTTTGTAACTCAAAACCATATGGAAATGAATGTTGAAAACTAAAAATAAACAAATTAAACAAACAAACAAAACCTCATCGAAAAGCTGAGAAAAAGAAAGAGGTGCCAGAGGCCACTTAGAACCCAAGTAACTTCCTAAAATTCTTGGATCACAGATTTATGAATTAAACTCTTTGTAGTTCTGCCTTTTCACTATAATGACATGTGTAGAGTCACTGGAAGATTTAATGATTTGTCCAATGCCTAGGTGATGCAGTGGATAGAGCACTGGGCCTGGAGTCAAGAAGAACTGAGTTCAAATCTAGCCTCAGACACTCACTAACTATGAGACCCTAGAGATGTTTTTGCCTCACTTTGCTCAACTGTGAAATGATGTTGATGATGATGATGATGATGATGATGATGATGATGATGTTAGCACCCCTTTCACAAGATTGTTATGAGGATCCAATGATGTAATATTGGTGAATCTCTTGCACGTGGGTGCTTAATGACCCTTATCATTCCTCTAGCACACATAGTAAAGTTCAGAGGTGGACTTTGAATACAGGTCATCTGACTCCAGAGCTAGCTCAGTCACACAATTAGTGTACAAGAGACAGGATTTGAATTGAGGTCTTCTTGAGCTTCACACTGACTTTTTATCTACAATGACTCTCTTTAATATCATGGGGGATAGGGCACCTATGATTTTGTTGTCAATTCATGGGGAATTCCTGGATGCAGAGACCCCCTCTAAAAATGAAGAAGAAGCATCTTCTCTGAAATTTATAGTTTCAGAGAGCTAACTAAAATGCTGCGAAGATAAGTGACTTGCCCAGAGTCACACAGCCAGGAAGTGACAGAAGCAGCATTTGAACCCAGGCCTTCCTGGCTTGGAGGCCAGCAGTCTCTCCACTGATGAGTGGGGGCCACATACACCCATTTATAAAGCTTTGAAGTTTTATCATTTATACTGGATTCTTGGTATCTCTCCCTGTACATTTTGGCAACTGAGTATGTCATATGTATTTTGATTAGCCACGGTTATGTTCCCTTTTGCTGGCACAGAAAATTGACAATTGACTCTATCCCAACTGCATGATCGCTAAGGGTATCCAGTGTCTCCTGGATTTACTTCAGATACAGGGAGGGAGGGAGGGATACAAAGAAGAATCTTCATTGGGCTCCTGAATTGATAGACTGCTTCTTCCTCTTCCTGCCCCCTGCCCCCATTCCTCTAGTGCTTTGTGATGAGAAGACCGCTGTTGAGGGGGAGGGCTCCAGGTCTAAACCAAGTCAACTCTTTTGGAAGATGTGATGCAACAGGGCCCCAGGGGAAAAGAAAGGTTCTTACCAGGGTCGCTCTTCTCTGCAAAAGCCACTATGTGGATTCCATTCAGATCATCTTCCTGTAGACAATAAGAATCAAGAATTATGCTCCAAACTAGACATAAATAAAGAATATTAAATAAATAGAGAAAAGAATCAGAAATAGGAATTTTAAGGAAGTGAGACTATAATGGGTATGGGAAGGGAAAGGATGGGGGAAAAAAGAAAACATTAGGATCTAAGCTCCAGGAGGACAGGTACTGTCTTTGATATTTTATCCCTAGTGCCTAGAATAGTATCTAGTTCATAGCAGGAGCTTAAGAATTTTCCTTCTTTCCTTCCTTCCTTCCTTCCTTCCTTCATTCCTTTCTTTCCTTCTTTCTTTTTCTTCCTTCCTTCCTTCCTTTTTTTCTTCCTTCCTTCCTTCCTTCCTTCCTTCCTTCCTTCCTTCCTTCCTTCCTTCCTTCCTTCCTTCCTTCCTTCCTTCCTGTCTTTCTTTCTGTCTTTTTTTTCTTTCTGTCTTTGTCTCTTCTTTTTTCCTCTGGGCTAAATATATCGACTTAATCCACTTCAGCTCAGAACTCCTGAGCTCAAGAGATCCACCAGTCTCAGCTTCCAGATTTGTAGGACTTACAGATTAGTACCACCACACCTTTCTGGTGGTCTGAATTAAATTTATTAATTTAATTATTTAAATTAAATTAAATTAAATTAAACCACCACCTTATTTAGTGCCTGTAGGTCTGGGTGCTTGGGATACAAGGAGAAAATAAGAGCTGGTCCCTGCCATCAAGGAGTTGATGTTCTTCTGGAAGTTTTAGGTAACTCAGCTTGGTGGGGAAAGTCTAGATGAGGAAACCTGGAAAGATAACTTCAGAAGAAGGAAACTGGATAAATTAATGGGCTAGATGGGGCAGCACCATTAAAGTACAAATTTGTTGTCACCATTTCTTACTTGGGACAACCAGTTGAATTAATAAAAACAAACAGCTCAAGCCACAGGAGAGTGATTGTGAATTTGGCTTAAATGTGGTGTTAAGCCATATTGAGCCTGACCTCTACAGAAAACAATGTGGATGGGAATTAGAAATGGTCGTTTGTGATACATTTCATTATCAGTTTCTACTTGTAATTATTCTTATTAGCACATCTCTTTTATATTGTCAATGATAATGGCATCTTTGTAGAATGTACTAGGATTACAAGGAACTTTATATATATAAATATATCATATATATGTATATATGATCTTGTTTGATTTTCTCCATTCTCCATTTTTCTCCATTTTCCATTCTCCATTTTGTAGATAGTCCAAGTATTACCCAAATTTTACAGATTAAGACACTAAAGATCAGATAAGTTAAGTGACTTGTCCAAGGCACCATGGCTACTAAATGGCAGAGTTATGGTCTTTTGATTCCAACTCCAAGGCTTTTTCCATAATGCCACACTTCTTCTTTGAAATAAACTTTATAGGTCTGCGGGTTTGTGGATTCTAAAATTAGAATCACAGGATTTAAAGTTGGAAAGGAATCTATAGGTCCTAGGTTCCAACCCTCCCATTTTGTGGATGAGGAATCAGGCCAGAAAAGTGAAGTGACTGGCCCAAAGTAGTGACCAAGCTGGGATTTAAACCCAAGTCCTCTGACTCTGAAGGCTGTACCCTGCTTATCCCTAAAGATGATCAGTGGTACATGACATTATAAATGTTTTAATGTCAGCCTCTAATTCACCCTTTCTCTCCTGAGAGAAGTAAGGATATAGAGACTTAGTATGGCAACCTGGCCTATGAACACGGGCTTAATTGGAAAGATGGCTTACTCAGCAAAAAGGCTCTGTATTGCAAAAGTTTCTGTACTACAAAATAAACATAGGTGTGATTAGTCAGCACTTAGGAAGGGAGGTGAAGGGATAGAGTTATAGCCAGGATAAAAAAAAAAAACAAAACATCCTCCTTATGTGTCTGATCTAGGTTGTATATCTCCTCCAGGGCCTAGGACAGTGCTCTGCACATAGTAAGTGCTCAAAAAATGGTTTTCACTGTTATTTTTCCACTCTGGTTTGTCCTATATTGCATTGTGCCCTTTCTTTAAGCAATAAAAGTTACCAAAATAATTCCTGCTCAGGTAGTAAAATAAATTCACGAAATGGTTACCTGCTTCATCTTTAGAAGGTTTACTTATTAGAGGCAACATATGCAAAAGCAGCATCTTGTGGAGCCCTTATGAGTTTAGGAAAATGTCCCATGAATCTTCCTTTTAGAATTAGCAAAACCTGCACAACCAGTTGGGGGCCAAGATCGCATCCCCCTGCTTTGATTTTGAGGCTGCTCTCTTGAAACTCCATTAGATTCCTCACTCTTCTCCCCATTCTACCCTCCAGTCCTTCCCCGCCAAGCCCCCACTCCCAACCTTGCAGGAGACATTGAGGGAGAGCTACTTGATATGGTACATTGGAAAGAACACTGAATAAATGATAGGACCACCTGGATTAATCCCACCTCCAATATTATCTGTGAAATTTTGGACCAGCCATTTCCCTTCTGGTCAAGTCAGCTTTTCAGGGTCTCAGTTTTCCCATTTGTAAAATGGGACAATTAGACTCGACAATTTCATTCCAGCTTTAAATCTCATCCACTAAATGCTCATCCCTATGAGAGATCTGAGGTCATAGACCTAGTGCCAAAAGGTTCCTAAAAGGTCATCTAGTCCAGAGGCATCGGACATGTGGGATGCTGTGCATCCTGACCTAGATTAAAATGTAATTGGGAAATGTTTACAAAACAAATTTTAAAAAACGTAGATAACATCATTACTGGTTTTCTAAGCTAATATGGACCCCACAGGGATCGTTATACGTGGTTTAGTGGTCCCTCTTTCTATCTGAGTTGGACACCACAAATGTGGTTGAATCCCCTCATTTAATAGATGAGGAAACTTAGGACTGTAATGAGAAGTGACTGGCTTAAGGTGACATAGGCAGTACATGGCACAGCTATAATTTGACCCAGGACTTTTTAACATAACAACAACAATGATGTTAACAACACAAAAGCCAATAACAATTAGAATGTCCATATATAGACTTTAAGATTTGCAAAGGGTTTAAAAATATCTCATTTTATCTTCATAATAATTCTGGGATTATATACTATAATTGTCCCCATTTTATAGATGAGCCAAATGAGGCAGACAGAAGTTAAGTGACTTGCCCAGGGTCACACAGCCAGTAAGTGTCTGAGGCTGGATTTGAGCAGAGGTCTTCTTGACTCTAGGCTGGGCACTCTGTGCAATATGGCTCCAGCTGCCTAACCTAGTGCTCTTTTCATAGGAAGATCCTGAGTTTACCTTAAAGACTGTCTCTCTAGTCCAACATCACTCCTCCCCACCCAGTCTTACAGATAAAGAAATGATGGCACAGCAACTACACATCAGAGATAGGATTTGAACACAGATCCTCTGACTCCATTTCCCTGAGATTGAGATTATATTTGATTCACTTTAAAAAGCACTGTGCTGGGCACTGGGGATATTAGGATGAAAAAACTGAAACAACCCCTGCCCTCGAGGAGCTTACAGTCTCCTGAGAGACACAAGCTCCAGTGGGGAGACAGAAAGTGGGGGGAAGGGGAAGAGGAGGATTTCCTTGTAAAGCATGGCTCCATCTGTGAAGGATGTGGTTGGGGGTGGAATAGAGGCTGGGGAGAGGGGAATGAGGCAGAGAAGTCAGGGAGGGCATCTCCCATCTAGAAGCCAAGGTTCATTTCGTCTTGCACGTTTTGAACAGAATCCAGAAGGGTGTTAGCATTCTGCATTTATTAATGTTAGTGATGAAGAGAAAAGAAAGCTTCAAGTGGACAATATCATAAAAAATGTGTGCCTCGAGGGTCTGAGAGGGCTCCAGTGTGAAAGCCCTGTACCCAGGGGACTGAGGAGAGAAAGGCAGAATGAATACTGATCACTGTTGACACTGGAAGAGGTGTTCATTGGGCAGCCTAAATGTCACAGCAGAATCAGCCTATGGAAAAAAAAAGACGGAAAAGAAAGAAAAAACT
The DNA here is from genome assembly GCA_011680675.1 of Gymnobelideus leadbeateri. NCBI lineage: Eukaryota > Metazoa > Chordata > Mammalia > Diprotodontia > Petauridae > Gymnobelideus > Gymnobelideus leadbeateri. The sequence continues at coordinate 4,394 of WOXC01009018.1, read as the reverse complement.
CCCAGAGCCTCAGCCCTCCCATGATTCCTGTTTCCATTTCAATTGATTTTTAATGTAGCACAATCCTATCTAAATGCTAATTTTTCCTTTGAGTTTGGAAGGGACAAAACCACCAAAAATTCTAAAAGAGATTAAATGGAAAATATTATTATTAAAAACAAGAGGGTGGGCATGGCCTTGGCCAGCTTCTCTGAGGAATTGAATTTTGACAGGGGCATTTGTTTTGGGTGCAGGATTATTATACAAATCAGACAGCAAACAGAAGGGAAGAGTTGAAGTTTCACTCTTTTACATTTGCTATTATTGCTAGGCAGAATGCCCTGATCAGATCTCATTAGGCCGGCGGCAGGCCAGGTTCTCTGTCTCCTGCCATCTATCACATGCTGAAGTGAGAGGCATTAACCCCTGAGAGCCTGGCTTCCTTTCTCTCTGCCCTTTGGGATACACTCTGAGATGAGTTTGAGAATCCTCCTGGACACAAATCTTACCGCCTAATGGAGAGCAGAAGAGCAAACTATAGTGAAAAACAGAACACATGCAAGTCTGTGTGGGCCTACACACGTATACATATGATCACAAACATGCCTATTAGATACACGTGTGTGGTCATGGATATACATGTATGCAATGTGTGTTGCGCAACATAGAATGCATTATATGCATGCTTATGTTCACATAGCCATGCATGCCTCATGTATGTGTCTATATATGTCTCTGCATACATTTTGCATTTATGCATGTGTGTTCAAGGGTGTTGCATTGGTATATGTTGTATGGACTGCATTGTGTCTCTATGTACTCATACGTGTGTGATTACATGCCCGAGGCTTGCACACACACATCCACATGGTTTGTATGCACACATACATATGTATGCATATGTATATGTTTTTAGGGATATTTACTATATATATGGGCATATGCATGTGGGTATATATGGGTGTATGTGTTGAGGTGTATCATATACATTTGCATGTGTGTGCATATATCTGCACATGCATTGTTATGTTGGCACAAATGTGACTATGCGTGCATGTTTGTATTACGTGTATGTGCACGTCTGAGCATGTGTATGTATTTGTATGTATATCACCTACATGTACAAAAAGATTTGCTAGGCCCTCAGGGAGAAGCAAAGACATGTGGGGAGCAGGCCTCTGCCTGTTGCCTTCTTTTTGATTCTTAGGCTGTAAATCTCTCTCACCTCCTCTTTTTTACCAAGTCCTGAGTTGTCCCTATCATCCCCCGTCCCCAGTATTGGCAAAGACCCTAGGATGAACTCACAGCTAGCACTGGGGGAAGAATATGGACTCTTCCCTTGGTGTGTCTCTGGGAAGGTGTTTTCCTTTCTCATGAGCCAACCCTACAGGCACCTAGACAGGTATGTGTGTATGTGAGTATGTGTGTGTGTGTGTGTGTATGAGGGTGTCTAACCATGATATCTATCTTCCACCAGCCCTATTACTGGTGAGGGTGAACAAAGCCCACCTGCTGAATTCTGGATGGTTCCTGGTCAGGGAGGACTCGCTCTCCTCAATGTCTATACCACTTAATGTCTCTATTGCTTATGTGGGACTTAGCACGTGACTTTTGTTCACTCACGTCTTCTTGAGACCTAATATGCTTTTGGGGGAAGAGTGCTGAATCTGGATTGGCAGAAATAGATTCAAATCTAGTTTCTGATACTTGTTAGCTGTGTGTCTTTGGACAAGTCACCTAACCTCTCTCAGACCTATTTTAAATCCTTCATAAATTGGAGATGGTGATACCTATCTTTCAGAGGGATGAGGATCAAGTGGAATTACCTGCACAAACTGGTTTTCAAACTTTAGAACATGATATATGTCCTTTGTTCTTATTATTACCATTTCTATTATTGTCAATATTGTGATTATTCTTCCAACTAAATTGTAGGCCTTGTGAAGGCAGGGACTCTTTCATATGAATCCCCTGTAAGAAATGGGTTGGGGGGAGCCATTGGCAAGCTTTGATGTGTTCTCTCATTGCCTAGCTCTGTATCCCATCTTCTCTTGCCTGAGTCCTTTCCAGGAAGTTAAATACAACTGCTCCATAGGGGTAGCTAGGTGGTACAGTGGATAGGAGTCAGGAGGACCTGAGTTCAAATCCAGCCTCAGACACTTGACACTAGCTGTGTGACCCTCGGCAAGTCACTTAATTCCAATTTCCAGAAAAAGAAGGAGGAGGAGAAGAAGGAGAAGAAGAAGAGGAAGAAGAAGAAAACATGCACATTTCTCTTATGTTATTGCCTTCATGTAATCAAACTGAACTGCTCTCTGAGCCCTAAGTTCTCACAGTCCCAGGCTTCTGTTTGGATTGTTTCCAGTCCTGGAATGTCCTGCCTCCTCTTTTTCATTTTTTATTTTTTTGGAGGAGGGAAGGGAAAGCAATTGGGGTTAAGTGACTTGCTCAAGGTCACAAAGCTAGTAAGTGTCAAGTGTCTGAGACTAGGTTTCCTCCCTCTTTTTTAAACTCAACCAATCCATCTCATTTCAAATGCTGCCTCTTCCATGAAGCCTTCCCTGGACCTCACAAGTGGTAGTGACCTTCCCTCTTAGATCTCACCTTGCACTTTGTTTTATTCTTCTCTGTTAGACTTCTAAGGACTTTGGCCTTGGAGATGGGAAAGGACCTTAGAGGTCATTGAGTCCAACCTTTTCATTTCACAGATTAAGATAACTGAGACCCAGAGAGGTTAAGTGACATTGGTATTGGGTCATACTGTACACCCATACTGTGGTGGAATTCGAATCCAGGTCTTTGTGGCTATAAATCCTGTCCACATCACTGTACCATGCTGCAGTCTGGGTCTTCCATCTACTCTGCATGGATCCAGTATAAACATATCTATGTGCATAAGAATGGAAGCTACTTGAGGGCAGAGGCACTATTTCCTCCCCCCTCTTTTCTTTATATCTCCAGCACTTAGTACCGTGCCTACCTAACACCTAATAAATGCACTTAGCCCTTCCACATTTTGACTTTCCCCATCGCAGTCTCAGTATATTGTGGGTTGGCATAAGAAATTAAGTGGGAACTTTGTAGAAGGTTTGTAGAAACTATGGGAAAAGGCCAACACATGACACAGAGCCTATGACCAAATACTTAACTCAAATTTTACAATAAGGTATTGTACACACCCCAAAAAAGAAAAAGGGAAAAAATGCAAATTTCTCTGGTATGAAGGGGGAGCCAAAAATTTTACACAAATTTTCCATTTCATGGGGGGTGTTGTGCCCATCACCCCCACGATGTGAAAGGGATAACTGTGCATAATAAATATTGATTGATTGAATGAATAAGTATAGGTATCTGTGGTCATGCTATCCCTCTATGACACTATCAACTCCATGAGGGCAGAGATCATGCCATTTTTAAACACACAGTGGGTGTGCTTAACAAATGTTTATTGAATGGATGAATAAATGGATAAAAACAAATGAGTGAATGCATAGAGTCTTAAAGCTGATGTATTATTTGTCAAATGCTAGAGAAGATATGGGAAAACAGGAATACTAATGCACTATTGCTAGAGCTGTGAACTAAACATTCTGGAAAGCAATTTGGAGCCATGCTCTTTTAAACTGTGTTTATCCTTTGAGTTAGCAATGCCATTACTATAGGGCTATACCTTAAGATCAAAGGAAAATGAAAAAGACACATATATTCAAAAGATTTTTAGCAACTCTTTTTGTGGTGGTAAAGAACTGAAAACTGAGGCTATGTCTATCAATTGAGGAATGAATGAACAAGTTATGATGTATGAATCCAATGGAATACTATTATGCTGTAAGAAATGAGGAAGGCAATGGTTTCAGAAAAACCTGGGAAGACCCCAGTGAACTGATACAAAGTGAAGTGAGAACTAGAAGAATAATCTATACAGTAACAGCAATATCATCAAGATAATAAACTTCAAAGGACTAAATAACTGATCAATACAACGACTCACCACAATGCCAAAGGATTCATGGTGAAAAATTCTATCCACCCCCCCCTCCTGACAGAAAACAGATGGACTGAGAGTGTGGACTGAATATTTTTTTCTTCTTTCCTTCCTTCCTTCTCTGTCTACATCTCTTTGTCTCTCTGTTTCTCTCTATGTCTCTTTCTCTGCCTCTGTCTGTGTCTCTGTCTGTGTCTGTGTCTCTGTCTCTCTCTCTTGAACAAGTATAATACAGAAATTTGTTTTCCATGAGTATACAAATTTGTGATAGGATAAAAAAAAAGGAACCAAAAGCAAATGAATTTTAGTTCAATATAACAGACTCCTTGAGTTATTGTCCTAGAATGTCCTGGTGCTCCTTCTTGCTGTTGGCATGCCCTTCTTTGGAGCTATTTCTACTGTTTTAACAGAGGCAGGGAATCTTCTTTTT